>CAMZMU010000055.1:23109147-23353114 GCA_947311845.1 Poa pratensis
CCATTATTTTTCTGCAATTTTCTTTTATTGAGTCAAGGAGATGTTTACTTTGTAGCAACTCCTTTGTATCTTTATTTTCTCGCATTGTTGTGCCAAGAGTAGCCTCTAATTAAGACGATGCTTAATTTTGATTGCTGCGCAGAGAAACAGATTTTTGCTGTTCACTGTACGAAATTCCTAAAATCACCAGATTGTTAATTAAATCTGAAATTTTTGTGCGTAATCTTTATGAATGTCTGAAACTTTCATTAGTTCAGTTTTTTTCGATCTGAGCGTCGTAAGTGCCTGAAAAAATTCGTCTTTGCGGACTGTTCTGTTTTAGACAGATTATGCCTTTTTATTTTGCATTCTCTCTTTTACTAGTGTTGAGTGAAATTCTTTTTTGGGTGGAAGAGCTTCACATAACATCAGTGGCTGTAGCTAATGTTTAAAGTAACAAATCATATTGCGTCTTTATAGAACATGTGATTTTTGATTATGCACTAACCCTCTAATGAGATCTACTTTGAGTTTGGTGTGACGGAAGTTTTCAAGGGTCAAGAGAGAAGGATGATATAATAGGATCAAGAAGAGTGAAGAGCTTAAGCTTGGGGAGGCTCCCATGGATCTCCCCAGCATATTTCAAGAAGACTCAAGCGTCTAAGCTTGGGGATGCCCAAGGCATCCCCTTCTTCATCGTCAAAATTATCAGGTCATCTCTAGTGAAACTATATTTTAATTCTTTCACATCATATGTGCTTTTCTTGGAGCGTCTGTGTGCTTTTATTTTCAGTATTGCACTTTTATTTTCAATAAAGCTTGACTGGACCCTAGCATTCTTGATTGGGAGAGAGACACGCTCCGCTTTTTCATGAGAATACTCCTATTCTTCACTTATATTTGTTGAGTATTCATATCTAGCGCTGTTCAGCTTTTAGCTCTTGTTTTCATGTATCTCTTGTCAGAGCTATTAGCTTTCTTTTGTAGAAAGTACTCTCTTGCTTCACTTATATTTGTTTGGAGAGTTGATGAAATAAATTGATTGGTGTTTGGTTGGTTCAGAAAATGTTGCATGTGGTAATTGGTATAAGGAAAAACTTGCTTAATCTTGTAGATCACTAATGGATAACTTGATGCTTGTCAATTGTTTTGAGTTAACAAGTAGATCATGATTAAATTGTGCATCACATGAGTTAAGCCTATTAGTGAAGAACTACCGTAAAGCTTGTTGAAAATTTGGTTTGCATCGGTGGTATCTCTAAGGTCTAGATATTTTCTAATAACAGGGTTTGGTTAACAAGGAAGACGGTATGAAGTCTTATAACGTTTGCAATATGTTTGTCATATAAAACTTGGTGTACGGGTTGATATTCTTGTTTGCTTACATAACCTTGCTAGCCTAAACTCTGTACTGAGAGGGAATGCTTCTCGTGCATCCAAATCCTTGAGCCAAAATCCATGCCATTTGTGTCCACCATAACTACCTATATGTGGTATTTCCTTGCCACTCCAAGTAAATTTTTCATGTGCTACCTTTAAATTATTCAAAATGTTATTATTCCCTTTTTGTGTCAATGTTTACTAGCTCATGAGGAATTAGTGTGGTTATTCTTTATTCTATTTGTGATGGACTTTTACACCTGGACTAGTGGCATATACATCCGCTTATCCAATAACTTGCAAAAAGAGCTGGCAACGGGGTGCCCAGTCCCAATTAATTACAACTTTAACCAATTAATTCTCTTCACACTTTTGCCCTGATTCATCAGTAAGCAATGACAAACAGTGAAATACCTGAATGTGTGTAAACCAAAGAGAAAGAGGGATGATCTGCCTTGCTGGTAGAAATAACGTCCTTCATGGGAGCCGCTCTTAAAAGTCCGTTGACAGGTAGAATACTGTTCTCACCCGCTACCATTCGTTGACAATTAACAAACACCTCTCAAAAATAGATACTCCTCCATGGTATGTGATTGATGGAAGGCACCCGAGGATTCGGTTAGCCATGGCTTGTGTTAGCAAGGTTGGGAGGAGTATCAAATATTTTATGCAATCTCTATATGCTTTCAAAAACCTAAAA
This sequence comes from Poa pratensis, assembly GCA_947311845.1. Taxonomy (NCBI): domain Eukaryota; kingdom Viridiplantae; phylum Streptophyta; class Magnoliopsida; order Poales; family Poaceae; genus Poa; species Poa pratensis. The sequence goes on from CAMZMU010000055.1 coordinate 23,111,207, forward strand.
GCTCTAGCACATGATTTAATCCCTGCTTCCCTCTGCGAAGGGCCTTTCTTTTACTTTTATGTTGAGTCAGTTTTCCTATTCTTTCTGTCTTCCACAAGCAAACACTAGTGTCAACTTTGTTACAACATGCGTTATATGCAATGTATTGGACTTGTTATACTACTTTGTGTTGACAATATCCATGAGATAAATATGTTGAAAGTTGAAGCAAATGCTGAAACTAAATTCTTCCTTTGTGTTGATTAAATACCTTTTATTAGAAACTATTGCTTTATGAGTTAACACTTATGCAAAACTGTTTGATGCTTGTCTCGAAAGTACTATTCATGAAAACGTTTAGCTTGTGTGATTCATTGTTTACTCATTATCTATTTGGTAGCAAATTATAGACCATTGACTTGGATCACTTCATTCATTTACATGTGCCTTGCAATATTATATGATCAAGATTATGAGTAGCATGTCACCTCAAAAATTATTTTGTTTTTATCGTTTACCTACTCGAGGACGAGTAGGAACTAAGCTTGGGGATGCTGATACGTCTCAAACGTATCTATAATTTTTGATGTTCCATGCTTGTTTTATACCAATTGCTACATGTTTTGCATCTACTTTATATCACTTTTATACATTTTTTGGGACTAACCTATTAACAAGATGCCGAAGTGCCAGTTCCTGTTTTCTGCTGTTTTTGTATTCCAGAAAAGCTAGTCTGGAAATATTCTCGGAATTGGACGAAACTACACGGGGGTCCCTATTTTTCCAGAACCACCTGACGGAGCGAAGGAGCACAGAGGAGGGCCACCAGGCCCACACGCACCTAGGGCGCGGGCCCCCCTCTGCCGCGCCCTAGGGTGGTGTGGGCCCCTCGGGGGTCCAGCCGCCGCCCTTTCGCCTACTTATTCCCCCCGACGCGAAAACCCTAAGTACCTGAGCAAATATCCACGAAAATCCAGAGACGCCGCCGTCGTCAACCCTAGCTCGGGAGGGTTCAGAACCTCTTCCCGGCACCCTGCCGGAGAGGAATCGTCACCGGAGGCTTCTACATCGCCATGCCTGCCTCCGGAGTGATGCGTGAGTAGTTCATCCTTGGACTACGGGTCCATAGCAGTAGCTAGATGGTTGTCTCTCCACTTTGTGCCATCATGTTTAGATCTTGTGAGCTGCCCTACATGATCAAGATCATATTATTGTAATGCTACATGTTGTGTTTGCTGGGATCCGATGAATATTGAATATTATGTCAAGTTGATTATCAATCTATCTTATATGTTATTTAAGATCTTGCATGCTTTCCGTTACTCGTAGATGCTTTGGCCAAGTAGATGCTTGTAACTCCAAGAGAGAGTATTTATGCTAGATAGTGGGTTCATGTCTCCGTTTAACTGGGACAGTGACAGAAAGTTCTAAGGTTGTGGATGTGCTGTTGCCACTAGGGATAACCTAACGATGCTATGTCCACGGGCATATGTGTTTGTTTACATTACGCGCTTTACTTAATGCAATTATCCGTTGCTTGCAACTTAATACCAACGGGGACTCGGATGACAACCCGGCGGTGGATTATTAGTCATAGATGCTGTTGGATAACGGTCTATGTATTTGTCGTAATGCCCAATTAAATATCATAGTAGTCACATGTCATGTATATGCATTGTCATGCGCTCACTATTTGTCAATTGCCCAGCTGTAATTTGTTCACCCAACATGTTAGTTATCTTTTATGGAGAGACACCACTAGTGAACTGTGGACCCCGGTCCATTCTTTTACACTGATTAAACAACCACAAACTGCAAACTGTTCCTTTTTCATTCTCTGCAATTTAATACTCATTTTCCACACCATACGTTTAATCCTTTGTTTTCAGCAAGCCAGTGAGATTGACAACCTCACTGTTTCGTTGGGGCAAAGTAGTTTGATTGTGTGTGTGTGCAGATTCCACGTTGGTGACGTGTTGCGCCGTGGCGAGCCACCAACAACCTTCTGAAGAGTTGCTGCTCCTACTGGTTCGATAACCTTGGTTTCTTTCTGAGGGAAAACTTGCTGCTGAACAGCTGTCATACCTTCCTCTTGGGGTATCCCAACGAGCGTGTGATTCACGCCCATCACCCCGCCCAGAGTTTCCCCCCTCCAATCTGCAACTCCAGGTCGCTGTTTCGTGGTTTCTGTTTTCTGCGGCGCTCCTTTCCGAAGTGCGTCGGGGACTATTTTTATAGTCGTTTTTAGGTCAAGACGGAGGCTCGGGAAAAAAGATCAACGGCAACGGAGCCACGAGGGCCAAATTGGTGGGTCCCACGCGGCCAAGGAATCTGGCGCGTGGGCCCCCTCTTTTGGTCCTCGGGCCTCCGCTTGTTCGCTTCCTTCGCTCCCACGCTTTGTTCCTTCCAAAAACTGATGCTCGTAAATTTCCAGGTCATTTGGACGTCGTTTGGGTCCCTGAAACATCAAAATATAGAAAATAGGGTTTTCTGCCTGTGCAGGGTTAATTCCAGAAAAATAGGGAAACAATGAAATATTCCCAAAATCAATATAAAACAATGATATAACCCTTATATGATGCAAATATGATTGAAATATAAGTAATATAATGCAAAGTTCATGTATGCATTTTACATGCATCAACATCCCCAAGCTTAACCTATACTCGTCCTCGAGTATGAAGGTGATAAAACTAACATGGACTTTGCAATTTAATACTATCAATGGATATCAAAGATGATTACTATTGCTACATAGAGTCAAATGATTCATTCTTCAAAGGAGTAGCAATATACAAGATAGATTATGAAGTGATATCAAATATTCAATGTAAGGATGTTCAATGATAATTCACAAAGTGTAACATAGAAGAAAGTACTATGGACCAAATGTATGCATAATGAAAAGTAAAAACATCCTATAATGGTCATAGAGTATTGTAAATCTGAATATAAAAGGTGGACACTTTGGAAAGATATATAAATGAGTAGAGGTAAAGCATGAATAAGTTTCATCTAACTTCCAAATGCTTCTACTTAAGTTAATGTTTGCAATGTGGTATTGGTGTCAAGCTCTCATTACCCCTATCATAGCATCTTGAATGTTAAAGTTTAAAGTGAAAGCAAATATGAGTAGTGTGCTTGACAAAGTATGGGTTGAATGTCTCATGCCCCTTGAATACGAGTACCTACACCACTGTGTTACTCAACTTGGGAAACAAAGCAAGTTCAAGTTATCATTGTAAGTATATAATAGCGTCATCAAGAGCGTCAACTGGGGTACCTCTTGTCCCAGGACATGGAACAAGCCCATGTCAAAATGACAAGACAAACAAACAAAATGAACAATCTCACACCCTTTTTATTTACATTGGTATAGCTTTTTATTGTGGGTGCATCACTGAAGGTTCACCATAGCATGTAAGTAAATTTCCACCATGAATGATGCATGGCTTAGATTAGCGGCCCAGGCGTCTCTCTAGCCATTTATACAAACTCATTAAACTCACTAAGTTTCCACATTTATTTCACCATATAAGCATCCATAAACAAAAGTACATGATATCAACAAAATATAAAGAGCACGTTGAAAGCTTGCCATGTGACAGCACATATGAGCTAACTCCAACCAAGACTTTGTCAAGCTCACAACTTCATAATTTTAATCACAATGGGTCATGTTTATTAAGTGCAATAAAAAAGTGTGCATCAAGTTCGTGAGAGCTTTAACCAACTTTTCCCATAACAATCAATAACATAAGCATTTTAATTCAGAGTATAGATAATACAAATAACATGATAAACATACTCGGAATAGCATAAAGCTAATAGGTAGATATGGTGGACTCACTGGAAAAACTTTGGTTGAAGGTGTTGGAAACAAGTTTTTACTTGTTGGAATTTTTGGGCTAGCAAGAGGGAGAAAGTTGACCATCTAAATGCATGCATAGTGTCCATAGAACTAACCAATCCATGTTAAACAAAGTAAATAACATTCAGCATCAAAACATGAATAAAAGATAGCTCTTGATAAAACACTTGCAAATTAATATTCATTAAAAGCATATGAATCATGCAACTATATGTATCTTTTGAATCAACTCAAACATCCCTTTTCCCAATCTTTTAATAGCATCCAACTAATTCAACCCAAATTTCCAGTAGCTCTCTCATATATAAATGATAGTGGTGGTCTGACAAACAAAAATCAAACCGAAATAAAAACAAAAAAGACGCTCCAAGTTTATGCGATAAAGTGCATTGATCGAAAAACAGAAGTTAGACGTGTGCAAACCGAGAGTGTGTTGGTCCAGTGGGGTTGTCTTCACATCCCCAAGCTTATGGTCTTCACCATCCTTGGATAGCTCTTGGTGCATCTCCTCTAATCCCTGTGAAAAAACTTCAAAACACCGTTTCTCCCATTTCTTTTCTGTGGGGTGACATTAGTAGTGATAACAAAGAATTCTTGCTGCATAAATCCTTAACAAAAATTCATATGAATGTCCAGAAAGTGTATAATGTTGTATGCCTACTATAAACTCAATTGGATCAAAAAGATTCAAGTTAAAAGTTCAAAGAATGCATCAAACAAAATGGGACAGAATCTGTCCAAAAAACAGCAGCACAAAACGTATTTTTCTACCCTACTTAAATTGTCGAAAAATTCTGAAAAATTCATGCATACAGAGGATGAAAAGTTGCAACTACAGTTCAAATATGAGCTCATTCGGAGTTACAGAATAGAATTAAAAATCATACCGTGCACAGATTCGTGCAGGAATAAAATCTCCGAATGCAAATAGCAACTTTTTCAAACCAAAATAGGTAAAACTTGGCACTTTATTAAAAATTCCAGAAACAAAACTAAAAACTAAGTCTCTTGTTACAGCAAGAGGACACAAAGAAAATCAAAATAAAAACAACCGGGTTGCCTCCCGTAAAGCGCTTTCTTTATAGCCATATAGCTAGGCTTCTTACTTGATTTTATTGTGGACGAAGCTCATGAGGGAGCTTGAACTTTGATGTGTCCCTCTTCCTTGGGAAGTGTTCCATGCACTTCTTGTGTGGAAACTGAAACTTCACATTCCCTTCTTTTGAATCAATGATAGCACCTGTGTACGAAGAAAAGGTCTTCCAAGAATAATTGGACTAGAGGTTTTATTCCCCATATCCATGATTAGAAAATCAACAGGTACAAATGTCATATGTAACTCTACCATAACATCACTTACTTTTCCTAAAGCATGTTTAATGGAATCATCAGCAAGTGCAAGTTCAATAGAGCATTTTTCAAGATTTTTAATTCAAGTACTTCATATAGTTCTTTAGATAAAACAGAGACACTAGATCCTAGATCAATATAGCATGGTGTGTCTCTTTTCCAATGGTTACTAGTACTTTGGGAATCCAATATCCCCAAGCTTAGGTGGTATCATAGCTCTTGGTTGTACCTAGCAATCTTTTCTTTTAAACATGATTAGCAATATAAGAACCAAAACCTGCTTGGTTAACATTATGGAAGGATCACTTGCAAATTTTTGTAAGATAGATATTAATTCATGCAAGCTACAATTCTCTAAGTCAAGCAATGGTTCCTTGACTTCACTAAGCATTTTAACTTCCTCAACTTTTTCTCTTTCATTACCATAATAGTTTCCTTAGCAATTCTCTCTTGCTCATGAATATGTTCCCAAGATTTATTTATAACCTCTTGACAATATTTAATTGTTTCCTCATGTTTTTGAGCTATAATGGTGTTCTTTAATGAGGAAACTTCCTTAGTGAGCTGATCTACCCTTTCAAACAAAGAGTCTTGTTTTTCAAACTTAGATATAAATTCCTTATTAAGCTCCTTTTGAGTAGATATAAATGATCTAATGGTGTTTTCCAAATCACTAGAAACATTACTACTAGTGGCATATTTGTTTGGCACATATGGGGGTTTATTATAGATTATAATTGTTGTTACCATACCCATTATTACCATAGTTCCTAATGAAGTTGACATCAATATTTTCAGGATTATTACCAACTAGTTCTTGCAAAGGCACATTTTCAATATTTTGTTTATTAATGAAAGCAAGAATAGTCCATTTTAGATGACAAATCATTTGTTTCTTCTATGGAGTTACTTTCTTAGATGGATTAGGTGCTCTATCAGTATGCCATTGACTATAGTTTTGCAAAATACTTTCCAATATGTTCTTAGCTTCTACTATAGTTTTTCCCATAAAAGCACCTCCAGCAGCGAATCAAGAATATTTCTAGACATGTAATTTAGACCATTGTAAAAAGAGTGTAATATGGTCCATTCGTTGACCCCATGTGATGGACAAGTTCTAAGCATAAGTTTATCCTATCCCAAGCCATAGCAACATGTTCATTTTCATTTTGCCTAAAAGAAAGAATATTGTTTCTATTTTGCAAAATTTTAACAGGAGGATAGTATTTCTTAATGAAAGCTTCTTTTAAATCATCCCAAGTTTTAATGCTACATAGGTAATGAATGCAACCACTCTTTAGCTTTTCCTCTAAGTGAGAAAGGAAATAACTTCAGTTTTAGAATATCACTTTCCACATTTTTAAATTTTGCATGTCACATATTTCAACAAAATCATGAAGATGCATAGAGGCATCCTCCATAGCACTACCGCCAAATTGTTCCCTAGTTATCAAGTTCAACAAACTAGGACTTACTTCATAACTATCAGCTTTTATCTCAGGTGTGGCAATGGGCCTAGCAATAAATTGATCATTTGGAGTGTTTGTGTAATCACACAACTTAGTTCTTTCTCCCATTTTAGCAAGTTTTTATGTGTTTTTTAATTTTTTATGCAAAACTGAAAATAAAAATGCAAACCGAAATAACAAAAAATGCAAGACAATAACAAAACAAATAAATGCTTTGAAGGTAAAGATGGATAAGATGATGCTCACGTAGGTGCAACCTCCCCAAGCTTAGGTGTTTGCACAAGTTGGTGATGAAGTTGACTTGTTGTGAGATACCTTGGATAAACCTTTCAGCAATGATTCCCCGGCAACGGCGCCAGAAAAGTCTTGATGGCCCTTGACGTAGTTACCTGCGTCAAAAGAAATGGGTTAGGTTGAGACTCCAAGTGCAGAGTGTATAGTATAGGAAGACGGTTTTCCCCACGAGGGGTGACTCGAGGGTTTAATATCGAACTCTCGGGGAATCAGTAGTGAAGATTTATCTTCTTATCCTTCTTTGGTTACCTACAAACAAAGTAAATGTTTTGGTCCTCAACCTCACCTAGTGGTTGTCAAGCACAAGGTGTGAGAATGATATCAAGATAAATGAATGCAAACAGAAATAAATATGCAATGATGTAAATAAATATGCAAGGATGGTGGAAACAATGATGGATGATATTTTTGGGTTTTTATTGTGAATGCAAGATGTAAAAGTGTTTTTGTATTTTCGGATTTTTAAATGGCAGAAAATGTAAAGTGGTAAAAGTTGTTGGAAAGGTGTTTCTTATGATTAAAAATGGACCGGGGTTCATGGTTTCACAAATGCACTCTCTCTTTAATAAAGTGGTAGACAATGGAACACTAGAATTGACATATGAGATTGCAACAAAAGGTTTCATGACAAGTTACTAATTATATGGGCATCACGTCCTAACATAGAGATCTTTTGTTTATTAATCTCTCTTATACTCCACCAAGATGCGAACTAAATCATAACACCTTAGTAATTAAGATAAATCAGAGCATAGCATTAAGTATCATGACATGAAGTTAAAATAAGAACATGCTAGATCTAGTCATGGAGTAGTGGCAATGGTCACACCCACATCTCCGGTAGCAGGTATTTTTCTTTATCCCTAGTGAGGCAACAAAGTAAGGTAAAACCCAAGTGGATCGCGGAACTTTCTCTCACGTTCACGCACTAGCCACCCCCCGTTACTCCAACTAATGCACACGTTCCCCCTCACACGCTCTCATACACATGCTTGATCAAACAAGTAAACAAGAACGGGGTACATAATATGCATCTACTTTCATAACTGAAACAAAACTATTGCAATCTCAAACATATATTAACTCATAAAAAGATCCACCACAAAGGTATTACATAGATGACCGTAATCATGTTCAGCAGCTCATACGGTACTAATTAGTGAAGCTCAAGAGAGGAGAGATACATAAGTTACTTCCACAAACCCATAGTCCAGGGGTGGACTACTCCCTCTTCATCATGGAGACGGTGGAGAAGTCGTTGGAGAAGATGGAGACCACGCCGGCAGCGCCCCGCCGGAGTTTTCCCCCTCCAATCTGCAACTCCAGGTCTCTGTTTCGTGGTTTCTGTGTTTCTGCGGCGCTCCTTTCCGAAGTGTGTCGGGGACTATTTTTATAGTCGTTTTTAGGTCAAGACGGAGGGTCAGGAAAAAAGATCGACGGCAAAGGAGCCACGAGGGCCAAGTTGGTGGGTCCCACGCGGCCAAGAAATCTGGCCGCGTGGGCCCCTCTTTTGGTCCTCGGGCCTCCGCTTGTTCGCTTTCTTCGCTCCCACGCTTTGTTTTCCAAAAACTGATGCTCGTAAATTTGCAGGTCATTTGGACGTCGTTTGGGTCCCTGAAACATCAAAATATAGAAAATGGATTTTCTGCCTGTGCAGGGTTAATTCCAAAAAATAGGGAAACAATGAAATATTCCCAAAATCAATATAAAACAATGATATAACCCTCATATGATGCAAATATGATTGAAATATAAGTAATATAATGTAAAGTTCATGTATGCATTTTACATGCATTAATCATCAACATATAACAGTAGGTATATAGGCGATCCATTAACAAACTTAATGTACACACAACTATCAAATTCAGACCTCTTAAACCCATGTGACAACATAAAAGAATCAAACATTTTATACCACTGACGAGGAGATTGTTTCAAACCGTATAAGGACCTTTTCAACTTACAAACAAGATCCTCCTTACAGTCACGCTGGGCGTTCGGGTTACCCGAAAATTTTGGGACGGGTAATTCGGGTTTTTTTAAAATTCGGGTTTTGAAAACTGACACCCGAAACTTAGGCAAAATTATTGAAACCTGAAAATTCGGGTACCCGATATTTCGGGTTCAGGATCGGGGTTTTCCCGATTCACCCGAACAAGGCATCGCTCAGAAATTCCTTCGATGTGGCGGAGCTGTAGCTATAGGAGGAGGACGCCATGGAGATGGAGCGGCGCGGCGCTGCCCCAGCAGGCCAGCACGCTGTTGAGGGAGGCGACCGGCGCAGCGCTGCGTTCCACCACAACACGTCGTCGACTGAGGCGGCCAGCGTGGCGCGGTGCCGCATCACACAGTCGAGCCACCGGCGCAGCTCCTTGCATCACGCCGTCGACGGAGGCGGCCGGCCGGCACAACACTGCTCTTGATGCTCTCAGGCAGGGGCGGGGGTGTGTGGTGGTGTGTGGCGGTGGGACATGAACAGGATAGCGACGGGGAATGGGATTTGGACGAGATGAGGAGTTGAGGACTAGGTCACGATTTGGATTGAGGCTGTAGTGTTATGTTGGGCTGGGCCTTGACTAGAGGTAGCGATTTTTACTAGGCATTTTTTTCTAAATTCGGGTTCTTCGGGTTGTTCGGGTACCGGAAGTGCAAAGTCGAATTTCCCTAATATATTTCGGGTTTTCAAAACTGCCACCCGAAATTGTGTTTGGATTTTTCGGGTTCGGGCTTCGGGTTTCGGATTTTATGCCCACCGTGACTTACCAGACACTATGAACCCTTCTGGCTGGTCCATGTATATCTCCTCGTCCAACTCTCCATGCAGAAACGCAGTCTTTACATCTAACTGCTCAAGGTCAAGATCACGCATTGCAACAATACCGAAAAATGTACGAATTGAACTATGCTTTACAACTGGAGAGAAAACATCATTATAATCAACACCTGGAATTTTGACTGAATCCTTTTGTAACTAACCTTGCCTTAAACCTCGGAGGCTCGCTAGGAGATAAACCCTCCTTTCTCTTGAAGATCCACTTACAGCAGACACTTCTTTTTCTTAGGCAAGCGCACAACATCCCATGTGCCATTTTTCTAGAGTGACTGTATCTCTTCTTGCATAGCAGCAATCCACTTCTCGCGGTCACCCGAACCAACAGCTTCAGTATACGTGGGCGACTTATGTCCATGCTCCACCTGTTCTGCACAACTCAGAGCATAATCAACAATATTACACTCTTCAATTAAACGTGGTCGAGGACCACAATTCCTTCTTTGTCTACGAGCAGCGATAGACTGATTTTGTTGCTGCAAAACAGGAGGTGAGTTCTCAACATTATTATTATCAGAATCGTCCGAATCGTCAGAATTAGGATCAGAATCATATGTAGTAGTAGCACCATCATTGTTTTTTTGACACCCATTACCGTAGGGGAGAACCCCTACGGTTAAATTTTCAATTATAATGACCAGGAGTCACCAAAGCGGTGACCACCTAGAGTCCAGAAGATACAATTCAAGGGGGGTCAAAAAGGAACCACGAATACATGGTTAGGTAAAAGAAGATCTAGTCCAATCTATCAAAGGGGCTACTAGGTTCGCCCTAACCCTATGTTGGTGCAGTAACATATCTCTCTGGAATTTCACTTTCCACACCGAAAGGATGCTGGAACCTTATTGAAGATGAGGTCATTTCTCACTTTCCAGATATTCCAACTCACACAAGCCACAACCTCCATAAAACAGGGCCCTGTGAACAGTGACATTTTCCTTTTCAACAGAGTGCTCCACCTCGACACGAATCTGCTGTTCTTTCTCATTAGAAATATCTGGCAAAACATCTGAGGAAAACTTATCAAAGTACATAACAGATTCATTGAAAACAACACTCCTGCTCATAAATGCCTTGTTAGTTTTGGGATTACATAACTTATATCCTTTTACACCCGAACAAAAACCAATGAACACACACTTAATAGCTCTCGGCTCTAACTTTCCATTATCAACATGAGCGTAAGCAGTGCAACCGAAAACTTTAAGATGTGAATAATCAGCAAGAGTACCTGACCATACCTCGATCGGAGTTTTCTTGTCAAGGGGAATAGATGGTGACCTGTTTATCAAGTAACATGCGGCGGCAGCCGCCTCAGCCCAAAAACGCTTACTCATGCGAGCGTTGGAGATCATGCAGCGAGCCTTGGATATGATGGTCCTGTTCATCCGCTCCGCTACACCATTCTGCTGAGGCGTGTACGGGATGGTGAGGTGCGTGACAATGCCTTCTTTCCTGCAATAATCATTAAAGGCATTCGAACAAAATTCGCCACCATTGTCAGTACGAAGCAATTTCACCTTCCTTTCTGTTTGCCTTTCTATCTTAGCTTTCTACTCCTTAAAAGCAGCAAACATATCATCCTTATTTTTCATGAAATAAGGCCAAACTCTCCTAGAGTAATCATCAATAATGGCAAGCATATAACGAGCACCATAAGAGGGCTTACGAGACGGCCCCCAAACATCAGCATGTGCATAATCAAGTGTACCTTTGGTGGTGTGAATGGAAGCATTAAACTTAACTCTTGTGTGCTTACCGAAAATGCAATGTTCACAGAATTGCATCTTACCCAAACTGCAGCCTTGCAGCAAGTCTCTCTTCATCAATTCTGCCATACCAAGTTCGCTCATATGTCCAAGTCGCTTATGCCAAAGATTAGTTTTACTTGGATCATCATTAGAAACAGCAGCAACAATACCAGGCAAAGTGCTACCTCTAAGAACATATAACTTAGCAGAATTCATGTCACCTATCATGGTAATGAGAGAACCTTTTGATACCTTCAGGAGTCTATTCCCGCCGGCATACTTGTACCCGTCACAATCAAGGGTACTAAGCAAGATCAAATTTCTCGCCATGGATGGTATGCGTTTCACTTCCGTCAACGTGCGTGTCATACCATCATGCGTCTTGATCTGAACAGAACCGACGCCGGCAATGTGACATTGTTGGTCATTACCCACACGCACGAAATCTCCAGTCTGCACTAACTCATAAGAACTGAACCAATCTTTGTTACAGCAAATATGAAACGTACATGTAGTATCAAAAATCCATTCATCATGACGAGAAACACATGTAGCAAAAACAGCTAGGCAATCGCCATCAGAACTACCATCAACAACAGCAGCCTCACGGTATCATTACCTTCATCTTTATTTTTTGGTTGGTAAGTAAATTTTCTTTTCTCCTTGTTCTGCAACTTCCAACAGTAGTATGGTATCATGGAAATTGTAAAGGAATTTGGCAGCGATACCAGAAATAAAAGTGCTAGATCTTCATCATCGTACTTACCTCCATTGACACTAGGTCAGAAACGATCTCCTTGAAGATCGATATGTGGTTCATCACGGAACCACCTTCTTGCAACTTGTGTGTGAACAACTTCATCTTCACGTGCATCTTACTGGTTATATATTTGGACATACAGATCGCTTCCAGCTTAGCCCACAGCTTTGCGGTTTTCTCCTGCAGTACTTTTTGCAGAATATCATTAGATAGATGAAGTTGAATCAGGGATAGAGCCTTACGGTCGTTCCTCTTCTCATCAGCGGTCCACTTGTCTGCCTCCTTGTCGCCGAATTTATCCAGTGCATCGTCAAGATCATTGGACTGTGCGAGGATCGCACCATCTTGACTTGCTACAACGAAAATCTCGTCTTGTAGTCCAGCAACGGTAGATCAAACTTCATCGATGCCATCGCGAAACCCTAATCTGAAACAGATCTGAAAACAGGGCTCTGATACCACTTGTTATAAATGATAGCAAACAAAACGATGAAGTAGCAGAAAGATCAACCAACGAGGACACGAGATTTAACGTGGAAAACCCCTCCAACAATGGAGGAGAAAAAACCATGGGCGCTAGCCAGCAATACTTCACTATATCGGGTGAGGTTACAAACACCGGGGATTTACAACGTGCGACTTATCCCATGACGGCGGCTTACAAGATGTATTTATAGGTGCCCTGACCTAAACTAGGTCGGGATGCTCCGCTCTCCTCGTCACAAGTTGGCCTTTATCAGTATATACGAATTTGGATCACCACAAAATAACACGCCGCATGCAAACGATGTAGAAGTCGCTGCCACCGTCTTCCACGAACCCATCTTCAAGATGGATCAACGCATTGACCTTGACAGACCTGCCATCGACGTCGCCACGGCGCTAGACAGCGCTACCGCTCCGCACCCATCGTCACAAATCGATCACCGAGATCTTGCGGCGCCACGCCGCTGAGACTCGCCATCAACGATGCGGTAGACGTCACGCCGCAGCACCTCGTGATCCCTCCAATCAGCAGCTGCTTCAAAACGATGCCCCAGGAGGGAGAGCGGCGTCGACCGTCGCCATCGTCCGATCCGGGAGACCCGGTCCTAGGGTTTCCCTCGGAGCAGCCCGAGCGAGAAGACGAGAGCTGCAACGACGATGCCTTCAACAATTTAACGTCGGCACCGTCACCGCCCGCCAAGACCGAAGCCGACTCGGTTTTCACTGACAGTCGCATCTCCTCTTCCTCGCCGATGGCAACTGCCAACGGGCCAGATCGGGTCGGTCGACGACGCAACCTCCCACGACCGACCAGACCACCTCCATCGGGAGGAAGCTGGGCACGGTGTGCCGGAATAGCGCCGCCGTCCACGACAAAGGACCACGCCTCCCCACTAGATGTTCTTCGCGCGCTGGGTGGGGGCCGAACGCGCAAGGAGGAGCTTACACGCCGCCGCCGTCGACCGCGGGGCTTATCCCTGCGGCGTCCTCCGGCGTCGGTGAGACCTGGCGGCGCTGATTTGATCGCCTCACGAGTCGCCTCGCGTGCGGCCCGGGAGGTACCTTTCGCGTGGTCAGTAGCATATACGTATTAAAAATTAGATTGACGTTTTCAGAAGTTTGAAATTGCAGTGATGTTTTTCAATTTGTCATAAATTGCACTGACATTTATCCAATTAACCCTTGTTTAAATAAATGGGACACCACTTCGGGTCTCGGACCTTTTCGCTTGTTTCGTAAACGTGCAGTTCATGAAGTTTGTATGGACCCTTTCATTCCTATCCTTTTCTTCTCTCCTCTGCTACAGTACCGCGAGCGCTCCTCTGCTTCCCGGGCCAAACCGAGGCCGATCTCGCCGGCGCCGCCGGTGGGTGATGGCTGAGGGGAGGTGCCGGTTTAGGTTTTGTACATAGTAGTGCTAGGTTGTGTCCCTGATGGCGTTTGGGAGTAGTCTGCTGGATCTCTTTGGCCGGATCTGGCGTTTCTTGGCTCTGCTTTTGCTGCGGTGAAGCTCCGGTGGTGAGCTGCTGCTGGCAGTTGACGCTGCGCCAAGCATCTCCGTCAATAAGGCCATATCGAGCTGCTACTATCCGGCGTATCGGCGCGACGCCGGATGGTCGTTCCTAGTTCTCTCAGTGTCCTCCGGAGGTGGGAGGACGAGCTCGGGAGGCTGTGACCGGGCTCTTGCAATAAGCGCCTCCGTCCCATGATCTTCAGCCCTGGTGTGTTTCTCCGTCCTTTTGGCCGGCCGTGGAGGCAAGGGGGAGGATTGGAGAGGTGCTGCGGCGCAGGGTCGTGGCGTCGGCTTCGAGGGCGTTGAAGGCGTCTGCATCTTCGACTGTTGTTCCAAGCGGTGGTACGAGTTGACCATCGCTATCTGCGGTCTCTGAGGATCCTCTTCTTCTGAGCGGCGTCGTGCGCCATAGACTCCCCATGTGCTGTTCCCCGGTGGAGGCAAGGCTCGCCGTTCTTGGAGGTCCTCTTCATCGGCGACGAAGCGTGGACCTGATCGCGTTCTGCGTTTTCTTTAGGGTGCTTGTTGCTTAATCTTGGGCCAAGTTGTAATTTCTTTTCTTTCCAAGGCTCAACTGTAATTGTGTGCACCCCGCCGTTTAATGCAGACTTTCAGCCCTTCTGGGTCGTTCCTTTTCAAAAAAAAAAAAAAGTTTGTATCGCCTGACCGACTGAACTGAGCTATACGTACACAGATCTTAAAGCATCTTACCTCGAATGAAATCACCGTCGAATGAAGAGATATACGGATTGTTCTGACAGTTTTGTTGACCATGGTACTTGACGTGTCCACAGGTCTCTTCGTGGTGAGCTACTCCGCCTGCTGGGGATCGCCGTTTACGCATACTAGAACTGGGTCAAAGTTCTGTTCCGGTGATGATTTTGTTTGCCGATCGGAGAGACAGGGCCTTTGTTCGACCGGTTCTAATTTCCTTTTTCTGATCCTTTGAGAACAACCGGCTCGTTTATTTTCATTATTCAGAATGTTTACAAAAATAGATACACTATCATACTTTTTTAGGTGCCAAATGTGACATGCTGCATCGAGACACAGAACGTACTATGCCCTTCCGGCGACTTCTTTAACAGTACTAGCACAAAGCCCGTGCGTTGCAACGGCGCCACGCTAAAGGAACAAGTACACATTGTCTCTCACTCTCTCCTATCCCCAAATTTACCTATACATATCTTGCGCATGAATTGCTAAAGGCTGATCATTGTGAAAATAATTAGGCCGCGCTCCTTGCTTCTGCTGCCTTAGAGTATGCAAAAAAGGTGGCAGTGCATGCTCCTTACCTTGCTACTGCCGCCATGGAGTAGGAAAAAGGCATGAGCCCATCCGTCGGCGTGAGTTGTATGCGATTTTTTTCCCTTCGGATTGGTTTGTCGTTCTTTTCTGGTTTTGGTCACGTGCACAGGAAACGATGGGCCCATGCCAACGATCGATGATCGATCCATCCTAGGCCCAGAGCCCACATGGAGCGATCTAATCCTACACCCAGCGCGATCTAGGGATCGATCCCACAACCGACATAGAAACAAACCGAGCGACATATACCAAACATAATAAACCGAACAATTTTTCACTTATTAGGTATAGATGACCTACCAAACCAAACAAAATTGCGGAAGACTTAGTGACTTTATTATTAGGTATAGATATGTCGGGCATAGCAAACCAACCTGTGGTTGGATGGTTAGTAGGGTGGTTGTACCCTCAGCCCACCAGAGTTCAAACCCCAGGTTTGACATCTGTGTGTTGCATTTAGGCGGAATATTCTTTCAGTGGGAGGCGACGTTCCCGTCGACAGCGAGGCGCCCGTGGTGACTTCGTCAATCTCAAGACTCGATCCGCCGGCTCAGTATTTCGGAGGTGCTCATAGGGGTAGGGTGTGCGTGCGTGCGTTCATAGGGGTGAGTGTGTGCGCGTGTATGTGAGCGTTTGCGTTTATACTGTGTTTCTCAAAAAAAAAAAGATATGTCGGGCATAGTTCTCACTTTTCCTCCTCTCTTCATCAGCGAGATCTTGCGCACCGGAGCAGGTGACCGGGGGAAACGCCCAAAAAAGGAGAGGAGGAGGTGGGGCAAGATGCGCGGGGAGGAGAGGAGAAGGCAACTACGATGCCAACACGTGCGGGAGATAAGGAGGACCAATGTCTGTGGGCGGGCCCGATCCGCGAGCTGGGCTCCTCTATCCCGTGGGGTTCCGATCCCCGGGCGACGCGACCATCTTGTATTCGCTAATTTTTTTTAAAATAATACACGAAATTTATTTAATTCTGAAAATAATACACGTTTTTATTTTTTTTCAAAAATAGGATCCACTCGTCCATGGCAAAGACGACAGGACTACTCGTCCAAGGCGAAGACGACTAGATGGCCTGTCGTCCTTGCCGATGACGACAGGCCACTCGTCCTTAGATGCATGTAGGAGTCGGACGGCAGGACCTCTCGTCTTAGGCGAAGACGACAGGCCATCGATGTCTCCGGCCAAGCTAGCTGTTCTCCTCCTCTCGTGTCGATCGACTACGCCCCACCATAGCTTGGCCGCTTTCGCCCACGGAAAAATCTGCGTGCCGTCCAACATGCATAAAGTAGTGCTGCTTTCGGCATCTTGCTGCACGCAGAGAGGAACATCTGTCTTTGGCCCATCCACGGAAAAAGCTGCGTGCCGTCCAACACGCATAAAGTAGTGCAAACTGTTTTTCTGCTGTACATATCCACGCGTCTGCTGTTTTTCTGCAGCTATGTACACTAACAGTTGGGTGGTGCATGCATTTGCATGTGACATTGGCTTGACATACGATCGAGACAAGGCTACTGCTGGATGCAGCTACAAGCCATGGAGAGTAGCATGGAGCACACATGCAATGGATGCACTTGTCGTCTTCGCCAAAGCTGACAGGCCGTCTAGCCGTCTTCGGCTATGACGACTAGACCCTGTCGTCTTTGCCAACGCCGACTAGTGCATGGATCTGACGCCTAGAGGCCTGTCGTCTTTGCCAACGCCGACAGGCAGCTAGTCGTCCTCGCCTAAGACGATAAGGTCCTGTCGGCTTCCACGAGGACCATTGGATAATATTTTTGAAAAAAATAAAAACACGTAATATTCCCAGAATTAAATAAATTTCGTGTATTATTTTAAAAAATTAGCCTCGTATTCGACATGGCGGAAGCCCCTTTGGAAGATCCATCGACAGGAATGGAGAACGAATGAACGATGACCTCGACCTCGACCTCCTACAGACCCAGCGTATAAACCCTTGTGGTACCAGTCGTTGTGCCAACTTACCACATGTTGCATAATAACCGATTATTTGTTATGAGAAAATTTTCCACGGATTCGTATGATAAAACTGCCATTGCTGGTTGTCCAATTTTGTTTGCATGCTAAAACTCACACCGTTATTATCATTAAATTACCACTATTAGTCGTGCAATTTTGGTGTTGTTAGTACGATCAAAATTCTTTTGTTCAGATGCACTTTCTGTGATTACGGCCTACATTATGGAGCCTTCTAATAGGTTTTTAATTTTGGAATTAAATGTTTAAATTAAGTCTTAAAGACTAGTGATGAAACTTAGAACCTATATACATATTAAATGTGTGTCTAGCCTTGTCTGGCCTGCGTTGACGAAAAACTAAAAATTCTAACTCATGTGGCTACTGTTGGCTCATCTACGATATAATGTTCATTATGTTGTCTGACTTCTGACATTTTTAGCATTCTATATTGATTTAAGTGTAAGTGGTCTATAATGAAACTTATAACCTATACATATATAAATGTGCCTAACATCGCCCGTAAGTATTGAGAAATAACTGAAACTTCTCAACCCACGCGGGCAATGGTAGCGCTATCTTATGTAGTACAACATTTACCAGAGATCTAGAATATTTAGAAGATCATTAGAAGTTCACACTGTCAGAGTCTACTTATAATCTCTCTCTCTCTCTCTCTCTCTCACACACACACACACACACACACACACACACACACACACAAACACAGACACAGATGCATATTTCGGCGACATTGTACAAAATTAATATTTTTTTCTAAATACAAAGGCATCGACATAACCAAGTAGACATATGTATTTTACGAGCCTTTCCGCTCGCTTTATCCTCACGCCTTGGAACAACTAGTTTGCAAACTCTAATATATTTTCTCCTCTGACTCGGGGATTCGGCGAACGCTTGCTACCTCTCCATCTCTATACAGGAGAGGAGTTAGTGAATGTCGTTGTCTACCAGTTTTGGTGCAGGAGAATGGAGTTGGTGACTAGGTTTTTTTCTTCTCTCCGGGATGAGAGTATAGTTGGCTAACGTTTGTTGTGCCTTCCCCCATCACTTCAGGTGATTATACTAATTCATATATAAAAATTGATAGCTAATATACTTCGTATTACCATAAAATGAATATAATTCCTCATTTATGTGTAAACAAGGAATTTATGGCCAAACCAATTCCACCTTGTCCTAATTGTGACGTTCTAGTGCACTCTATAAGAAATTTGTTAATTAAGAGTTTTTTTTTTGAACGGGAAGAGGGGTCACGAAGGACCCCGATACTGCATTAAACCGCTGTCGTGGAGTACAAATTACATAGGAGACCAGAAAAATAAACAAAATTACAACTGGGTCCACAACTTTTGCACCTAAGACCCTGGAACCAAAGCTGGAAAAGCAATCAAGTCCAGGTCTTCTTCCCGCTCCTTCTCCACCAAACTCTGCACGCAACCAAGCACGAACAGCCGCAGCACCGCCGGGGACGAGACCACTTGGGGTGCTGAGGAGGGAGCACATCGCGCCGGAGCAAGAGGGCCTCCAATATGGCACGACGGCCTGGAGGTTGAAATGATCCCTTCGGCAAGCAACTGCCGCCAAACAAGGTGGGAGTGGCCGACACACGGCCATAAGATTCAGCAGCTGGACTGCCATCAACAGTCGAAGAAACGCTCCTGAGAGTGCACTCCCGAATATAGCTGCGGAAGCAGCCGCAACTCCCCGCTGAGCACGAACCCTAGGAGAGCAACACCTTTCTTCTTCACCTTGTCTATCACCATGACCACAAGGAGAAAGAAGAGAAGGCGCCAGCTCTCGACGAATCCGCGCTCCATTACCGAGCTTTATTGAAAAGGGCGCCATGAGGACACCGTAACTCACCTCCGGCTCCAACCTTTGGAGCGCCATGAGCAGCAGCATCACCATCAGCAGCCACCCGGAGCAGCTCGTCGGCTCCGGCCGGACAAACCCTAGCGGCACAAGGCCGCGCACCGCTGGAAGCCGCGAATCAGCAACCACTCCCTCCACCTCCTGTCTATCTCCACAACCACAAGGAGATTGGGGAAAAGCTGCAGATCTCGACAGCTCCAAGCATGGTGAACGAGCTTTATTGGGGGATTCCTAGAGGGGGCACCAGATCTCGGCATCTCCAACCTCTGGAGCACGACAAGGCCAGCCACCACCTCCACCATGGGCCAGGAGCAGCTCGAACTCTCCTGATCTGGAATCCCAAGCGGCATCGCGCCGAAACAGCATAGAGGCCAACACCTAAAACTACTACTACAATACTGTACAGAGATGAGGCGGCCACTCCTCCCCCACCATCTCCGGCTGGCAGAGCCGCCGGATCTGAGGGGGAGCGGCGCCGGGCACCAAGGGACGACTCTCAAAGGAAAAATAGGAGGAGAGAGAAAAGAGAGGAAGAAAAGAGCTCCGCTAATTAAGAGTATTAGATGTGGCTTTGATGGTGAGCTCGCTCGCAATGTTCAAGACCCATGCGTGGTTGAGAAATCCTTCACAAACAGAGCAGTGCCGCACAAGTTCCGGGCGTACCAAGTCCAAGACGTCTCGCTCAACAGTTTTGACGCATTGCCCCTCAATCCGCTAGGGTCTTCCCAAAAGGCTGTCCTCGAGCTACAACCCACCATGATTCTCAAGAAGTCTAGAATATTGCTTGTGCATCATTCATAATCGGAAAGTTAAGGCATGCCCATCGCTTGGTCGTGTCTCTCTTTTGGAACCATTTCCACCTTCCTTGGAGGTCGTACTGAACAACAAATTATCGAATCCTAGCCTTCAGAGCGGCCTGATTTGGCCTACCGCTTACGAAGCAACAAGATAATTTCCCCCTATTGCATCATCCCTTTCCGATCCAGAGGAAGCCACATTAAATTTACCTACCCAATTAAAGACCCGAGGATTCAAACCAGAGCACCAAATATGTTAGCACAATATGGACACAAACACCACCATCCCATCTTTTGTGAGCAGCCTCGCCTTCCATAGAAAGAGTATTTTTGTGGCAAGCTTGTCCGTGAGAGGTTGCACGTCGATCTCGCGGAACTTGAAGATTTACAACACGAGGCCCATTTATTTGCACCGAAGATCCATGATTAGACATGAGATCACGGTGAAGATCGAGGCACACAAGTCCTGATCATACGAGATCAGAGCGGCTACACTTTTTCTTGAAATAGTATTTCACTTAAGATTATTGATTTGTTTGGATAAGAATAATGAAAAAAAATCTTGGTGTTCCCATTTACCCTCAATCTTGATGTTTTCGAACGACTATCTTATACATGTCATGGAGCTCCCCTATATCTGAGTCAATTACACTGCTCATATAGGTGCACTAGTAGAAAAATGGTCATCCATCATGTGCATTAGTCTCCGCAAAATTTCGAACCGGGACTAATGTGAGCATTAGTCCCGGGTCGAACGGGGTCATTAGTCCCGGTTCGTGATACGAACCGGGACTAAAGGTCCGCAACAGGGCAGCACAGAGGTGGGGCCGCGCGAGCAACTTTAGTCCTGGTTCGTGATACGAATCAGGACTAATGTGTTCCCCTATATGTCTTCTTCCACCCCGAACCAGCTCCATTTCCTGCTCGAGCCACATCTCCTTTTTTCTCCTCTTTTACTCTCTCGAGCTCGATTTCATCCCCATTTTTCTCCACTATTTGTCAAGATTGGCGGCACCCAACTATCCAAGGGTTAGCAATTTCATCCTTTCTTCCGGCGTTGCTAATTTAGCTCATTTCATTGCTAGTTTAGCACATGTCATTTTCCTAGTGCTAGCTAGGTGTTTGATGAAATGACTAAGCTAGGGAGTTCATTTGTTTTATATGTAATTTGTGCTCAAATTAAAGTATGATTTATGGGTTTTAGTGTCGTCCCGTCCCCATACCCACCGCCGTCGATCGCCCGCGTCGTCCCGTCACCGGCACCACCTTGGTGAGCCTCTTGTTTTTATGTTTTATTTAAAAAAAATCTTGCTTGTATGATTTAGATGCATAGTTATTAGTTGTATAATTTTCTTACTTGTATGTTTTTTTATATCTATAGTGCCATGGTTTTGATATCCGTCCCCGTCGGCCCTCGTCCGGTCTATGATTCGGATGTGGTATATTTTTATAACTATTTGTTTCATTTCGTGTTTATGAAAATTATGCCGACCAACTTGACATAGATTTTTTTATCTAGGAGGTAGTTGAACCAGAAATTCCAACCGACCCTCTTGTCGAGATGCTAAATTTATTTAAAAAAGAAAACAATGATTTGAAAGAAAAATTGAAAAGAAGTGAAGAAGAGAAGATGAAATTGCAGTTCGATCTTGCCGACGTCGTCGATGATCACTAGATAAGATGGATGCAATGCGCTTGAAGATTAGAAATATTAGAAAATATGCCATTAATAAAGAGGCTTGGTATCATTATGCTGTTGGTTCAATAATTATCTTAGTTGCGATTTTGATCGCATTTGTTGTTGGATTTTAATTCTTTAGATAGTTGTATGTTAGTTTCAATGTATGTTTTATGAGAACTATGTATTACATTTGGTCACTACTCTACTTTGGTTTTAATGTGATGAACTCGTATTAATTAAGTTGGTCACTTCTCTATTCATGATGTAGTGTAATTTTTGTTGATATATTATATAATGCAGATGAGCCGACAATGGATGTACGGTGACCGACGCTGTCCTTACTTATTAATGGTCTGCATATTTTTCTCGATGTGGTCAAGACAAATAAGAGGAATGGTTTTATTTGTTGTCCATGTAGTGTCTGTAAGAATACGAAGAATTACTCTTTCTCAAAACCCCTGCACTCTCACCAGTTGCAGTCCGGTTTCATGTCCAACTATAATTGTTGGATCAAGCACGGAGAAAGAGGGGTTATAATGGAAGACAATGAAGAAGAAGAGGATGATGACAACTATCCTACGTTCACTGAACACGGTGGTACTACAATGGGGGAAGACGAAGCTGAAGAAGAGGTCATTGTTGATGAGACCGATGATGATCTTCATCAGGCTATTCTTGATGCACAGATAAACTGCGGAAGTGAAAACGAGAGGTTGAAATTGGAGCGCATGTTAGAGGATCACAAAAAATTGTTGTACCCAAATTGCGAAGATGGCAGAAAAAGCTGGGTACCACACTAGAATTGCTGCAATGGAAGACAAAGAATGGTCTATCTGACAAGGGATTTGAAAAGTTGCTGAAAATATTAAATAAGATGCTTCCAAGGGATAACGTATTTCCCCCCAGTACGTACGAAGCAAAAAAAGTTGTCTGCCCTCTAGGATTAGAGGTGCAGAAGATACATGCATGCATCAATGACTGCATCCTCTACCGCGGTGAGGAGTACGAGAATTTGAATGCATGCTCGGTATGCGGTGCATTGCAGTATAAGATCAGGCGAGATGACCCTGGTGCTGTTGAGGGCGAGCCGCGCCCCAGGAAGAGGGTTCCTACCAAGGTGATGTGGTATGCTCATATAATACCACGGTTGGAACGTTTGTTTCAAAACAAAGAGCATGCCAAGTTGTTGCGATAGCACAAAGAAGACTGTAAGAAAGACCTGATGCTGAGACACCCCGCTGATGGGTCACAGTGGAGAAAAATCAACAGAGAGTTCAAGGAATTTGCAGATGATGCAAGGAACTTAATGTTTGGTCTAAGTACAGATGGCTTTAATCCTTTTGGGGAGCAGAGCTCCAATCATAGCACTTGGCCTGTGACTCTATGTATTTATAACATTCCTCCTTGGTTGTGCATGAAGCGGAAGTTCATTATGATGCCAGTGCTTATCCAAGGCCCAAAGCAACCCGGCAACGACATTGATGTGTACCTGAGGCCATTGGTTGAAGAACTTTTACAATTGTGGTGTGAAGAAGGTGTACGTGTGTGGGATGAGCACAAACAGCAGGAATTTGACCTACAAGCGTTGTTGTTTGTAACCATCAATGATTGGCCTGCTCTTAGTAACATTTCAGGACAGTCAAACAAGGGATACAATGCATGCACACACTGTTTAGGTGAGACTGAAAATATATATTTGGCAAACAAGAATGTGTACCCGGGGCATCGTCGATTTCTTCCAAACAAGCATCCCTTAAAAAGAAAGGCAAGCATTTCAAAGGTGAGGCAGATCACCGGACGAAGCCTACCTGCCCTACTGGTAATGATATATTTGACATGGTCAAGGATTTAAAAGTAATCTTTGGAAAGGGTTCTGGCGGACAATCTGTTCCGAATGACGCTGACGGACACGTACCCATGTGGAAGAAGAAATCTATATTTTGGGAGCTACCCTATTGGAAAATCCTAGACGTTCGCTCTGCAATCGACGTGATGCACGTGACGAAAAATCTTTGTGTGAACCTGCTAAGCTTCTTGGGCGTGTATGGGAAGACGAAAGATACACCGGAATCACGGTAGGACCACCAACGTATGCACGAACGAGACGGCCTGCATCCAGAGAAGTATCAAGGTCCTGCCAGCTACGCTCTTGCCAAAGAAGAGAAGGAGATCTTTTTTGAAATTCTGAGCAGTATCAAGGTCCCGTCTGGCTTCTCGTCGAATATAAAGGGAATAATAAATATGGCAGAGAAAAAGTTCCAAAACCTAAAGTCTCATGACTGCCACGTGATTATGACACAATTACTTCCGGTTGCATTGAGGGGTCTTCTACCGGAAAATGTTCGAGTACCCATTGTGAAGCTATGTGCATTTCTCAATGCAATTTCTCAGAAGGTAATCAATCCAGAAATTCTACAAAGTTTACAGAAGGATGTGGTCCAATGTCTTGTCAGCTTCAAGTTGGTGTTCCCACCAACCTTCTTCAATATTATGACGCACCTCATAGTTCACCTAGTCGAAGAGATTAGGATTCTCGGTCCTGTATTTCTACACAATATGTTTCCCTTTGAGAGGTTCATGGGAGTTTTAAAGAAATATATTCATAACCGTGCTAGGACAGAAGGAAGCATATCCAAGGGTTATGGAACAGAGGAGGTCATTGAGTTTTGTGTTGACTTTATTCTTAACTTTAAGTCGATTGGTGTACCTCAATCGCGACATGAGGGGAGACTGAGTGGAAAAGGCATGCTAGGAAAGAAAGCAATAATATGTATGGACGGGCATTCTTACACTCAAGCACACTACACTGTTCTACAAAATTCCACCTTGGTGGCTTCGCATGGATTTGTATGCTCCAAAAACCCGGAGCGGACTGACTCCTGGATTAAAGATAAACATATGGAGACTTTCGACGGTTGGTTGCAAACACATCTCATGAATAACAACTCCACTATTGCAGAGCAGCTGTACTTGTTGGCCAGGTCACCATCTTCGACTATATCGACTTTCAAGGGTACGAGATAAATGAAAATACATTTTACACGACCGCCCAATATCTAAAGAGCACAAACCAAAACAGTGGTGTCCGTTTTGATGCAACAAACAACAATGGACAAAAGGACACATATTATGGTTACATAGAGGATATATGGGAACTTGACTATGGACCTTCTTTTAAGTTACCTTTTTTCGGTGCAAATGTGTCAACCTGAAAGGCGGGGTAAAGGTAGACCCGCAATACGAAATGACAACAGTGGATCTCAAAAATCTTGAATACGACACCGAACCATTCGTCCTAGCCAATG
Organism: Poa pratensis; assembly: GCA_947311845.1. Lineage (NCBI taxonomy): Eukaryota > Viridiplantae > Streptophyta > Magnoliopsida > Poales > Poaceae > Poa > Poa pratensis. The sequence continues at coordinate 23,136,474 of CAMZMU010000055.1, forward strand.
ACGTGGCTCAGGTTTTCTATGTGAAGGACATTTCTACCAAAAAAAAGAAGAAAAGATCAGCAAGCGAATACATCATACGGTGAGTCAAAGCGCCACATAGTTCTTTCAGGGAAAAGAAACATCGTGGGAGTGGAGGACAAGACAGACATGTCAGAAGATTACAATAATTTTCATGAAATTCCGCCCTTCAAAGTGAACACTGACCCAAGCATCCCGTTAAATAATGAAGATTCTCCATGGTTACGACGCAATCCGAAGAAAGGGACACAGGCGAAGAAAAAATATCGTACCCCAACACTAGATAGGGATGTTGGTGATGTGTAATAATGTCTTAAACATTTTATGTAACCTTTTTTGTTCTGGTTTTATAAGACAAAGGACTCCATTTGCACAATTTGTTGAGGATGCTTTCAAATATATATATGATTTTTAGAAATATAGACAATTAAACAATTAAATCAAATAGATATGATTTTTACAAATATAGATATTATTTTTACAAATATAGACAATTAAAAAGTAAATCAAATAGATATAAAAGGAAAAAAAAGAAACTAGAGGGAAAATATTGTATGGGCTTTAGTCCCGGGTCCAGCCACGACCCGGGACTAAAGGTGGGCTTCGCGCGTGAAACGCCGCGGCGGCCCAAAACTTGATCTTTAGTCCCGGGTCCAGCCACGACCCGGGACTAAAGGGTCTTTAGTCCCAGGTGGTGAGAAGACCCGGGATTAAAGGTCTGTTCGCGTCGATTTGGTGCGGGTTCGACCCCCAAATCGACCACTTCCTCTCTCCCACGGCGCGCGCATCTCTCTCACGGCGAAGCCCTGCCGCCGCCGACGCCGGCCCCGGCCTCCCCTGCCGCCGACTTCGATGCCACCCCGGCCTCCCCGACGTCGCGACGCTCCTCCACGACGCCGCCGCCGTCTGGTCGCCCGCCCGTGCGCGCCTCCCTTGCCGTCGACGCCACCCCCGGCCTCCCCAATGCCGCGACACCGATGCCGCTCTCCTTCACGACGCTGCCGCCGTCCGGCCGCCCGCACGCCGAGGCTGTCTCCGTCGCCGTCTTCCCCTCCCCGACGCCGTCCGCCCGCCCGTCGCCCGCCCGTGCGCGCCTCCTCCTCTCCGACGCCGCCCGCACGCCGCCGTCCTCCCCCTCCACGTCTCCGGCCGCCGCCGCAAGGTACGTACTCCACCCCAATCTCTAACCCTAGGCAATTTAGTGTTAGGAATTTTAGAAAGTTTTAGCAATTTTAGAAAATTTTAGTGTTAGGAAATTTGATAGGAAAATTTAAGATGCAAATTTTAGAAAGTTTTTAGCAATTTTAGAAAATTTGAGTGTTAGGAAATTTGTTAGGAAAATTTAAGATGCAAATTTTAGATGAAAATTTAAGATGAAAATTTAAGATGAAAATTTTAGATATAAATTTAGGATGCAAATGTAAGATGCAAATTTAAGATGTTAATTTTAGATGCAAATTTAAGTTGCTAATTTAATATGTTAATTTTAATAGATATGCAAATTTAAGATGTTAATTTTAGATGTAAATTTAAGATGTTAATTTTAGATGCAAATTTAAGATATTAATTTTAATAGATATGCAAATTTAAGATGTTAATTTTAGATGCAAATTTAAGATGCAAATTTTAGATGCAAATTTAAGATGCAAAATGTTAGTTTTTAAAATTGTGTGCTTATTAATTGTGTGCAAAATGTTAGCCATTTTTGTTTGAAGTAATTTGTGAGATGTGTGCTTATTAATATTGGGTACCTATTTTTTTTCGGTTTGTAGTATGGACGCCCACAGCGGAGACGACGGTGAAGAGCAAATTTTTAATATGATTCGTGAAGGTGGAGAAGATGCCGGCCGTGGAGAAGTTGAAGAAGATTTTAGCTCACAATTCTTGAACGACTACGGTGATGGAGCTGAAGAATCAAGAGACGAAGGGCCCTCCCGATCACTAGACATAGTGCAGCAAGAAGAATCTGTAACAAATTCCGGCGCGGTATATATATTAAGACTGTTGATCACGGGATGCGTTAATTGATTTCTGTTGCACTTATTAACGAATCTTTCTTCTTTTAGCCCTCGGGATCGAGCCAATCATCTAGAAGGCCACGAGGCCCGAGCAAAAAGTTGGACGATCATGCAAATTTAGTGATCGAGAAAATTGGTGTAGATGGCGAACCGCTTGAGTCCAAAGAGAATAGAACAAAATTTATAAATCAATATGGAGTTATTGTTAGGGACAATATCGTGATCAGCACTCGAGAATGGCATAAGCCAAAGGGAGACAATAGTTATGTCGATGATAGATCCAAAGATGATCTTTGGAATAAGCTCATGGTATATTTCAGCCTACCACCACTTCTGTCAGATATTGAGAAGGAGAAAGTCAAGCAGTGGGCTCTTAAAAGATGGCCACACAATTCCAGACCTTCAAGAAAAATACATGGAATGCTTATAAGAAGAATAAAGAAGCTCCAACTTTCACCGGAACACTAGAGAAGCACAATTATCACTGGGCCGAATTCAAGGAGTACAAGGAATCTGCTGAGGCTCAAGAAAGGTCGGCAACAAATAAGGTAAATGCTTCGAAGAAGGAATATCACCATGTTCTGGGGCCAGGTGGCTACGTGACTGCTGCGCCTAAGTGGGAAAAAAGAGACGCGGACCTGATTGCTAAAGGGATCATTCCAGAAACAGAGAAATTTCCCGTGAGGTCCAAGCACTGGTTGTTCGCGCATGGGTCATCGTTGGACCCAGAGACAGGGAAGCTTATTGCTGCAAGGGAAAAAAATAAGGAAAAAATTGAGCATGTCACCAAAGAGATTGTTAAAGCAATAGAAAAAGTTCAAGATGGAACTTTCAAGCCTGACAGAGAGAACGACGAGCTGACTCGCCCTCGGGAATCCTGAAAAAAAGGACGAACACGAGGCTATGGCCCCGATTATCCGTGGAAAAAAGGGTTTCCGGAGTGCATTGGCAGTTATAGAAGCTGTGAGAGGAAAAAGAAGGTGGAAGCAGACCAGATCCAACGGATAGAAGCACATACGGAGGAATTGAAACACATTGTCATTCGGCAGCAGGAGCAACTGGACACAGTACTTATCCACCAAAGGGCATCTGAGCGGCAGCAAGAAGATCCTGCAGTCGATAGTATCGTCCCCCATCACGTGGGAAAAGCAGCGTCGGTTCCACAACGTTCCTGGATGCTGACCCGCAGGCTCGCTACCCCGTGGATGATATCACGGAGAAGACGATGTGTGATCTACATCCGTCAATGAAGAACATATCCTTCAAGGTGACGGTCGGCTATGCTTTACCTAATGGACCTGAAGCACGCCACCGTGGCAATCAGATTTCAGCTGGCCATGCTCGTGTCGGGGTGGATGAAGTTCTGAAGGGATATGAGTCACTGGAGCTTGACATTGAAGGAGGTGAAGGGGAGAAGACACTGCGAGACGCCAAGGGTGGTATCATTCTATGGAAAAAGAAATACATCGTGTTTCCAAACTCCACCCCTCCACGGACTCCTCCTTGTAATAGTCCACCTCAGCAAAGTCCACCCCTCCCCGATAGGGACCCCAGCGCGAGTCCAACACGATCTCCGGAGCCCAGCCGTCTCCGCCCGTTAAGTGGAGTAAGCGGAAGCGGTCTCCGCCTCCTAAGAAGCCACAGATAAAGAAGACAAGAGACAAGACTCCTGAGAAGTTACCTTACGAAAGGACTGCCGAGGAAAACGCCGTGATCGTGACTGCCGAGGTGAAAGCCCATTTTGCACCGAAAAGGCCCGAGCCAAGCTTTACATCCCAGATACCTCTGGAGTGTAGGAGTTTGCGCGATAGAAAACAAAAAATTTCTCTCACATGCGGAAGCAACACTCAAGATCTGATCTAGAAGATGCTAGTAACGGGGAGAGTAGTTCATCATACCCTCGAAGAACACACGCGTTGAACGTTTATTTCAACGCAGCTCGGTGAAGTTGTTGACGAGGTTCGATCCGATCAGCACCGCAAACGAGCAGCGCCTCCGGAGGCTTGCACACGTACAGCTCGATGACGTCTCCCTCTTCTTGATCTAGCAAGCTAGAGGGAGAAGTAGGTGGGATCGATTCCAGCAGCACGACGGCATGGTGGTGGATATGGTGGAGAGTTCCCGCGGGCAGGGCTTCGCCAAGCGGTGCGCGGAGGTAGAGGAGCATCAAGCAAGTGGTGCGGCCAAGCCTTGGTTCCTTGGTGCGCCTCTCTACTCTCTTATATAGGCAAGGGAGCTGCAGCCACTTAATTCCCAAGGTGGTAACCCCCTTCTTTAAAGAGTGGTAACCCTCTCCTTTAAAAGGTGGTAACCCCCTCTTTCAAGAGTGGTAACCCCCCATTTAAGGGATGCCCATTGATTGGCCACATGGACCAAGGAGGGCTGGTCAAATGGACCAGTGGGCCACCCTTGGTCGTCCGGGACAGGTGGGCCCATAGTGGGACCCTCCGGAACCTTCTAGAACATTCCGACACTCTGCCGAAAAAATCCCGAACTTTTTCGGAACCCTGAAATCAACTTGCCATATATAAATCTTTACCTCCGGACTCTTCCGGAGCTCCTCGTGATGTCTAGGATCTCATCCGAGACTCCGAACAATATTCGGACACCATTAATAAAATTATCCCAGAGCTACTCTAGCGTTACCGAACGTTAAGTGTGTGACCCTACGGGTTCGAGAACGTGCAGACATGATCGAGACACCTCTCCGATCAATAACCATTAGAGGGACCAGGATATCCATAATGACTCCCACACATTCAACGAAGATCTTTATCGGTTGAACCACTATGTCGTGGACTACTATAATCCGTATACAATTTCCTTTGTCACGCGATATTTTACTTACCCGAGATTTGATCGTCGGTATCACTATACCTAGTTCAATCTCGTTACCGGTAAGTACTCTTTACTCGTTCCGTAATACAACATTCTCTGTGACTAACTCATTAGTCATGTGCTTGCAAGCTTACCGAATGTGCACTACCGAGTGGGCCCAGAGTATATCTCTCCGAAACACGGAGGGACAAATCCCAGTCTTGATTCATGTAATTCAACAAGTACTTTCCGAGATACCCGTAAGACACCTTTATGATCACCCTGTCACGAAGCGATGGTTGATGTCCCCAAAGTATTCTTCCAGTACCCGGGAATAACATGATCTCATGGTCTAAGAAATAGATACTTGACAATAAAAGGCATGACAATATAAACTTAATGAAACGATCAATATTGTTATGCTTAGTTGGGTCTGTCCATCACGTCATTCTTCTAATGACATGATCCCGTTAATTAATTAACAACTCATGTTCATGGTTAGGAAACCATAACCATCATTAATTAACGAGCTAGTCTAGTAGAGGCTTACTAGGGACGCGGTGTTGTTTATGCAACCACACATGTATTATGTTTCCGGTTAATACAATTATAGCATGGAAAATAAACATATATCATGAACACGGAAATATGATAATAACATTTTTATTATTGCCTCTAGGGCATATTTCCAACAGTCTCCCACTTGCACTAGAGTCAATAATCCAGTCAATAAGTAAGCATTTAACACCTATGGCATTCAAGTGTTATTACTATGCTTCGCATGTGGTAAACTCCATCAAAAGATCTGACATGTTCAGGTCCGTTTGTATTTGCATGTCTTAGCGTCTACACGCATCACTCATTCTCTAATGAGATGGCTTTGTATATATTTGGTCAACCGGTGAGACCTTAATTCCTCAGCTTAAACTAATGTTACCAACATTTGTGAAAATGTTGCTTCATAGTGTCAGCATTCTTGGAAATTCACCAAGTTCAATAAAGAACTCTTTGACACAAAAATACTCTTCTTATTTGTTGTCAACACAACGCCTTATTTGTTGTCAACACAACGCTATATACTTAGCCTTTGTTGTAGTATTTATCACAATACTTTAATTTTGAAATTCATTCAAAACCAGCATGGAACTTTCTTCCAGCCTATTGTGCCACCCTTCAACACATCTTTAATTGAGATAGATTTATTTGGATCAATGACAAGACTATTAGTAACATATTACAACGAATATTTGTCATTACTGCATATGAAAAACATCCTTAGTTTTCTAAAACTACTTAAGGATCTTTCCTACTGTTGTCCAATCATCATATGAATTATCCTGGTATAACACTTTATAGCATAGGACTATCTGGTTGTGTACATATCATGGAACACATGACTTAGAAATCTCAATTTTGCTCATCATGTGTCAAAACACTTGATATTGCTCAATTCTTTTCATGCAGCAAGAACCTTTCTTGTCGTTTTAATATTGACTACTTCAATACTTCATCTATGTACTTTGGCTCAATCATATCAGGCGCTTCAATCCATCTACAGATATTGATGCCCAATATAATGTTTAGCCTAAGCCTTTCATCAATATGAAATCTTAACCGTGTAAATTTAAAATACATATTTTCCAATCAACTATATGTCATCTACATAAAGTATTAGAAATATGTCTAGCACTCCCACTTAATTTCTTGTAACTCTACAAGTATCTTCACTATTCATGATGGAATCAAACTCTTTTGATAGCTTCAAAAGTAAAGATTCCAACTTCGTTATGCTCATTTCAACCATTGAAGTTTGCATACTTTTCTAGAAACCTTTTGAATTTTACAAAACTCATAGACTGTGTCACGTACACATCCTTAATCAGCCTTCCTTGAGAGGAAAGTTGTTTTGTTATTCAACTGCCATATCAGAATATGTAACTTTTTCTAGAACTATCCGTAAAGACGAAAGTATCACTACAAGATCAAAATCTTTTCGTAGTCAACTCTTGAACTTTGTCGCAAACACCTTTTCGACAAGTTAAACTTTCAATGGATGTAAACATCCACGTCTTGTTGCTATATAGATCCGTTTGCAATCGTGAGGATTCACGCCTTCCGAAAGGATTACCAAGTCACATACTTGACATTCATACAGGATACTATCTCGGATATAATGACTCATAGCCAATTTACGAAGTCAGGGCCCATCATTCGCTTCCTTTATAATTTGCAGGTCCTTTGTTGTCAAAACAACACTTCATTCTCAAACCACAAGTTGGTCTAAGTACAAAGTTTTGACCTTCGTGGTTCAGTTTGCAAACTCTTTCGAAGTTACTACAACACATGTAGTGTCTTCCACTTAGTCAAATTAGGAGACTCTAGAACAACTTCTAGTGCTGCGCTACTCTTGACATGATAATGATGATTCTCTAATCTCATCGAGTTGCACTGTCCTCCCACTCACTTCTTTCGCAAGAACAATTTTCTCGAGAAATCTACCCTTTCTGACAAACAACATTTGTCTTAGGTTTGGTGATAGGAGAAATACCCAACGGATTCTTTGGGATAACCTTATAAACATATATTTATCCGATTTTGGTTGTAAACATTTTACACATGCTATGCATACCAAAATTTAAGAAAAGACAATTCGGGTCACTACCCAAGCCATAACGTATGGTGTCATTTTCAACGGATCATGATGGCGCTCTTTTCAGTGTAAAAGTGGTAGTCTCTAAAGCATAAACTACAAAAATATAATGGCATTTTATTTATCTTACCATGTCTTACAAAGTTCGATATGTCTCTCTAACACTCCATACTTCTGTGGGGTTTTCGAGAAGGATAAGTTGTGGAACAATTCTGCAACTCCTCAGATGTTTCGCTAAACTCGTAACTCAAACTTTATTCTTTATGATCCAATCATAAATACTTGATTCTCTTGTTACGATGATTTTTCACTTCATACTAACAATACATTGAACTAATTCAAAAATGTCAAATTCCTTCTCATTAAATAGATATACTCATGTATCTACTCAAATCATCGGTGGAATATGAAGAAAAATTAATCCACCACACACGGCTATACATAATGGACCATGTACATCAATATGTACAATCTCCACTAATTTAGTCGTCCGTTCTACTTTGGCCTATGAACGGAGTTTTAGTCATCTTTTGGAAGAGATCTCACAAGCGTCAATTCATTCAAAAACAAAAATGACTCCGAAAGTCCATCAACATGGAGTTCCTTCATGTTTTCCTTTCCATTATGAACTAAAACGGCGGTGTCACAACTTAAGTGAAATTCTTTAATTTTACGTCTTGCGATGTTTAGCATTTAGTCTTATAGATGTTTATTTTACCAACACGATTTATATTTACTCATCCATCAATTATGGAACATGGTCATAGTTGAACAACTCATTTGTTCTCACCATAAGCAGGAACAAAATAACAACTTATTAAGTTCTTAAAATAAATCTTGAAGGTTTGTTTCGATGCGACGGTGAACACAATAACACTTTATTTTCGTTCTTGTCGTGATCGATTTGACATCTATTACTAGTTCTTTCAGGCTCTTGTATTTCTTGCATTGTGTTGCTATGACAATTCATACCAACCAATCTAGTATCAAAATACCCAAAAAATACTTTGTAACTAGTAATACATCTATAACCTGTATATCATGCATATACTCTGAGCTGGACTTTTCCAGTCTTTTCTTTTCTGCCATATAATTTTGCAATTCTATTTTCAGTATTCCCTTTCCTTTACAGAAGAATCATTCAACATCAAACAATGCCAGTCGAACTAGCACATTTTCCTTGGCGTGTTAGTCATATACTATCACCCATGGAGCCATACTTTGAAGTTGATTGTTTCACTAATATCACCATATTATTAGCATTCTTCCATATTCCACTCTTAGCAATCTTCAAGCATAGTAAACGATTTTTACCCACACTTTTAATCCATCCCATCATAACAATTTTGTGATGAAGCTACTATAGCTCGAAGGAAGGAATTTAGAGGATAATGTCAGTGCCCAACTTCTTGGATGATTCAAACGCCTAGCGTCTTCAATCCTTGCATATATTCAAATAATATAAGCACACATTGTCACAATAAATTACACTCAGTCATGTTGCGACAAACAGGGTTCTAGATATCAATATATCTTTACTCCTCGCTTGTTTCTGAAAACAATTCTTTTCAGCTCCTAGATCACCTGATTCTCAAAATATTCTTTTGAAGATCAGGTATCATGGAAGCAAGCATGACACTAGATACTAAGTCGGAATCATTTGCTCTTTAGATCAATCAATCATTAATCACATGGAGCTAGGTAGGTATTACCGAAAATTTACAATAGGACTCATTTAAATTACCTAATACGGTACCAGTCCATAATGGTTTTGCCAGATCAAAACAGTTTTATCTCAATTAACAATCTAAGTGTAAGGTAGTTCTGGATGCCAAAGTCTACTACAAATTATGCAAATACACTATGATAGGTGGTTCATGATAAATTTTGTTCAAGTTAATTCAAAAATTACTACGTGAACTCCCACTCAAAACAACATCCCTCTAGTCGTTTCAGTGATTACACAAACCAAATTCACTACACCGATAACCGATCATCACGTGAGATGGTGCAGCTGCAAAGGCGAACATCAACATGTTCATCATATCATCCATATGACTCATGCTTTACCTTTCGGTTACGTGTTCCGAGGCCATGTCTGCACATGCTAGGCTCGCCAAGTAGAACCGTAGTATTTGCGTGTGTAAATCTGGCTTACACCCGTTGTATGCGAACGTTGAATCTATCACACCCGATCATCACGTGGTGCTTCAAAACGACGAACTTTCTTAACGGTGCATACTAAGGAAGAACACATTATTTTCTTGATATTAATTGCGAGGGATCATCTTATAATGCTACCGTCGCGTTCTAAGCAAAATAAGATGCATAAAAGGATTAACATCACATGCATGGATAATGTGATATGATATGGTCCTTCTTGCACTTGATCTCCATCTTGTGCATCTTGGCACGATCTCCATCATTCCACCGGCGTGGCACCAAGGTCCATGGTGCCTCCTCTTGGTTGTCCTCCAAAATTACAACATATCACATGGATATGATATTTGGCACGCAGGCCATAAAATTAAAGACAACCATTAGGCTCCTGCCGGTTTGTCATAACTTACAAAAAGTGTCATCTCATACAACAAGTTTGTAACACTGACCATATCACATCACATGCCCTGCAAAAACAAGTTAGACGCCTCTCCCTTATTCTTTGCAAATTTTATGTGGCTTAGGGCTTTCGAAGAAAGAACCGTTCTTACCTACGAACATGAAACCACAACGGTGATAAACAAATTATTAACAACCCGTTGTAGATTAAATCTTAACTATAGTGGGAGAGACAGACACCCGCAAAGCCACTTATGCAATACAAGTTGCATGTCAGTCGTGGAACAAGTCTCATGTACGTGGACATGTAAAGTTAGTCCGGGCCGCTTCATCCCACTATGTCACTAAGATTCAAAATACACAAAGGAAGCAATAACATGATTATCAACGCCCACATACACATATGTGTTCTACCCGTACCAAAACATCTACACATAGAACCGGCTCTGATACCACTGTAGGAGTTTGCGCGATAGAAAACAAAAAATTTCTCTCACATGCGGAAGCAACACTCAAGATCTGATCTAGAAGATGCTAGTAACGGGGAGAGTAGTTCATCATACCCTGAAGAACACACGCGTTGAACGTTTATTTCAACGTAGCTCGGTGAAGTTGTTGACGAGGTTTGATCCGATCAGCACCGCAAACGAGCAGCGCCTCCGGAGGCTTGCGCACGTACAGCTCGATGACGTCTCCCTCTTCTTGATCTAGCAAGCTAGAGTGAGAAGTAGGTGGGATCGATTCCAGTAGCACGACGGCATGGTGGTGGATATGGTGGAGAGTTCCCGCGGTCAGGGCTTCGCCAAGCGGTGCGCAGGAGGTAGAGGAGCATCAAGCAAGTGGTGCGGCCAAGCCTTGGTTCCTTGGTGCGCCTCTCTACTCTCTTATATAGGCAAGGGAGCTGCAGCCACTTAATTCCCAAGGTGGTAACCCCCTTCTTTAAAGAGTGATAACCCTCTCTTTAAAAGGTGGTAACCCCCTCTTTCAAGAGTGGTAACCCCCCATTTAAGGGATGCCCATTGATTGGCCACATGGACCAAGGAGGGCTGGTCAAATGGACCAGTGGGCCACCCTTGGTCGTCCGGGACAGGTGGGCCCATAGTGGGACCCTCCGGAACCTTCTAGAACATTCCGACACTCTGCCGAAAAAAATCCCGAACTTTTTCGGAACCCTGAAATCAACTTGCCAAATAAAATCTTTACCTCCGGACTCTTCCAGAGCTCCTCGTGATGTCTAGGATCTCATCCGAGACTCCAAACAATATTCGGACACCATTAATAAAATTATCCCAGAGCTACTCTAGCGTTACCGAACATTAAGTGTGTGACCCTACGGGTTCGAGAACGTGCAGACATGATCGAGACACCTCTCCGATCAATAACCATTAGAGGGACCAGGATATCCATAATGACTCCCACACATTCAACGAAGATCTTTATCGGTTGAACCACTATGTCGTGGACTAGTATAATCCATGTACAATTTCCTTTGTCACGCGATATTTTACTTACCCGAGATTTGATCGTCGGTATCACTATACCTAGTTCAATCTCATTACCGGTAAGTACTCTTTACTCGTTCTGTAATACAACATTCTCTGTGACTAACTCATTAGTCATGTGCTTGCAAGCATTACCGAATTTGCACTACCGAGTGGGCCCAGAGTATATCTCTCCGAAACACGGAGGGACAAATCCCAATCTTGATTCATGTAATTCAACAAGTACTTTCCGAGATACCCGTAAGACACCTTTATGATCACCCTGTCACGAAGCGATGGTTGATGTCCCCAAAGTATTCTTCCAGTACCCGGAATAACATGATCTCATGGTCTAAGAAATAGGATACTTGACAATAAAAGGCATGACAATATAAACTTAATGAAACGATCAATATTGTTATGCTTAGTTAGGTCTGTCCATCACGTCATTCTTCTAATGACATGATCCCGTTAATTAATTAACAACTCATGTTCATGGTTAGGAAACCATAACCATCATTAATTAACGAGCTAGTCTGGCAGAGGCTTACTAGGGACGCGGTGTTGTTTATGCAACCACACATGTATTATGTTTCCGGTTAATACAATTATAGCATGGAAAATAAACATATATCATGAACATGGAAATATGATAATAACATTTTTATTATTGCCTCTAGGGCATATTTGCAACACAGAGAACATTGACCGCTGCCTTGAGAACTTATATAACCCTCCACCAAAGCTGCCATCAGACTATGAGCGCTCTATTGATAAGTCATATAGCTCAAAGGTGCAGCAGAAGAGTGATCAAAGCAGGAAACAAGTTCCCCAGCTCGGAGAACAAGAAGTACAATCGACCCCCCCCCCCGCTCAAGGTGTTTTCCGACAAGGACGTCTATGGTCAACAACTAGCATGGAGATATGTTCGCGGGCAGTCTTTGGTCAGACCTGAGCAGGTCGAGAATCTAACAACAAGAATGCGTCAGTTGCATAAAGGGAAAATCGGTATCATGGCGTCAGTTAAGCGTGAGCACTACTTCCAAGAATATGGTGTGCATGTTGACTTTAGCGAACTTTTTCAGTTATACAATCAAGACGCCCTCGACAAATCTATCATCAGTTGCTATTGTATGTAAGTGATTTATTTCTGTAATTTAAGTCTTTAGCTCAGCTCGTTCATTGTCTGCAATTATCCTCACTATAATCTTTTCTACGCTATTATGCAGAATGAAGATTCTCGAATGCAAAAAGGAAAGAATCTGGGACATTGGGTTCATTGACCCGGATAAAATTCATGAAGTCACCAAAGAAAATCCCTTTTTTTACCAAGGACACAAAGGCGACATTGCTAAGGTTTTTTAAGCGACAAAGTACCAAATCAGAAATACTTTTTCCTTACAACTTCAAGTGAGTGTTACGGTCTTGTACACATTCTATTTTGCTTACCCGATGTTAAGTGTAATTGATGAGTTATGCATGACTGCGTATATAAACGTGCACATGTTCCACTTTATTCTTATGGTCATTAAAATTGACGCTGGAGAAGTTGAAATTCTGAACTCATTAAGGAGAGATCCTAAAGAATACAAGAGCTGCTTTGATATGCTCCAAGAGTAATTTCAATTCTTATCGCACTATATCGGGCTCTTTCGTTCATTTCCTGATATCAAGTAATTAATAACTCTCCTTTGTTCATTTTCTTTGTCGGGCAGGGTTTGACAAGAGTTCATCAAGAAAAAAGTCGGTGATTGGAAACCGAAGCTGAATTTTTGTCTGAACCAAGTAAGTAGTACTACCTAGGATCCACGCATCTCTTTACTTCTAGTTTCAATACCATTATCATGCTTGATTATTTTTTGAGTGAATTCTATTCTCGTACAGTGGTGTCTGCAACAGCCACAAGGGACTAATTTATGTGGATACTACGTTTGCGAGTACATTCACATGAGGATCAATGAGAGAGTCAATAATCAAAGAAATAAAGATGTACGTAAACTTTATTCACAATTTTATTTTGTTACCATCAATTGTGTTGAGTTTCATTCATAATTGTTTTATGATGATTTGATATATATACACACAACTCATGTATTTATTTTGATCTCCTTCTTTTAAAGTTGGCAAGGAAGCGAAACGCGCTCCTACCAGAGGAACGTGTAAAAGCAATTGCGGAGGAATTGGCGGGATTTCTCCTTACGGAGGTCATAGCTGAATCCGGAGAATACTACTATAGGGGAGAATAATATGCTTCCATGTACTAGTGATCTCCATGTAATTAAGTACTTTATACGAAAACGTGATCTTCATGTAGTACTTTATATGTGTTATATATATGCATCAACGTGATCTTCATGTAATTGTATGTGTTTATATATATATGCACCAACGTGATCATGTAATTGTACGCGTTTATGGAGCATCGAGGTGTACGATGGAAACCCCTCCTAAACCCTAACCCCCCCAAACCCTAAACCCTGAAAATTAATTGAAAAAAAATGTACATACCTTTAGTCTCGGTTCGTGTTACGAACCGGGACTAAAGATCTCTAGCCCCGCGGGCTCTGCCGCGGCCACGTGGGAGGGTCTTTAATCCCGGTTCGTAACGAACCGAGACTAAAGGGGAGGGGCTTTAGTCCCGGTTGGTCAGTCCCGGTTGGCCAGCAGGAACTAAAGCCCCTTACGGCCCGGGACTAAATCCCCTTTTTTCTACTAGTGGTGGTTGCATGAGTGATTATTAATAGGTACATTGTTTCACCAAGACCTGCAAATGTACTAAGGCAAAAAAAAAATCCTCCAGTGTCCATCACCTTTTCCCCCAAGATAGCCAGAGAAGGGTGCAAAATCACCTCACAAAGCGCTAATAAAAATAATTACATTCAACAAGCCAGAGCAGAATTCCACATTTCTGACCGGTGACCACTAACGAACTGCAATGCAGCTGCCATCTGCCAAACCGTCCCACTGAGTTAAACCACTGCTCCTACCAGAATATTTGTATTGCCACATCACATATACTCTTTATCGATGAGGGTGGTATATAATTTGCGACATGATGAATGGTGGAAAGACAACACTAGGTTGATTGCGTGGACGTTCCCTAGAATAATAAGGTGCCCGCAAGCGAGCCAATGCTGCATTTTGATGTTTGAAATTGGTTTGGGCATTATATATATACTGATCTTCTTGAGGTTATCGAGCATTACCAACTTCACGCATTAGAGGTGGCCGTTTTTTCCTTTCATTACTCAACCTAAATTTCCACGATATACCAACTTCATATTTTCATTTCCGAGCATTATTTTGTTGCATAACATTTTTCTTCGCTAAGTAATTTTGTACGCTAATAGACCATATTAGAAATTTGAACGCTAGGAAGGTGCTATACCATTAGTGATACTTTTTTCACCCATTTGACGATGGGAAGCTCCACCACTGAATGGTTGTACGTTCATATGCACTTGGACACAATCCTTGTCTTGCTGTTGGATATATTAATTAAGTGCAAGAAGAAACCAGTCAAAAGGTTCAACATTTACCCCCTCAAACTAATCATTATGGGAAATGACAAACAACACATAGAGGGAAGTTCATTCATATGGTGCCCGCATCAAGTGGATCACCAACAAGATGGCACAACCTGAGATAGTTTGGTCACTTTGGATAAAGTTTCGCATGCGAATGTCATATCAACAGAAGCCAAAGACCTGTGCTTAACATTTGCTTCGTTCAAACACTGAGATTCTTATTTACGTGTTATGATATTACTAAGGCGGGATTTATCAAAGTGCATAATTTCTTCTAGAATATGTTCAGAGTGATAGTGATTTTTTTTTTCCGGGTGAGTGATAGTGATGTTGAAAGGTTATTATGATTTTATAGAAGTAATTCTTTTCTTAAATACCTTTGAGTTTCAGCTCACCTATCCTTTACCACTATCACATAATAAAAATGTCTTAGACATCACAGAACAGTGGGCTTTTGGGTTGTTGTTTGCATTCTTTGGGTTGACGTTGGCCCATCCTCATCTTTCTATGTACATGGTTTCGAAGTCAAGCTGCGGCGCCACCACCGCTGACGTTGCACGACTGCACCAGTTGGTAAGCGTGTGGCTCTACATCCTAGGAGTTTGTGATCAGATAAATAAGCTCGACCACCTTGGTCACTTGGTGATTGCCCGTTGTGAAATAATACACGTAGTGCTTCCCTTGTTACCCATAGGCCCGCCTATTTTGTAGTAGTGTTGCACACCCTTCAGAATGTTGTAGCATGGAAAAGAGATGTCATGCATCAAGAAAACTACCCTATGTGTAATACATTGTTGTGAGGGAACTTGTAAGAGATTTACGGATTTTAAGGTGTTGCCTTGCTGTCACGCCAACATTGCCGAGCCATGTCATTGTTTTTATTGTTGACTCCACCAACTCTTTTAGCACCGTCTGAAATTTTTCTATTATTCCCAATTATTGTTTGGCAACAAAAGCATGTGAGCGACGACCACTACCACTTCTGGCAGGAGACATATGTGGTTTAGAATTCTTGGGCGTCCTGCAGCCAACAGGGAAGCACATGCACCCATTTGTCTCATTGGTATGTCTTGAACGTTTCTAGTATGCATACCGACCACAATTTCTTTGTAAATTTGGATCTTACATTTGAATTGTTAATGTCGTGTGATACATGTTCATATTATGCTTCGACCGCTCTTAGATATTATAATGAGGTTTCAGAACAATATATTTACTAAATAATTATTGGTTCATCGCATGTAAGATGAGGCTAGTGGTGCCACCACCAATAGTGTTTCACGAATCGTCATTACATGGTGCATCGCGTCGCTTCGCGGCACGGGAAGTAGGGATTAGTGATGTGTTGATTGAGCATCTTCATCACAGCAATATCACGGGAAGGCTTGGCTATCTGTGTCATGTGGAGCCTACTTCTTGCCCAGTCGTCGTGGATGGTGAAGATGTATCGCTGGTGGAATCAACTTACAAGTAGTATGCTTGAAACTTTGTCACATGGGTTTTGTTATCAAAAGTAATGAATCCGAGACGTGTAAAATAAGAGGTATGCATTACTCAAAAGAGAGATAAGTGACCAAGACCACTTCATCATATGAACACAATATATAAGTGGGATGAGATTACCATAAACCTATCGTAAGGAATGGACATGTTTAGTTCATTATTAATTTTTGGACGTCATGAAACACCTCCTGTAAGGAGCATAAGAATAAACAGATTCTTTTGTTTAAATGTAGTAACAGTAGTAACAATGTTCTATTTTAGTGACATTGTAACAAAAGATCAAGTCATGGTCAATACAAAAACTTTCGACTTTAGGTTTTTGTAAACATAGAGCATGATCTGAACATATCTAACAACGGGACAAACAACATGATATGTTGTTTCTAAGAATTAGTAGAAATAGATGAAAATCAAATATCTTGTTGTCAAGGCTTTGATTGGTTGGTCTGTTTGCTCAACTAGAACCACATATCCACAATCATTGTACATGTATATATGTATTTTTTAAAATGTATTCAGTTTGTTCATAATTATGTACATCGACTTATTATCATATATTCTTTATTGAAGCATGGTGCCGAGACAATATGAGATGTTGGATGTCCCATAGAACATATCTTCCTTCTCTTATAAGTTGGGACAAGACTGATAGAGGTAGTCCGATGGGTCCAATGGTCTTGAGAAGACAATGTTGTTTTCCTCCTTCCGGATTTTCTTGCCAAGGTAATGACATAACAAGGAAATCTACTGTTTTTCTCTCCACAACTAAGAATTTTAGTATTTTTTTCGCTGTGATATCATGTATTAAGAGATATGAACATGCCATTATATATTTGGTGAAAATGCGAATGCCTCGGCGAATTGTTTGTTGAGCCTACAGAGTGACCTCCTAAGAGACTAATAGATCACAAAATAGCCTTACTACAGATACTAAACCTGCCAGTATGTGTAAAATAGGTGTCTCGTGGGTTGTCCAAAAATTCCCGTAACTTGTACGTATCTCTTATAAAATCTTGTACATATGTACCAGAATAGTAAAAGAAACATTCCCTATGTTTACCGGGCAGTTTTTGTGCTCTCGTAGGCTCAGCTAAACGAGTCTTGTCACCAAATGCTTGATGGAAGCCACCCATGTTTAGTACCACCTTGTTAATTTTCTCAGTGGGAGCGGAGAAAATGCATATAAGATAGACAGAGGGGCTGGAAAGTTTGTTCGTCGACTGTGCATGAGATGAGACTATGAGAGACTATCGGGTTCTGTTGGGGTTCATAGTTCGAAACTTCAATGTTTCTCCCGAGCTCATATACTCCTGGTTGAGGACGATTTTTTTTTTTTAAAATAGAACAACACGCCAAAAAATCAGAGACGAACATGTTTAAGTGCTCTACATGCGTGCAAAGTTTTAGGAAGAAATGACACTTTGTGTGCTCTGTGCAAAAAAGAAAAAATCAATGGCCGACATGAGATTTAGAAATGTCTTTTTTACCACTGATTTTGTTTTTTTCGCACAGAGCACAAAAAGGGTCATTTCTTTACTAAACCTTTCAAGTATGTAGAACACTTTAACATGTTTGTCTCTGATCTGTTTCAGAATTTGTTTGAAGTGTTTTATATTATTTTTTCAAATTTCGTATTTAACCAGGCGCATATGAGCTCGGGAGCCAAATCTGCTCTCCCTTCATAGTTATCTTATTTTCAGGTTAGTTCGGGTAGCCGTGATTTTCTTGGTTTTTGACGATTAAGCCGAGTCTAATTAATATGGTTAGTAAATCTTGTACCATGTCGATAATTACAATCTGCACTTATCTATAATCAGAAATTGCACTTATCAATAATTCAGGTTTAATTTTTTCAGCTTTGTATTTTTCGGTTAAAGAAGAAGACTCCACGCCAGGGTTGACTGAACTGAACTCACACTCATCCCTGATGATAGGACCAGACCGGGAAAAATCGGGGCCCTGTGCCAAAATCTAAAATGGTACCCTATCTCGCTAAAAAATTAATAAAACTAATGAGCTATATTTCCTCTGTTCCTGATTATAAGGTGTATAGTTTTTTTTAAAGTCAAACTTGCCAATCATTGACCAAAATTTTAGAGAAAACTGTCAATATATTAAATACTACGGAAATAAAATATGAAGATATATTTCATAACAAGTCTAGTGATACTGATTCGATATTGTAAATGATAATAATATTCTCTTAGAATTTGGTAAAAAAATCATCTCGTTTGACTTTTTAGAAAAAAATACACTTTATAATAAGGAACATATATAGGGAGTATATTTTGCCTTGTGATTAGGCAAACCGTGGAACACATCTCTTGTCCTAGTCGAGCTGGTGCAGTGCTACTCCTAGCGGGAAGAGACTCGGTGATCTAATGCATGCTGATAGTGCCGAAGTGTCGATCAGAATTTCTGGATTAACGTTCCACCGACGTCGATGGCGTCACGCGGAGTAGACGAGGTGGCGCCCTGGCGGGATCCACAGGGTGGGACAAAAAATTATCAGCAATAGGTCTAGCTATATGCACCTGCTAGAGTGCACCATGACCTAATTTTGACACTACAATTTTGCCCAACAATCATGCATTTTTTTCGAAATGGGAACATACCCCCATGCTCTGCATCATAATGATGCAGACGACTTTTATATTAATAAAGAGTTTAAAAGTCACCAACTATCATATACAACTTATTACAATCCCGGATCGTCTAAAGTAGCCACAAGGATCAGCCACCTAAAAAAACCTCTTAGACAAAAACTACACATACTGAAATCTTCTAGTGTAATGCCAGCTAACAATCATGACTTGTTTCCTAAGAGCGAGATCACACACTATTTCATTAGCATTAAACACATTCTCCGCCTCATGCCTCTCTTCCTTCTCATTTGCCACATTTGGTTGTGGCGGTGTGGCGGTGATTGTGGCAGGCGAGGACGACGACCAGTTTGGTCGATTCGATCGTCGCAGGACGCGATTGAGTGTTTTATTTGTTTTTTGAGAATCACGCGATTGATTGCTGGCCTGCTGCGCGCCTGCGCGTGCGAGAATGCGAGGCACGGCCCAGGCCCACTGCCTCAATGCCCACCAGGCCACCACGCTGAGGAGTTAGTATTTTTTATTTTTTGGGCACACACGTGAGCAGTTTTGCCAATGCAAAAAAGTGAGCAGTTTTGCGCCTGATCGATCGCCAGGAGGCATCGAAGCCCGTGCAAGCGCGGCGCTGCGTCCGCCCGTGGCTATAGTGGATCAGTTAGAGATACCCTAATGACCTATTTGTAATATTCGTTTGGGAATTCCTGAAATTTCAGGACGGGATATTCGGGAAAAACAGAATTCGGGATTCAAGAAATGACTCCCGAAATTTCATAAAAAAAAAACTGATTCCCGACAATTCGGGATCGGGATCGGGAATTCCCAAATATCCCGAAGTTGTCGATTCTCCAGTCGTCGAGCCGGCGGTGCAGGCGTGCAGCTAGCTTGCCCCCTCCAAAGCTCCAACGCCGTGGCCGTCCTTGAGTGGAAGTGGAAGTGTGGAACGACCGTTAGTGGAGGCGTCGGGGAAGATGACTTGCGTTGCATCAGCTCGTCGCCTTCGTCTCGTCGGGAAAGATGCAGCGGCCGGCGACAAGATGTGGACGACGGTGCTGCCGCCTGGGGAAGTTGGGGGCGCCGGCCGATTGGCTGGGAGCGATTGGCGACGCGGGCGGGCGGACGGCGGACGGCAGCCGACGGATCGACGACGCGGGCGAACGGCGTGGTTGGGGACGGTACGAAAGGCTGGGAGCGCTTGGCGGCGCGTGCGGGCGGCGGCCGGCGGATCGAGCGAGCGCGGCGGAGGATCGAGCGAGCGTGCCCTCTGGGCTGTGGCGGCTGCGGATCGAGCGAGCGTGCTGCGTGCTACGTGCACTGGAGTTGGATCGTGCGTCGTGCGTGCACTGGAGTGGATCGTGCCTCCTGGCTAGGGTTGTGCCTTGTGCGGTCGTGCGTCGTGCGCCTGTGGGCTGTGGAGACTGGAGCGGATCGATCGTGGGCTGGGCCTCTCGCGTTTCTGCTGGGCTGCCACACTTTCAGGATATTCGGGGTATTTGGGAAATAAAATCACATTCCCGAATTTCCCGAGATAAATTCGGGAAATCAGATCCCTTCCCAAAAATGCTATCGGGATTCTCGGTTCGGCTAATTCAGGTTCGGGATCGGATTTTCGGGATTCGGGATTCGAGATCGGAAATATGCCCACCGTGACTGGCCTGCATGCGCATTGCCACGACCATCGCGCTCGTGAACCGTCGTGTGCGTAGCATGCTACTCAAACCCCAACAGAGCCAGCCAGCATTTTGCAAAAATCCGGTGGAGTGGAGTGGGTGCACCGGTGCGCGCAGCCCGTCCCAGATGGCCGACGCCCAGGCCCGGACACGACAATGATCGAACGCCAGCTTTGCTTTCGTCATGGGGCTGCTATGAACGAAATAGGCCGACATGGGGCTGCTATCATTAGAATTAACTACAAATTAAGTACAACACTATGTAGTCGATGTAAACACACAGCTCGCGCTGATCTGAGAGCTGTATCCAACTGCTCTGAAACGTTCCCTAAACCGTTGACCTCATAAACATGATTACTCAAGCTTATATCCTCACTAATAAATTCCATAAGCGCCTTCCACGCGCTTCATATAGTATGCCATGCCAAGTCGTCGAGATCAGCTATAAAATTCCGGCACCTGCATCGATCCCGGCACCCAGACGTGAAAGTCACGGCCGGAGAGTAAGCTAGCACACAAGGGCCAAGGAACATGGAGGCTCCGGCGGGCGAAGCTGCAAGCAGTAAGCACATCGTTCTGGTGCACGGCGCATGCCTCGGTGGCTGGTCCTGGTACAAGGTGGCCACGCGGCTCCGGTCGGCCGGGCACCGCGTCAGCACGCCTGACCTCGCGGCGTCGGGCGTCGACCCCAGGCCGCTGCGCGAGGTGCCGACGTTCCTCGACTACACCAAGCCGCTGCTGGACCTCATGAAGTGCCTCCCGGCAGGGAGAAGGTGGTGCTCGTCGGCCACAGCCTCGGCGGCGTGAACATCGCCCTGGCCTCCGAGATGTTCCCGGAGAAGGTCGCCGCCGCGTGTTCCTCTCCGCCTTCATGCCGGACGACAAGTCGCCGCCGTCGCACGTGCTTGAGAAGGTAAATACAGCGTGACATTATCGTACTTGAGAAGGTTCTCCATGATAACTAGTAGCTGTATTTCTTGACTATCCGTAGACCGTAGTGCTTGTCCATTTCTTGTGCGGAAGTCTAGATTGGGACGTATGCAGAAAGAAGTAACCTCACGGCCCGTCCAACACCAGCTTATTGCCCGAACAGTCTACTTTTCTTGTACTACTGAATGATTGCTCGATTTATTCCTTTTTCTCCTAAATAGTTCGTGGAGGGGAGGACCCTGGACTGGATGGACACGGAGATGAAGCCTCAAGATCCTGAGGGCAAGCTGCCTATTACCATGCTGTTCGGGCCGCTGGTCACACGAGCAAAGTTCTTCCAGCTGTGCTCGCCGGAGGTAGGGCCCCCTAGTGTATCTTTATTACCTGCACATGTCTAATTAATCAATCTATTCGATATTGCGTTGACTAGTACTCTCTCCATCCGGTAACAAGTGTCGCGAATACGGATGTATCTAGCACCATACATCATACGGAGGGAGTACATAACATATGAGAATCGATTAATTGATATGAGATATTTTACGGTACATCGTACTACATATTTTCGGTGTAATATATGGCCCATCCGACGGTTAAAATTAATTGGGAGATGTTTTACGGTACATCAATACAATGTGGGCCGTTCAAGTGAGGCGATCGGACGGTGCAGATCCAAAATACTACGCCAAATTTTTGGTAGTATATTTGAGCTTAAGGGGCATTTCAGGCATTACACTAAAAAAATGAAAACCGATGGGCATCATATCCTGTACGACGGGTCAGTGAGGTCATGGCCGCGCAGCTTCCTACCATGTCCACCAGGGGCCAATGCAGCGACGCGGCATTCCAGTGGCACTTGGCAGGAGGCCGACGGGAACCCGACGTCGTGGCCAGCAACTACAAGACACGATGACGGACGCGACATAACCTCGAAGGTGCAAGGCCTCGCCGGGTCACTTGCCGCCGCCCCGGCGGGCGGCGCGCCGTTCCTGCGTTAGCTGCTGGCGACGTGGCGCCGGCACACGGCGGCCGTCTCTACTTCATGGACCGGATGTTCGTCGCGGCCACCGGCAGGACGGCCGTCCGTCCGTATGCTGGGGCTCGACCTGTAGCGCGAAGGCGTCGTCCGCTCCGTGAAGGTCCAGCCGATGATGGTTTAGGTGGTGAGACTGGAGAGGGGACGCGTGGAGGAGGAGGGCGCTAGGTGGACGTGCCGGCGCCGGCGACCTGGTGGCCAACGTGGTCGGGATACTGACGGACCTTGGCTCCGATGTATGCCGCGAGTTCATGCTCTGAACCTCTGAATTTCAACCATGAACACTGTCTGTTCGCACTCGAAATATCTCTGAACATCCGTCGGCGGCTGTAGGGAACGTATCGAGGATAGGCAACGCCGCCGGCGCAGCTGGTTTGGTGGACTATGCCACATACGCCACTTAACTTTAGCGGGCTTCCACATACACCATTTAGATGTTTTTTGGTGGATGGTTTATGTGGGCTCGTTGGATGCCGCTGCGGTTTACATCCTGAACTGCACCCCGTTCACCGCGAACGTCAAGTTCGTGGGGTACGATCGAGTTCTTCGATGGCGCCAACGCAATGCGCCGTCTCGCCGCTGACAACGAGCATGATACACATACTACAGAGGCGTTCGTGCGGCTGGTCGAGGTCCTTGGATCATTGGATGACGACGAGAAGGTCCCCGCGCCGTTGCTAGCCGTACAGGTTAGCAGGCCTTTTGGCGACGGCGACGGCATGTCGACGATGGCAGCAGGGTGGCGTTAGTGGTGGAGGAAGCCGACGCGGACTTCGGCTACGATATCTACGACAACCACTACCGTTCGGGGTACTTTCTGTACGCCATAGACGTCATAGCTGTTGTCGCCATGATCAATCCGTCCTGGGAAGAAGTGCGTGTTAAAGAAGACGCTTAACTAGGAGGAAAGGTTGTTTTTGCCCCTCGGCTTAAATCTGGCCCAATTATGAGATATTTTACGGTACATCGTACTACATATTTTCGGTGTAGTATATGGCCCACATTGTATTGATGTACCGTAAAACATCTCATTGATATTCACCAAAGAGAAAGTTTTGGAAATTCTATATGCAGTTCATATAGTTATATACCAGAAATGTAACGTTGAATGTATGAATCGTATGGCAGGACTTAACTCTGGGAAGATCCCTGCTGAGAGTTGGTTCAATGTTCGTGGACGACCTGAGACTGCAGCAGCCGTACACCGAAGCTCGCTACGGGTCGGTGCGTAAGGTGTTCATAGTCTTGAAGGACGACCACGCCATCGTCGAACGCTTCCAGCGGTGGATGATAGAGAGCTACCCCGTCCATGAGGTGAAGGAAATAGACGGCGCAGACCACATGGCGCTGTTCTCGACGCCGACCGAGCTTGCACTCTGCCTCGCAGATATCGTGGAAACGTCGTATGCTTGATGATTACGTTGCTGCTGATCGATCTATCAGTTTAGCATCATCTACTTGCCGACATTTGTGATTTGTGACATCTACTGCTTCTGTCTTACATCATGCCCGGTCCGGGTGTTTTGTCCCGTTCATTACGTTTCCGGGTCTTCTATTGCAATCAAGTTCAGACAGATGATGTTTCGACGTCGAGGTGTAATTTGGCGCTGTTTAATAATATAAAGATAAATGTCCTTGTGGTGTAACTTGTGGCTGTTTTATAATGAAGATAAATGTAGATGGATGTCGACATCGACACATAATATAATTGTTGTCAACTCGCTGTATGTGCATTATATGGATATGGCATGTGCGGATATTCCATTTCTGAGCACCCACTGCGCGCTGGCCGCTTATAATCGACCGTTGTGTTTGCCGAGAAAAAGTCAATTGCGATCTTCTATTTGCAATCGTGCATCTCATCTCCTTCGTGAGGGCGTCATGTCGCCCCTGCCATCTTTGCCATCTTCGGCGTTTCTGTTAATGCCTGAGCTGCAAGATCTCTAATGCGGTACAGCTCGAGGACTTTGTCCCCGTCTGATTGAGGCTGCAAGCACTAGCAGAATTGCAGAAACGCCGAAGTTGATTCAGTGTCAAAATATTTGCCGAGTATTTTATCGAACACTCGGCAAGCAAAACAATACTCAGAGAACTTGTAATTTGCCGAGTGATTTTTGGGCAACACAAAAGGAAAACTATCCTGCCATGTATCCCTTCGTCCTGGTTGATGAATGGTTGATGGCACACAGGTCTTAAATTGACCTTAAATTTAGAGCTGTGACCTTAATTTTCCACGTCTTAAAGTGCACACAGGTGAAGTTGAATGAATGGCCTCAGTGAATCGACAAACCAGCCATAGTTAACTCAGGAAATTGCCTACAATTAGCTTTTTAAAGTGTGGGATGATTAGGAAAATTCATGATAAATTTGAGAATATAAATCATGATTAATACAACTATTTTCATGTGAAAATTGAACATACTAGATGTATTAAATGACATGAACAATAGGAGTGCATATGCAACATACATAATTAAAGTAGATCGTAATACATCGCACATATTGATCGGTCATAGACGAAATAGACGTTGGCGTAGAGGCAACATTGTTGACGAGATGTTGGCAAAGACCAGTCGAAGAAGATGGTTTTGAAGAGGGCGGTACGCAGCTCCGCCCGATTTGGATGGTAGACGACCGGTGATAAATAACGCGAGAAGACACTCAAAGCATCCCAAAACATGATTTGTAGCGCAAAGCGAGAGGAGGCAGTAACCCTAACTCGGTTTGGTGTGTGTTTGGTTATGGCCGATAGGTCAAATATATACAGGAGGAGAACCACGGTCACGATATAACCCAACTAGATTCCAACTCCTAGATAGTAGTAGACGATTGTAGCTCCGGGACATCATTCCTGCCTTTTCAATTAATAGTCTTGATTCGTAGCCTCGAGTAAGAGACATATGCTTAAACCAGTCTTACATGTTTGGGTGCTCTTTCTGTATGTGGCAGGCGCCATGCTAGGCAAAAAGAACATTTTATGACCTCGTCCAACTGAGGGTAGTTAATAAGCAAATTTGGCTTTAACGACACCATTTAGTTTCGTACGTATTTTTCTGTTTTCCTAGTTCGGCTTCGGGTGCTTCCTCTGTTGAATATTCCTAAATAGCTTAACGGATAAGAAACCAAAAAATTCAAACGGCAAAAGGAGCATGTGCCCCTACAAGATAACAAACCGTATTTTGGCGAACCATTCACGTACATGTCACATGCCTCGCCCTGGCCAAGCGAGCGCTTTTGGTGTTCTCTTCCTCTTCCCATTCCATCACGAAGTTGAGTGAGAATACTCCACCATATAAAGTGGTACTCAAAATTGCACCTCCACCTGTTAGTCTCTTACCAGACATGGGCCTTAAAGATTTACTATGCAAATCTGAAATCAAATGGGCTAAGCCCAAGTATTTTCAACACCATTTGACTCAGTCGGCAAAATAAAAAAGCTCGTAATCGGTCGACGAAAGCGCTTCATGCGCGGCCACGCGAGGATGACATCGATCGATCGGATCACATTTCCATCGCCGAAAGCAACGGCCGACTTGCGATTAGTGGTCAGCCATTATATGCGATCAGTGTTGCTTAGCTCATCCTGACTTGGAAAATTATATCTCTACTATATAATACGGTTTAAGGTGGTGATGGCTGCCGATGGTCCGTCGTCTCCAGCGTTAAACTTCTCCCGATCGGATACGAATAAAAACGCTTCGCGGATTTTGGTTTGGTATGTGCTGGATCGCTGAGTTCGTATCCTAACCAATGACAAATGCCCGGCCGACCCACGCACGCACGAGTCCTCCCAATTTGGCTACGCTCCGCCTCGCGCCCTCCTCCGAGATGATGACGCCACCACCGCAGGCTACTGAGACTACGGCGACTGGATGCAGCAGAAATCAAGGGTCTTTGGGGCGGCAGCCTGGACATGGGTGGCGGCGGCAGCCAAAATCGAGGGCCTCAAGCGGGAGCGGCCTGGACATGGTCCACGACGGCAGTGGCAATCAAGGTCCTGGCGTGGCGGCAACCGGACTTGGGCGGCGGCGGCAGCCGAAATAAAGGCTCTCCCGCGGCCGGAGGCAACATGCTGAAGGGGTGCTCTGCTCCATCCATAGATTCGAACCCAATGGAGATGCTCTGTTTTGTGCTCGCAATGACAGGCAAAGTTTGTGGCAGAGGTAGGAGAGTAGGAGAATAGGCCACCAATGGACACGCAGGCATGTATGATCGATCAATACCGCAACATGCTGAAGGGGTGCTCCGCTCCATCCATAGATTCGAACCCAATGGAGATGCTCTGTTTTGTGCTCGCAATGACAGGCAAAGTTTGTGGCAGAGGTAGGAGAGTAGGAGAATAGGCCACCAATGGACACGCAGGCATGTATGATCGATCAAATACATGCTGAGATATCCAAGAGCTATGTAAAATCAAAGAGTTCTATACAAAGACAGTGGAGCTACAGTCGTTGTTCTCCCCCCTCGTCTGCCTTATCTCTACAGTAGAGACAGGCGATAAGGGAGGCGTTCCCGTGTTCTTCGTCTTCCGCCGCCGGAATCGGTGGTTCCCTCCTCTCCGCTCATCGCTGCGGCGGCGGGGGGGTGGGGGAACTGCGGATCTCTGGATTGGCATGTACATAGTAGGTGTAGGCTTGTGAGAGTTTTCGTCTCCGTCGCTAGCAACGAGCTGGAGTGGTTGCCGGCGACTATGGAGAATAAGGTCTCCCCCTCCGTTCTCCGGCCTGGCGGTGATGCCGTCAGGGAGGTCGTGGAGTTTTGTGTGTCCTCCTTGCAGGTGGCCGTCAAGGTGCTGGTGGCTGCTATGCTCGGTTGGATCTCCAGCTGGTTTTCGGTGTGTGGCAGCGTCGCCGGAGCCGGATCTCTTCTCGTCTGCTTCGTGGATCCGTGGTGGATTTCTTGCGGTGCTGAAGAGGATCGAAGCTGGTTCTTCAGGTTCGTTGCCTGTTTCTGTGGAGATTTACTGCAGTTTCGGTGTGTGCTAGCGAGTTCTCGGCCGGCCGTGGTGGTAAGGGGAGGACTGGTTACGGCCACTGGGGCTGGTTCGTGGACGCGGCTGATGGACGGTGGTGCGTCAAGGTGAGAGACCTGGCCATCTCTTCCGGGATGAGGCGCCGCTGGGCCCAGGTCTGGCGTTTGAGCAGCTCGGGGTTTGTCCCCGGCCGATGTTCCTTCAACGGATTGATGCCCAGTTCCGTCGAGCTGGGGATTGTTGCGGCCCGTCAATGCCTGTCGGCGAGGAGCGTTGCTTGCGCCGTGGTGCGATCTTGCCAGCTCCAAAAGCAGAGCTTCAGTGTTGCAAGACGCGAGGAAGAAGAAGGACTTCTGCTCTTCATTTGTTTTTTCCAGTTTTTCCAAGGTCCTGTGAATTTGGTGGCAGCTGTGTTTGCGTTAGTTTGTCTCCTGTACTTGTCTACTTGTATGTGTTCATGTTCGATTTGAATACAAGCAGCAAGTTTCAAAAAAAAGACAGTGGAGCTACATGCGTACGTGAGTTAGTATGCATCTCTCCTCTTATAGCTCTTCTATAGTCCAACATAAAATCTCTTAAATCTTTTAAGCACTAGCGTCATCAGCGAGGTGAAACAAAGGTACGCACGTGAGCACAATCATCCATCAGCTAGGTAGCCAACTTCGTACATGACAAATGCTGGCTAGCTCGCTGCTGTGGGGTTTGATAAATACGGTGGTAGGGGTTGGAAAGGCGAAGAAGACAACCCTAGCAGGGGAAGAAAGGCGACATCGTCGCTCTGCAAGCCGATGGGGATCAGGGGGCACTATCCCTGAATTTGTCATGAGCGTCGCGCCAAATTTTACATTGGTACTGCCAGTGGTTGCTTGCAGAACCAACATAGTCGTCAGAGTGACATGCAAGAGTAGCTTCTCCAAAACGAGCATCGTCATCGGCCACAACACAACAACTTTGTACCAAGGCACCGAGGAGGACCTAGGACGAGGAAGAATGTTACTCCACTGGTGGGGTATTGGGATGAGCATGGACACCGAAAGGGCTATGGTTAAATTGCTATACGAATATAAGAAACATACACACAATTTGAGAAATATGAAGATAATGAATATCACCTTGTCGTCCCGTTGCAACGCACGGGCATTTAGCTAGTGTGGTCTAATTCACATATACCATCTGTTTTGTTGAGCAAAATATATCGCTTTTATTAACAAGCCAGCTTAATTTTACCTGAATATGTGCTCTGCCCTCAGCCACCGTTAACGGACTATATCTATATGCGTGTGTGCCGAAGCCCGAAGGGCAACCACTGGGAATCGGTACTTTTCTTACAACCATGACTTAACGTCACACATACTTAGATCCATTTCAGTCTTTCAGATGCCAAGGAAATACAGTCGTGTATCTTTTTTCTCTCAAAAAACAGCTACTTCTAACATAAAAAAGGTGATTTCTTCCGCCGCTTTCTTCCCTGGCTCTCCTTTGCTCTTCTATGGAAGCCCCTCTACCTTTCCTCCTGCTGTCCCTTCCGTTCGTGGCCTTCACGCACGAACTGGGAGTGGGAGGCGGCGTGCGATCTACGCGACTGGAATAATTAAAGCAAAGAGATGCAGCGGTTCATTCGACTACAGAAAATCGTTTATCCCATACAGCAACGCGCAATGCCGCCGCGTCTACAAATAGCCCTCCCAACGCCGGAGGCGCTCGTACTCCGTTCCATCCGCAGCGCATAAAACACGAGAGACGATCGATCGAGCAGTGTGAGCGCGTAGCTACGGAGAGGCATGTACGGGCAGGGGAAGGAGGGGGCCGGAGGCAATGGGGGTGCGGGGAGCGAGCACGACGTGGTGGCCAGGGCCTTCGTGGAGTACTACTACCAGACGTTCGACTCGAACCGCGCCGCGCTCGCCGCGCTCTACGGTAGCACCTCCATGCTCTCCTTCGAGGGCCACCGTGTCGCCGGCGCCGAGGAGATCGGCCTGAAGCTGGCCCAGCTGCCCTTCGAGCAGTGCCGGCACTCCATCTGCACCGTCGACTGCCAGCCCACCCCGTCCTTCCCGGGCGCCATCCTCGTCTTCGTCAGCGGCAACCTCCAGCTCGGCGGCGAGGAGCACCAGCTCAGGTTCAGCCAGGTACGTAAAATCCATCTTGGACGTGCATGATCTCAGTCAAAGTACTTGTTCTTGCATTCTGAGCTAGGCGTTTCATTCATAGTGGTATGATTTTACCTTTGGGTGCAGATGTTCCAGCTGGTGCCCAACGCGCAGGGAAGCTTCTTCGTGCAGAATGACATATTCCGGCTCAACTATGGATAGTCAGGTGGGTAGCGTGCGGTTGCCGAAAGGATGTGGATGCTCGGATGCTTTGGTCCCGTATGCATGGACGCGAGGCGATTGCTTTCTCTATTTCCTTTCTCGCTTTCATTTTTGTTTACATTACGTTAATGTGGAATCCTGAATAAAGTTGGCCATGGCCGTGGTGTGCGTCAAACTGAATTTCTACTCTTCCACTATGGTGTCAGAAGAGGCAATTCTCATGTTCTACCGTACTGCTTCTACATTGAGATCTCTTCTACATTTATGAGAACCAGCATCATAGATTTTCTAATTTATCAGAATTTGTTAATTTTGTATAACTCTGAATACAAAGTATTTGAATATGATATTTTACACGCTCATGGGATATATTATTGTCTACATCCGCAATTGTTTTCAGATTTTTTTGAAACTCACAAATATGTTGAATTTTTTAAAACGAAGGGAGCACTGGAGCTCGGCGGCAAGAGGAAAAAAACACTTTATGATTGTATAGATGTTAGTCGATCTTAACGGGAGACCAGAAAGGTTCTGGCATGTTTTCGGAAAGAAATGGCAAACCTTTCGACCACTGCATATGTGAATGCACACGGCCATAATAATTTTGAGTTCTTTTACGGTACCCTCAAATAAGTATGAGCCCTTCATTTCCTCCAATCTTACTGATAGAATTGTTTGGTGCTCCGACATGCATGCCTGGGAGTATACTATTTTTTTAAATAATACATTTTCAATACAATTTTCAGAAATAATACACTTTTTGAGAAATTTTCAGAAATAATACATACTCCGCCACGGCAAAGCCGACCACCTGGTCGGGCCGGAGGCCAGCTGCAACTAGGCAAAGCCCACCAGCTGCATTATGATAAGGTCGTTATTTAATTCCCCATTTAAATTTAAACGGTTCACTGAGTTTGCGCAATTTTTCAACGAATTTGGGGAGTACCACTACCCTGCCACCACTTAAGTTGGGGAGTACCATGATTTAAAGGGTAATTGGGTAAGTAAAATGGGAAATTAACGTGATAATATGATAAGGTCGTTATTTAATTCCCCAACAATTACGGGATGTGATCAATATGCAGCAGGTGAACTAGCAGGAACCTCAGCCAAGAATCGGGATGCATCAAGATCGGGCCTCTGCTTATCCCCCACTGGCGATATCAATAATCAGGGGTTCACAAATTTGAATGTACGACTAGTAATTGCAAAGATTTCTTGGAATTGGGAAATATTAACTGTTCGCTCGTCTATGCTTTTTTTAGATTAAATGGCTGCCTTTATTAGACTTCAACATCCTCATATGTCACCAGGTTTTCAACGTACACAGGAGGTACAATCCACCTATTACATAATTTATTCTCACAGCCAAACTTAGCTAACCGATGCGCGATCTCAGTTTGCAGTTCGTCTAACATGACAACCAGAAGAATCAAAATCCTTTAGACTACTCATAGTGGAAAGTAACATAGAGTGGTAACATAACTAGGTTACTACTCTATGTTACTACATTCATAGTGGGTGATAACTTGTATGTGGTGTCATGCAAGATGTCATTTATTAGATTGTAGACTCATTTTGTCTTGGGTGTGTGATGTTACGGTAACTATCTATGTTACTCTATTTGTCTCTCTCCACATTAATTAGCTGTCTTTTTTGCTTAGGTGGCATACATGTTACTAGCTATGTTACTCCCACTATGGGTAGTCTTAGCAGCATCTAGATCTCTTCAACCAGCGGTCCGTGGATCGATCTATGCTGACGAAGAGAAAATATGCAGGCACTAGCCGGCGGCTACGGGAGAAGGAGGCTGCAGTGGTTGTGCACGACCAGGTAGGCGGCGGCTGTACCCCATCGGGAAAAGAGGAAATCAGATCCAGAAAAAACACCAAAACAGTAACCAAATTAGCGAGGCAAAACGTCTGAAATACACTTTCAAATCAAGGGTTAGCATCATTCGGTACTCCCACCCCTCTCTAAGGAGTACAAGGGTACTGTAAAAACACTAAATAATTTTATTAACTTATATAAGGACTGTGTCGTGGACTCCTGGTAAGACGAGAATTGAAACGGAGGAAGTATGATGCATCGAGATCAAAGTATGCAGCCATATGCATCACTTTGATGCAGAGTCTTGGATAAGCCCATTTCGAAAAAAAAATCGAGAACAAAGTATTAACAAGCTGTGGCGGGAATACGAAAGGCCTCTTTCTGGGCCTCGTCCGATGGTCTGCCCCCCAAGGTTATTGGGCCTTGCATCTTTAAAGCCTCTAAGCGCAAGAATAGAAACGTTCATGATGCCCTTGCAGACTCCAAGTGGATTTCGGACCTCTCCGTGGACAACTTCAGTGTTGATCACATCTCTTATTACGTTCACCTCTGGGGGCTCATTCAGGTGGTCTCACCCTGTCCCTGGAATTGACGACACCATCAGATGGACCCTATCAAGCTCTGGAGTTTACTCGGTCAAGTCAGGCTACAAAGCGCAGTTCATCGGAGCCTCTTCATGCTCGTTCAGGGCCGTTGTCTGGGAAACCTGGTCGCCCCAAAATGTTCTTTCTTCGCTTGGCTTGCTGTCCAGAATCGGCTTTGGACGTCCGATCGTCTGACTATTAGGGGATGGCCACATCAGCCCGTTTGCCAACTTTGCAGATGCCAACCTGAGACGGGCAGACACATTCTGTTCGAATGCCGCTACTCCAAAAGGATCTGGATGGAAACGTCCCTTTGGCTCAAATGCCCTTCGCTCATGCAAAGCCTCGGATCCACCAAGCCCACTATCTTCGACTACTAGAAGGAGGTAGCCGCCACGCCATTAACCTCTCGCAAGGGTGTAAAGACGGCGATCATTTTAATCACGTGGGAAATTTGGAAGGAGCGGAACACGAGGGTCTTCAACAACAAATTCACTATGCCCTCTATCTTATTTCAGCACATCAAGAGCAAGGGCATGAACTGGATCCTGACCGAGGGGGCCTCGCAGAAATCATGGGGTAGTAGGCTTTATGTAAACCTGTTTATCGTTTTGGCTTTGGCCTGGTTGTCTTTGCTCCTCCTTTATCAATATAAAAGGCAAAACTTTTGCCTTGTTTTAAAAAAAAACTGGCGGGAATAATTCCGAGGCGCGGGGATGGACCCATCATATTTTCAGCATGTAGAGCTGTTCGTTTATGCTCTTCGGCCCTTGAGTCAGAATTGAGCACATGCAATTGCTCTGAACTTGAGCCAGGAGAATATCATCGTCGAAATAGATAGCTTGGACCTGGTAACAAATGGCGAGAAATGCGAAAATGGATTACTCTTGTTTGGGACACTTGGTGGCGAATCTTCAGCTGCTGCTTACTTCTCCTCGTATTGTAGCTTTGAACAGGATCCCAAGGGGGGGAAATAGTGCCAGTCATGATCTAGCTAGGTTCGGTATGCTTCAAAATAGAACGAAGGTTGCTTTGGAACGGCTCCAGGAGCTTTAGTGAATTGTATCTTTTGGGAGTGTAATGACACTATATTTTATATACTAAAAGCAATATACGAGGGTCATAATAGAGGCACCACATTAAGTCATATCACCTGAATCAATTTGATAATTAGATCTAAAATTGATGGTTCGGATTAAATAATTAGTTGCGTAACACATGGCGCGTGATAACGTCCACACGTCAAGAACCTGTGGTTGGATGGTTAGTAGGGTGGTTGTACACTCAGCCCACCAGAGTCTAAATCCTAGGTTTGACATCTGTGTGTTGCATTTAGGCGGAATATTCTTTCAGTGGGAGGCGACGTTTCCGTCGACAGCGAGGCACCCGTGGTGACTTCGTCAATCTCAAGACTCGATCTGCCGGCTCAGTATTTCAGAGGTGCTCATAGGGGTAGGGTGTGCGTGCGTGCGTTTATAGGGGTGAGCGTGTGCGTGTATATGTGATCGGTATCTGTGGTTCCCCATAAAAAAAGATCCGGAATTAATAGTCATGTGAATATAGGTCTTCTATGGGACTGCACCAATCTGATTTAATCTACGGTTATTCTATTTAGGGAACGTGCCCAAGCAACCAACTCCGTCCGGCGCATCACGATTTGACGATTTGTGCTGTGTGACGATCTATGGTCGCTTGCGCGCTAGCTGCGGGTGGGCCGACCTTAACAGGCACGCTGACGGGTGGACCCAATTCGTGTCCAAACCAAGACGTATGTGTTCCAGCTTCCAGGAGCCACGTCTCCCATTTCCCCTTGCCCATTTCTCTCTCCTCCCTCTTCTTCCTCCGGCGATTTCGTGGTGCGGATTGGAGGCACAACCACGGAGGACGCGCGCCGGCTGGGATACTCACAGGCGAGGGATGCACGCTGTCGGGGACGCTCACATGCGGGGGACGCGCACTGGCGGCGAAGCTCATCAGCGGGGAATGCGCCCCTGCGGCCGGATCCTGGAGAACTGCGGTGAGTTTCTAGATTTCAAGCGCTGCTGCCTTGATTTAATTCTCTGGCCCTCACATCGCTCAACTCTTCATGGGATTTGCGTACGATTCGAGCGGGGGCGAGCTTGTCGTTGGCGATCGTAGCACTGGCAGTGATTTCGATGACCGCGGCATGGGCGCCTCGTGATTTCGGCCAGCAGCATCACGGGGGCAAGGTGATTCCGGCGACGGCTGGCCCTCTTGTTTCTCCGGTGAGCGGCGACCGTGCAGTTATTTCTAGCCCGTTTTCATGTTTTTCTAGGTCTGATGTTGTTTCGCCAGTTCATTCATCAGGTAGAAAGGTGCACGAACAAGTATTGGTCGTCAGCATGTGTCCGTTTGTTTCGCTCGACTGAGTTTAGGGATGTTTTTCAGAACTTTTAAGCAGCAATACACAGTAGCCCTGTTTGGAAAGTGCTTTGTACATTTGTGTGCGAGGGGTGGGAGGAGAGGCCAGCGATTCTCGGCATGAACACCCATTTATTTGCATGAGGTCGTGAGGGGGGCACGCCGGTGCTATAAAGCTGTGATTTCTGTACGTATCCTAGCATGTTTTGAGGTTATTTTTCTCTGTGCAAGTAGGTGTTTTGTCTCATAATGTGTAGATGCAAAAGATCCGTTAGAAATGATGGTGGCGTCGGACAAGTTGCAGGTCCAACGGAGAAGAAGGTTTGTGCATATATGATGTGATGTGCCTACTTTTTTTAAGTACATGAACCAAGTCACCTTGTTTTAGCCACCTAGTTACTGAACTCAAGTCATGTCAATATAGCTTTGTGAAGCCACCAGATTATTCATGCTTTTTTAGTCACTTAGTTTTTCGTTACTGCCCACCAGGATTTTTTTGTTTGACCACACATCAACCTTTAGAAGTAACCAGATTATTCATGCTTTAGTAATCTAGTTTTTTGTCAGTGCTACGAGGATTTTTTATTGTCCTCTTTTCCTATATTTGTTGTTACTAGTTAACAGAAAACCTTGTTGTTAGTTATTAGGTGCCAATAGCGTTGTGTTCGTGTGCTCCCCATTTGTCTCAAGTCACCAAGTTAGTTATGTGTAATCACCACCATTCCACCAATGCACTTTACTCAATTTTGTTTACCTATTTGTTTTGATAATTGTTAGTCACCAAGTTATGCATGCTTAATCACCCGCAGTTTGGTGTGTAGTTACCAGGAAACCTTGTTGTTAGTCAGATGCCAGGAGTATTCACCAAGTTAGTTATGTGTAGTCGCCACCAGTGCACTTAACTCAATTTTGTTTACCGATTTTTTTGATAATTGTTAGTCACCAAATTGCATCACCCGCGGTTTGTGTGTAGTACTGTAGTTACCTCGCACATATAATTTAGTTACATGAGAGCATTCTCACCATGTTTTTGCTCGGCTAGTCAGCATGGTTACCAGCAGTAGCCACCAAGTTTGTACCAATATCAGTTTTTTTAGTTTTGGATGACAACGGTTCACTACATTTCAGTTATTTTTAGCGGGCAATTATATGTGAAAATTATCTTGGCAACTACATTCCAGTTACTTGGCAACTACATTTTAGTAACCTGGTAACTACAATGTTAGTAAGTTCACAATTACATGAGATACATTCGGCAACATGTTAATAACATGGCAAGTACATGGTAGTAACCCGGCGATTACATAGTATAAATCTGGCAAGTACATGGTATAAATTTGGCAACTACAAAAGATTACATATCCGCAGAATGTGGCAGCAGACCATTCCATTCATTTTGCATTTTACAACATTCGCACATAGTTTTCTTGAGCAACATTTTTGAAAACATGTTGTATGATCTGTTTCCATAGTGTAGAAAACATGGCAACTAGTACTAACTACTAAGCAAGCTCACAACTTATTGTAAAGAACTTGGCAACTTATAACAAACAATCTGGCAATTGATGATTTTTTGTTCTGTTACTGAATTGAAGTACCTTTCCATTCAGAAATATCATTGTTGGAAAAAAACTAGTCATTCACTTTTGTGTTTTCTGCAAAATGACGACCAGGTTATTCCCAACCTGATACAAAATTCAAAAGTTATCTAACGGCGATTCGTATTTTTTGCAGAGTATTTGGAGTTTATGACGACACGTCTGACAAGAAAATGGTGTGATTATGGATATGAAGCGCAAAAGATACGTAGTGTGAGGGATGGGACAGGTTGTGCAAATCAAAGAAGTCCCAAGTGAAAGGTTTACGGTTTTGACTCTACAAATACAGTGTTATTTTTTGTGTTTGCTAAGGTTCCAGATTTTTTAGTTTGTCAAGTTTACAGTGTTTGGTTGCCAAGTTTTTAGTGACTAGTTGCCAAGTTTCTAGTGTCTAGTTGCCATGTTCATAGTCTGTGGTTGCCAGGTTCACATTTCATAATCTAGCAATCGGATACAAGTATCATGGCAACTGAACTCACTGCATACTTGGTATTTGACATTTTGACTAATGAATCACCTCATGTTGTTGATTTGTTGAATTCACCTAGAGCTCCTGAAGTAATTAATGCCTTCTTGGACTTTGCCAAGTTGTCTTGAACCTGCAATTTCTTTGCCACTAGTTAGCCTCTTTTGTGTTTTCTACAAAATGTAAAAAGCATGTTAATATGGAAGGAAAATCATAAAGGCAAGTTATGTTGTTTTTTCTACAGCCGTTTGTCACTTTTGAGGAGATGCCGACACAACAAGGTGTTCTCATTTGGACATGAATGATGGAGGTCGTGCAGAAGAGAAGAACTGGGTGCCAGCTTTCCAGTTTAGTTTCAGGTTTTTAGTTTGTCGTTGACACATTCCAAGTTTGTAGTTTCCATGTTCAAAGTGTTTAGTTGCCAGATTTCAAGTTCCTAGGCACCAGGGTCCGAGTATGGAGTTGTCAGGTGCCAAGTTTCCAGTTGCCAGATTTGAAGTTCCTAGTCACCAGGTTTTCAAGTTCTTCGTTTGCAGATAGTTCTTATGAACCTTGCTTTCAAGATTATATGTTGTAATTATCACTTTCTACTCTATATACGAATGATATGCTAGTCTTGGATGTGTTTTCATACCTATTTTTTACTAGTTTTTGTCCATCTACATTGTGTCTTTATAATTTGTTCACTTGTTGATTTTTTTTGCCTAAATCTTCCTTGGAAGAAGTGGGGATGTAGAAGTATATGAAGTCTTGCGTGTGGACGTATTTTTTTCTGTTTAAAGAAACTGCTAATGTTGTCCGTATAAGTTGGATCGAGATTTTTTTTTCTCTGGTTCTCTTTGGTATTGGGCCAAAAAGAGGGAGCGCAACGGGCCAGTTAGGTATACGCTCGAGTGGGCGTATGTTTCGCTGGTTTGCTTCGCGCGCAGAGAGATGACGGTCATTGGTTATCGGGCGCCGTATGACAATCGTTCCGTGGGGCACGTTTGCTAGGTAGCAAGGTCCTTTAATCTAATATTCTCTCCGTTTCAAATTAGTTGACTTGTGTTTGTACAAAAATGGATGTATCTATACTTGTTTAGTGTTTAGATACATCCGTATTTGGACAAAACCAAGTCAAGTAATTTGGAACGGAGGGAGTACATAATTAATTCGCGTACACAACTTGGATCAGGTTTTGAAAAGAAAAAAAGTTGGATCCAACGCACACACACGTACTCCCTCCGTTCCAAATTAATTGACTTATGTGGACAAATGAAAGTCAATTAATTTGGAACGGATACATCCACATGTAGACAAATGAAAGTCAATTAATTTGGAACGGAGTGAGTATATGTAAGTTGGAAAGTTGATTCATTAACATGTACTATTAGGACACATGTAACCATTCCCGATAATAGAGACACCACATTAAGCCACATCACTTTAATTAATTTTTATAGTTAGATCTAAAATTGATGGTTCAGATTAAATAAATAGTTGCTTAACACAAGGCGCGTGTTAACGTGCACACGTCAAAAACTAATCGGTATTTTCCGATAAAAGAAGATCGGGAATTAAGAGTCCACGTCCGTGTGAATATATAGGTCTCCTATGGGAGTGCACCAATCTGATTTAAGCTAATGCACAATTAATTCACGTACACAACTTGGATCCAAGTTAATTTCAAAAAAACAATAGTTTGATCAAATGCACACACACGTATATGTAATGGTAGTTGGAAAGTTGATTCATTAACGTGTACTACTAGGACACATATAACCATTCCCGGAAAAAAAAGACATATACTACGTGCAATTTAAACCATAGTACGTAAACAGTTACGGGAACCGGTGACGCTCCCCTCGCGTCGCTCCCCAAGGCGACGCCAGGGGCTAGATTCCGCGCCGCCGGGCGGCCTTCCCCGTCCTCGACATCCCCGGCCGCTGCCGTCGCTGCTCACTCGCGGCGGTGGCGGCCCCCTGCTACCGAAGGTGGTGGGGGGTGGTTCAGAAGCGGTGGTTTGGTCGGCTCGTGGGGGCGACGGCGGCCAAGGGCGAGGAAGCTGAGCCGGCGGGCTCAGGCCAAGGGGATGCTGGCGGTGGCTCGCCGAGGTGGCGAGGGCGAGGGCGTGGTCGCGTCGGCATGGGGCAGCGGGTGCGGCTGCTGGCAGCAGTGGCGGCCAGGGCCCGATCTGGGCCTGGATGGGCCGGGCGGGCCGCGTCGGCGGGGCTGCAGCTGGCCATGCTGGAGGTTCAGGCGGGGCGCGGCGTGACGCCGGCGTGGTGCAGGAGGGCTCGCGTGCAGCGGCTGGGCAAGGTGGTGCGATGGCGAGGCCGGGCAAGGGTGCTGCGTGCTTGGCCTTCGGGCCGGTCAGACGGGCATCGTCGTGGGCTCTGCTGGATGCGGCTGCGGTGTGAGGCGTTGGAGCTGTGCCTCACGCAGCTAGGTTGGAGGGCGAGAGGGATGCGCTGCACGCTCCCTGCTTGTGCTGTTGGAGGCCGGAGCGGCGGCTCCAGGACGGCGGAGGTGGTCTGAGGCTGTGTGGTATCTGCCGTGGCGAGTGGTGCTGCAGGGGTGGTGCTGCCTCCGTTTGGAGCTGCTGCTGTTTGCTGCTGCTCGCAGCGGAGGATGGACGCCGGGGCGGCGGCCCCGGGTCCAGGGGCGGCAGAGGTGTGTCGCGGAGCGTCGGGGGCTGGTTCGGCAGCCGGTGTTGGAAGCTTGGCGTGTGGAAGCTGGTGGGCTAATCGGTCCCATGGCGGGCGGGTGCAAGACTGGGCTACGTCTAGCGAAAGCTCTGCTCCAGCTGTTGTTGTGGCAGGCGGCGACGACGCCTCTGGGCGCCGTTTCTCTTCTTGAAGACGCCGTCGCGACGTGGTGCTCGTCTTCCACCCGGACCACTCCGGGGGAAACCCTAGATCTTCCGGGATCGGACGATGATGGCGCTCTGTGTCATGCTCTCCCTTGGGGGCATCGTTCTTGGAGTGGTGACCGGCTGGAGGGACATGTGGTTGCGGGAGGTGGTGTCGAGGCTGGTGTGGCGACAGCATCTGTGGCTGTCTTTTAGGCCGGGGCGGCGGCCCCGGAGGTTGGTACGATGTCCGTGGTCTGCGAGCAGTTCTCCCTGGGCAGATTGGGCTGCGGGTGGCTGGTTCGTGCGGCGTCGTGGCTCGGTTGCGAGCGGTGCTATGTCGGGACGGCGGTCCCGGAAGGGGGTGCTGGCGGCGAGGCTGTCGGGGCTGCTGGGGCAGCGGCAGCAGCGGTTGCCATTTAGGCCGGGGCGGCGGCCCGGATGCTGGTACGACGGCCGTGGTCTGCGAGCGGCTTACTTGGTGCAGCTAGGGCTGTGGGTGGCCGAGTCGTGCGGCGTCGTGGCCCGGGTGTGGGCGGTGGCATGTCGGGGCGGCGGCCCCGGAAGGTGGTCCAGGTGGTTCTGCATCATCGAGGGTGTTCCTCCTTGTGTCGTGTGGGCGACAAGGCGTGGGTGTTGTGTGGGCTCTGCCCCGTGGTGTTCGCTGTTGTTGGCGTTTGTTGTATGGTTTTCGCCCGGTTTCTTCCACTAATAAACCGGGCACCTTTCTGCTTAATTAATATATGGGGCAAAGCTTTTGCCCCACAGTTAAAAAAAAAAAAAACTGAATCATCACTTCATCCGATGCATACGCTCCCCCGCATGTTGCGTGCATGGACTCAAATTACTAAATCCACCATACACACCTACCCGGTCAGGCAAGAAGTGCCTCTCATGCATGCATCAGGCAGGTCCAGCAAAAAGATTTGTCTCATGCATCATGTATAGTAGAGCTACGCACTGGTAGTGGTACCACATATAGGTTTTCCTTTTCTAGAGAGCCATATGCATATTAAGGTTTTTGTTGCTACGAGAATGAAACAGTGGCATTTCTCGGGTGAACATGTCGGGAAGGTGTGTCATGCTAATTCCATGTCGAAATCAAGAAGAAATAAGATGTATGTCCTAGCATCATTATTTCCTTATTTTGAACGGAGAATACCCAAAAAGCTCTGTGGTGTACAGGATTATGTATAATGTACGAGACAATCGAGGACAATAGATGAAAAAATCAGAAGCCAAGCCAATTCACCTCACCCATGGGTAAACCAGTCAGAGGTTCATGGCATTCGGCTTGAAAAAATAGTTTTCTTAACGATCAGCTCAAAAATATTAACCCGATTAGCTCAAAACACATCAACGAATGAAGCACCCTTACATGAACCTAGGTCTTACACAACTGAAGACAAAATGAAAATAGTATGAAAAAATATTGTACGTATGTATTTTTTTCTGATAAAAGGCGCTTTATTACCCCGGACTCCGCATCGCAAATTGTACGCATGTATAAAATACTCTACACAACTGATGCATGCTCGACTTGAGTTAAAAATAGCAATCAGTGTCCCCGCCAAAAAAATCAATGCAAGTGTTGCAATTTGATCAAACTAAGCACTCATAAAATTTGATTAGTGGCGATAAATTAATGATGCAAGTACACAATTGAAATACGGAATAAAAATTGTTTACTCAATAATCGATTTTTTTTAGGAAAACAAAATATGATGAATAATCACACCACCTGTATAGTCAGACAAAACGTATTGAGCAGTTGAGTTGCAACGCTTCTTCCACTGAAAGCTTAATATGTCTTGGTAAGGTGTATACAATGCTAACCATGTTTGGTTTGACCTCCAGTGAACCGGAAAGTACAACAATCTCCGCTAACCATCTGACCCATTATTCGTTTTTAACAATTTGTGCATATTTTGAATTGTGATGTAATTATGCATGGATTGCTTAGATGCGTATAAATATGATGTGTTTCTCAATTGGAGAAGCACATATTCTAGAGTAGAACATATATGAGGGTAGGCATGTAAGGATTGGCGCTCATGGTAGAGTTCATGATCACTAGAAGGGACAAAACAATTGTAGATTGAGAAACATCAAAAACTTTCTATATATAAATTATATGTGTACAAGGCATAGTTGACATTCTGCAATAAGTGTCTGCACATAGATGTCGTTTTGCATACTATGTATGAGCGTGTGTAACGTAGGAAGCAAAACAAAGTTTAGTGTGGTCCTTTGGATATTAGGCTTAAAAAAGTCTGAATTAACAAAAATGAAAATTATATTTAACAGATTCAGAAATCTTAAACAGTTTATATATAAAATGTATGTAGCATGTCATTGGTGAATACATTAGCACATTAGCTGCTCAAAACAGACTAATTGGTGTATTTGTAGTAGAAAATAGTACATGCACTTTTTTACGTACGGAAATATAAATATATTGTATTTCATGACAATTTATATGTACCTATCCTATGTTCCAATTTGTACAACACGTGGCTTATAAATTTCTTTAATATACTGTATTTATTGTGCGTATGATTTTCTAACAGCTTCCAACTTCATGCTACTAATTCTAATTACTTTTCACCTCTAATTTTTACTCGATCATCTACTACATTTCATTCTTATAGTTTCGTTATTTATCCATGGGTTTCTAACAATGTTATCAGGAAATTGTGTTCATATAGTAACCTAGGTTTCATATGCAATGGAACCGGGGACTGATCCTCGTCAATCTAAAAAAAATTACCGAGGATGGTAGGCCTCATGGCACCGTCTTCCAAAGGTGTGTACTCCGAATGAAGCCAAATCTTTAACTTTTGGGGGCAGATTGCTCTATGTAAACTTTAGATTGTCATGAACACAATCTCAGAGTTTAGTACTTGAGCAGAGCTCACCTCCTAGAGAAATTGGTGTCAACCCAAAAAAGAGATATCACATGTAAGATATGCATAGCAGTGAGTTTCAAAATTGGTAACTAGAGAGAATGATGATGCTACTATAGAAGTATCAGTACCCACACATTACATTGATGTGATAAAAGTCGTACACAAGGGTTAAGTTTTGGCACGAGCGTGTATCTATTTACTTTATGGAAAAACTAATTTCAAAAGAATGTTGGAGAATGTTTGAATATCACCTGCATCATTATAAATCTTGAGAATGGCGATCTCTACTGATCACACATAAACCAAAACTAAAACTTTTCTTTCTTGAACCTTTTTGAAAACAAATACACTTTTTTGTTAGATATAAACTTAAATCATTAAGGTTGTAGTGGACGTATCATTGCCATCAAAGTTTTTTTACCTTTTATTTGGTTTGCGCTATTTTTGATATGTCAATCAAATAATTGAACTAACATATTGATGCATAATGACGATATTGATACGTCTCCAACGTATCCATAATTTCTGCTGTTCCATGCTTATATTATACCATTTGCTACATGTTTTATATACGCTTCATATCACTTTTATGCATTTTCTGGGACTAACCTATTAACAAGATGCCACAGTGCCAGTTCCCTGTTTTCTGCTGTTTTTGGTTTCAGAAAGTTACTTCTGGAAATATTCTCGGAATTGCACGAAACAAAAGGCCAAGTCCCTATTTTTCCAACACGTACACGGAGTCCGAAGGAGAGACGAAGGAGAGCCACGAGGTGGCCAAACCACCTGGCGGCGCGGCAGTGGGCCCAGCCGCGCCAGCCTGTGGTTTAGGCCCCTCGGGGGTCCGCCAACATCGCCCCTTCGCCTATTTATTCCCCGAGGC
This sequence comes from Poa pratensis, assembly GCA_947311845.1. Lineage (NCBI taxonomy): Eukaryota > Viridiplantae > Streptophyta > Magnoliopsida > Poales > Poaceae > Poa > Poa pratensis. The sequence goes on from CAMZMU010000055.1 coordinate 23,180,049, forward strand.
GTGAAAACCCTAAGGCACCGAGCCTTTCATCCAGAACATATTCGCTGCCGCCGCCGTCGTCAACCTAACTCGGGGGGTTTCTGAAGCTCTTCCCGGCACCTTGCCGGAGAGGGGAATCATCACCGGAGGGCTCTACATCGCCATGCCCGCCTCCGGAGTGATGCGTGAGTAGTTCATCCTTGGACTATGGGTCCATAGCAGTAGCTAGATGGTTGTCTTCTCCACATGTGCCATCATGTTTAGATCTTGTGAGCTGCTATCATGATCAAGAGAGGGTATTTATGCATGATAGTTGGGTTCAACCTCTATTTAACCTGGGATAGTGACAGCAAGTTCTAAGGTTGTAGATGTGTTGTTGCCACTAGGGGTAAAACAGCAATGCTTTATTCAAGGATGAATGTATTGTTTACATTACGCACATTACTTAATGCAATTGTCTGTTGCTTGCAACTTAATACTGGAAGGGGTACGGATGTTAACCGGAAAGTGGACTATTTAGGCATAGATGCATGCTGGATAGCGGTCTATGTACTTTGTCGTAATGCCCAAATGAATCTCATAGTAGACACCACAGCTCACACATGCATGTTATATGCACTTATCAATTGTCAATTGCCCAGCTGTAATTTGTTTACCCAGCATGTTAGTTATCTTATTGGAGAGACACCACTAGTGAACTGTGGACCCCGGTCCATTCTTTTACATCTGAAATACAATCTACTGCAATCATTGTTCTCTACTGTTTTATGCAAACAAACATCATTTCCATTCGATACGTTTAACCCTTTGTTTTCAGCAAGCCGGTGAGATTGACAACCTCACTGTTAAGTTGGGGCAAAGTAATTTGATTGTGTTGTGCAGGTTCCACGTTGGCACCGGAATCCCTGGTGTTGCGCCGCACTACACTCCTTCACCAACACCTTCGAAGCAAACCTCGTTTTCCTACTGGTTCGATTAAACCTTGGTTTCATACTGAGGGAAAACTTGCTGCTGCACTCATCATACCTTCCTCTTGGGGTTCCCAACTGACGTGTGACGTACAAGCATTGTTTCTGCTGTTGCCGGGGATATTCCCTCGTCAACTTAGCGCAGCAACACGTTTTCTGGCGCCGTTGCCGGGGAAAACCGAATTGCTTCTGCAAGGGGAGTCTCTCACACCCAATCTCTTTACTTTGTTATTTGTCTTGCTTAGTTTATTTTTATTTAGTCTTGTTTGCTCTCTTTATCAAAAACACAAAAAAATTAGTTACTTGTTTAATTCGTTTGATTTTGTTTTTCAAAATGAGTACTCCTGAGAACACTAAGTTGTGTGACTTCACTAGCACAAACAACAATGATTTCATATGCACTCCTATTGCTCCACCTGCTTCTAAGCAGAATTTTATGAAATTAAACCTGCTCTATTAAATCTTGTTATGAAAGAGCAATTTTCTGGTGTTAGTACTGATGATGCTGCTGCCCATCTTAATAACTTTGTTGAACTTTGTGAAATGCAAAAGTATAAGGATATGGATGGGGATATTATAAAACTGAAACTTTTTCCTTTCTCCTTGAGAGGAAGAGCTAAAGAATGGTTGCTTTCTTTGCCTAGAAATAGTATTGATTCTTGGACAAAATGCAAAGATGCTTTCATAGGGAAATATTATCCTCCTGCTAAGATTATATCCTTGAGAAGTAGCATTATGAATTTTAAACAACTTGATAATGAACATGTTGCTCAAGCTTGGGAAAGAATGAAATCTTTGGTGAAGAATTGTCCCACTCATGGACTGACTACTTGGATGATCATCCAAACCTTTTATGCAGGATTAAATTTTTCCTCAAGGAACTTATTGGATTCAGCCTCTGGAGGAACCTTTATGTCCATCACTTTAGGTGCAGCAACAAAGCTACTTGATGATATGATGATCAACTATTCCGAATGGCACACCGAAAGAGCTCCTCAAGGTAAGAAGGTAAATTCTGTTGAAGAAACCTCCTCTTTGAGTGATAAGATTGATGCTATTATGTCTATGCTTGTGAATGGTAGATCTCATGTTGATCCTAATAATGTTCCTTTAGCTTCATTGGTTGCTCAAGAAGAGCATGTTGATGTAAACTTCATTAAAAACAACAACTTCAACAACAATGCTTATAGGAATAATTTTGGTAGCAACAACTATAAGCCTTATCCTTCAAATGGTTATGGCAATTCTTATGGTAATTCCTACAGCAACAATAGAAGTGTGTCCTCTGATCTTGAAGCTATGCTTAAAGAATTTATTAGCACACAAAAAGCTTTCAATAAAACTGTTGAGGAAAAGTTTGAAAAAATTGATGTCTTGCTTCTAAAGTTGATAGTCTTGCTCATGATGTTGAAATTCTAAAACTGAAAGTTATGCCTAATGAAGTTAAAGATACTAAGTCATTTGCTACAGCAAATGCCATCCAAGTTCGAATTGATAATAATATTAGGATGTTGGCTGAATTGCATGCTAGGTGGGAAAAAGAGGAAGAACTTGAAAAAGAGAATAGTATAGTTAGAGTTTGTACTATCACCACCACTAGTAATGCTAATGTTTACATGCTAGTAAGCCTCCTACTATTGATGGTAATGTTATTGGTGTTGGTAATGTCTCTACTACTTCTGCAAAGCGTTTGAAATTGCCTAAAACTGCTTTTTCTGATAAAAGTGCTGAAATTTTTCAAACTATTGGAGACAATGGTTCCACCACCATTGACAATAATGATTTTGATTTTGATGATTGTAACATCTCTGAAGTTATTATGTTCTTGCAAAAATTAGCTAGAAGTCCCAATGCTAGCACTATTAATTTGGCTTTTACAAAGCATATTACAAATGCTCTTTTGCAAGCTAGGGAGGAGAAGTTGAAACTTAAAGCTTCTATTCCTAGGAAATTAGAAGATGGTTGGGAACCCATCATTAAGGTAAAGGTGAATGATTTTGATTGCAATGCCTTGTGTGATCTTGGTGCAAGTATTTCGTTTTGCCCAAGAAGCTTTATGATATTCTTGATTTGCCACCTTTGGAACATTGTTATTTGGATGTTTTTCTCGCTGATAATGCTATGAAGAAACCTTTGGGGCGAGTTAATGATGTTTTTATTACAGTAAACAATAACCTTGTCCCCGTTGATTTTATTGTTATGGATATTGAATGCAATGCATCTTGTCCTATTGTTTTGGGAAGACCTTTTCTTCGAACTGTTGGTGCCATCATTGATATGAAAGAAGGTAATATAAGGTACCAATTTCCTCTCAAGAAAGGTATGGAACACTTCCCTAGGAAGAGAATGAAGTTACCTTTTGACTCTATTGTTAGAGCAAGTTATGATGTTGATGCTTCTTCTCTTGACAACACTTGATTTTCACTTTCTGCGCCTAGCTGAAAGGCGTTAAAGAAAAGCGCTTATGGGAGACAACCCATCGTTTTTATTTGCTGTTATTTTTGTTTTCTTTGAGTCAAGGAGTTTTGTTACTTCTGTAGCAACTCCTTTGTATCTTTATTTTATCGCAATGTTGTGCCAAGTAAAGTTCTATATTGAAAGTTGATGCAAGATTTGGATTTCTGCGCAGTGACAGATTTTTAGCTGTCACGGATTTGAGCTTATCTCCCTGTAGAAAATTCAAAAAATTCTGAAAAAATCACGCATATTCCTGAGATATGTACGCAACTTTCATTATTTTAGGCCAGATCCATCTGAGCAACTTAAGTGCCTCGAAAAAATTCGTCATTCCAGACTGTTCTGTTTTTGACAGATTCTGCCTTTTGTTTTGCATTCGCTCTTTTACTGTGTTTGTGTGGATTTCTTTGCTCCACAAAGCATTGGTGGCTGTAGCTAATGTCCAGAAGCTTTGGGATTGATTGTATCATTACAGAATATGAGAATTTTTGATTATGCACTAACCCTCTAATGAGAACTGTCTTGAGTTTGGTGTGAAGGAAGTTTTCAAGGATCAAGCGAGAAGGGTGATATTATGTGATCAAGAAGAGTGAAAAGCCTAAGCTTGGGGATGCCCCCGTGGTTCATCCCAACCATATTCAGAGAGACTCAAGCGTCTAAGCTTGGGGATGCCCAAGGCATCCCCTTCTTCATCAACAAACTTATCAGGTCATCTCTAGTGAAACTATATTTTAATTCTTTCACATCTTATGCGCTTTACTTGGAGCGTCTGTGTGTTTTTATTTTTGTTTTTGTTTGAATAAATTCGGATCCTAGCAATCCTTGTGTGGGAGAGAGACACGCTCCGCTTTTTCATGTGAATACTCATGTTCTTCACTTATATTTGTTGAGTATTCTTAACTAGCTACTGCAGTGCTTTTAGCTCCTGTTTTTCATGCATCTCTTCGAGCTGTTAGCACTTGTTTATAAATACTCTCTTGCTGCATTATATTATCATTTGGAGAGTTTATGTTTAAATAAATTGATTGGTGTTTGTTTGGAAGAAAGAAAATGCTACATGTAGTAGTTGGTATTGGAAAAGACATATGCATTCTTGTAGATCATTGTCTTGTTTTGATTTGATGCTTTGCAATTGTTTTGAGCTCTCAAGTAGATCATGTTTAAGCTCTTGCATCATGTAGTTAAAGCCTAGTAGTGGAGAACTACCGTAGAGCTTGTTGAGACTTGGGATGCATATTTGTTCTCTCTAAGGTCTAGATATTTTCTGGTAAAATGTTTGAGCAACAAGGAAGACAGTGTAGAGTCTTATAATACTTGCAATATGTTTTTATGTGATTCTTGCTGTACCGGTTTATACTTGTGTTTGCTTCAAACAACCTTGCTAGCCTAAACTCTGTACTGAGAGGGAATGCTTCTCGTGCATCCAAAACTTGAGCCAAAACCCATGCCATTTGTGTCCACCATACCTACCTACTATGTGGTATTTCCTGCCATTCCAAGTAAATATTTCATGTGCTACCTTTAAACTATTCAAAACTTTATTACTCCTTATTTGTGTCAATGTTTTATAGCTCATGAGGAAGTATGTGGTGTTTTATCTTTCAATCTTGTCATTTACTTCTGACAGACTTTCACCAATGGACTAGTGGCATATACATCCGCTTATCCAATAATTTGCAAAAAGAGCTGGCAACGGGGTGCCCAGCCCCAATTAATTACAACTTTCATTAATAATTCTCTTCACATGTTTTGCCCTGATTTATCAGTAAGCAACTTAATTTTGCAATAGACACTCCTCCATGGTATGTGAATGTTGGAAGGCACCCGAGGATTCGGTTAGCCATGGCTTGTGTAAGCAAAAGGTTGGGAGGAGTGTCATCTATAAAGAAACTAAAATACATGTGTAAACAAAAGAGAAGAGGGATGATCTACCTTGCTGGTAGAGATAACGTCCTTCATGGGAGCCGCTCTTGAAAGTCTGGTTGACAAGGGGGTTAGAGTGCCCACTACCATTCGTTGACAACAACAAACACCTCTCAAATACTTATTTTGTGCTCTCTATATGCTTTCGAAAACTTAAAAAGCTCTAGCACATGATTTAATCCCTGCTTCCCTCTGCGAAGGGCCTATCTTTTACTTTATGTTGAGTCAGTTTACCTACTCCTTTCTATCTTAGAAGCAAACACTTGTGTCAACTTTGTGTGCATTGATTCTTACATATTTACTTATTGCACTTGTTATATTGCTTTATGTTGACAACTATCCATGAGATATACATGTTACAAGTTGAAAGCAAATGCTGAAACTTAATCATCCTTTGTGTTGCTTCAATGCCTTTTACTTTGAATCTATTGCTTTATGAGTTACCTCTTATGCAAAACTTTTTGATGCTTGTCTTGAAAGTACTATTCATGAAAAGTTTTTGCTTATATGATTCATTGTTTACTCTTTATCTATTTGTTAGCAAACTATAGATCATTGCTTTGAGTCACTTCATTCATGACATGAGCCTTGCAATATATTGATCAAGATTGTGTGAAAGCATGTCTCCTCAGAAATTATTTGTTGTTATCGTTTTACCTACTCGAGGACGAGTAGAACTAAGCTTGGGGATGCTTGATACGTCTCCAACGTATCCATAATTTCTGCTGTTCCATGCTTATATTATACCATTTGCTACATGTTTTATATACACTTCATATCACTTTTATGCATTTTCTGGGACTAACCTATTAACAAGATGCCACAGTGCCAGTTCCCTGTTTTCTGCTGTTTTTGGTTTCAGAAAGTTACTTCTGGAAATATTCTCGGAATTGCACGAAACAAAAGGCCAAGTCCCTATTTTTCCAGCACGTACACGGAGTCCGAAGGAGAGACGAAGGAGAGCCACGAGGTGGCCAAACCACCTGGCGGCGGCAGTGGGCCCACCGCGCCGCCTGTGGTTTGGGCCCCTCGGGGGTCCGCCGACATCGCCCCTTCGCCTATTTATTCCCCGAGACGCGAAAACCCTAAAACACCGAGCCTTTCATCCAGAACATATTCGCTGCCGCCGCCGTCGTCAACCCTAACTCGGGGGGTTCTGAAGCTCTAGAGAGGGGAATCATCACCGGAGGGCTCTACATCGCCATGCCCGCCTCCGGAGTGATGCGTGAGTAGTTCATCCTTGGACTATGGGTCCATAGCAGTAGCTAGATGGTTGTCTTCTCCACTTGTGCCATCATGTTTAGATCTTGTGAGCTGCCTATCATGATCAAGATCATCTTATTGTAATGCTACATGTTGTGTTTGCTGGGATCTGACTTATATTGATACCTATGTGGAGCTGAATATTATATTATCATGTCTATGTCATTTGTGATCTTGCATGCTCTCCGTTACTTGTTGAAGCCTTGGCCAAGTGAATACTTGTAACTCCAAGAGGGGGTATTTATGCATGATAGTTGGGTTCAACCTCTATTTAACCTGGGATAGTGACAGCAAGTTCTAAGGTTGTAGATGTGTTGTTGCCACTAGGGGTAAAACAGCAATGCTTTATTCAAGGATGAATGTATTGTTTACATTACGCACATTACTTAATGCAATTGTCTGTTGCTTGCAACTTAATACTGGAAGGGGTACGGATGTTAACCGGAAAGTGGACTATTTAGGCATAGATGCATGCTGGATAGCGGTCTATGTACTTTGTCGTAATGCCCAAATGAATCTCATAGTAGACACCACAGCTCACACATGCATGTTATATGCACTTATCAATTGTCAATTGCCCAGCTGTAATTTGTTTACCCAGCATGTTAGTTATCTTATTGGAGAGACACCACTAGTGAACTGTGGACCCCGGTCCATTCTTTTACATCTGAAATACAATCTACTGCAATCATTGTTCTCTACTGTTTTATGCAAACAAACATCATCTTCCATTCGATACGTTTAACCCTTTGTTTTCAGCAAGCCGGTGAGATTGACAACCTCACTGTTAAGTTGGGGCAAAGTAATTTGATTGTGTTGTGCAGGTTCCACGTTGGCACCGGAATCCCTGGTGTTGCGCCGCACTACACTCCTTCACCAACACCTTCGAAGCAAACCTCGTTTTCCTACTGGTTCGATTAAACCTTGGTTTCATACTGAGGGAAAACTTGCTGCTGCACTCATCATACCTTCCTCTTGGGGTTCCCAACTGACGTGTGACGTACAAGCATTGTTTCTGGTGCTGTTGCCGGGGAGATATTCCCTCGTCAACTTAGCGCTAGCAGATCTCTACCGAGGAGAGCTGATGGCAAGCTGGGCATAAATTTTGTGATGCCGTGGAAATAGTAGAGATTAGGGGATATGTAGTAAACTAGTGACTAATTAAATTTCTGAAAATAGTTGTGTGACAAGGCATGACAAATACATCTGAGTAGGACTGTAGATCGCCTGGATTGAAAAGTGGAAAAGTTATGAAAAGAGTAAAAATAATCAGATTAGCACTCCGTTACAGAATAGTGACATGACAGTTTTGAAAATAATGCAATGAATATTAGGCCAAAATTAAATAGGTTCAAACTATTTTTCACACATATTATTTTTACTTACCATCAATTTAATTAAGAATTTCATACTTATAGTATCTCTGAAACCATAAATAAAATTCATAGACCTATTCTTTTTTTTTTTGAACCTGGAGAGGCCCCGAAGGGCCTAGATGCTTTCATTAATTTCCAGCGGTGCAGATACAGTTTCAACAGGGACCTCACAGAAATACAAAATCATCACAACGTCCCTGAATTTTACAGAAAAGACCCTACCAAAAAATAGGAAATGCAATTGGGTCCTCTGCCATCGCCGGGGAAGAGGGAGCTCCAACCGCAGCCATCCACATCAAAGCCAGGGACGAAACCACTTGACTTGGACGGGAAGAAGAATGCCATGGCGAGCTCACCAGAGGGCCTCCGTTTGGAGGTTGAAGATACGCTGACCAACGCCAGCAAAAGGGACCACCCGATGATCTTCTGAGTCGGCTACCGAACATGAGGGCGCCGAGTTTGTTCTTCAGAATTTTGCAGCACCATTGCTCCAGAGCAGCGAAGAATCTAACCGTGCAGCGCCATTCCAATCCTCTTCCTCGCGCCTCCATGGCGCTGAGAGGAAGAGAGGACCGCCGCTGCCACGCCCAGGCTCCTGCTGCCAAGAAACCGAGCCTTATTGAAGAAGCCGCCTGATGTCTTCGCCGCCGCCGCCTCTGGCTCCCCCCACGGGAGCACCGCTGCCACAAGAAGAAGCACCAAGCAGAGCCGGGAATGGCCCAAAAATCCCAGCTCCAAGCTCCGATGCGAACCTTATTTTGAGGGATGCGTGAGTTCCTCTGCCACGCATGCGACACCGCCTACCACCACCGGAGCGCAGCACAGCACAGGAACACCACGACGCCATGGATATGGTCGCTGAGATCCAGGAACCTACCCTCACTCGGCATGTCGCCAGACACAAGAAAAGCTAGACCTAAACTAGACCTGACACTATATACATGACGCCGGGCTCCTCTCCCGTCTCCGCTCCGGGCAGCATCACCGCCGGAGAAGAAAGGGGATCGGGCGGAGGAGAAAGCTCGCTCACGACTCTCAACGGGGACGCTTGGGGGAAACGACAACTCGCGCATAGACCTATTCAATGTTCTAAAGATGATGCCCTCGCTTGCGATGGGCCACCTTGCTAGTTATGTAATAAATACAATCCCTTTTTCATCGTAAAAAACAAGGAGAACCACGACTTTCGGGTAGTAGGCCAATTGATGTTGTATGAGTGTGACATTCAACAAAAGCCTATAGTCATGACAGGGTCAATAAGTCAAAGATTAGGTGAAGAATAAAAAACAAGATCTAAGATAAAGCCCAAAAAGATAGAGTGATAGACGGGCCGCCATGAACCATTGACTACCATCTCTCACCTCTACATCCCTCCCTGACAACATATGTACATGGGTAGTCCGGCCTGACGACCTGAGCCAAAAGATCGAAGTTAAGGCAAGGCTTGGGCTGTACATTTCTGTCCAGCCCGAAAACCTAAAAAAAAACCGAAGTGAATGAAATATGTTATTTTATTAAAAAATCAAACTTAATATCATATATTAACATTCCAAAAAACTCTATTATATACTAAAGACAATATACGGGGTCGGTCTAATAGAGCCACCATGTTGAGCCACATCATATAAATTATTTTGATAGTTAGATCCAAATTTTATGTATAGGATTGTAAATCAAAACCGTAAGATTTATGTAATAAATATGACACATGTTCCCATTAGTACACCAAATACGTCATGAGTACTAAATTCAGGTACATATATAGGAGTTGGATCAAACACACATCGAGTCATATTTCACGTACGCATGCCTACAAGCCACATGTCATAATAATAGGTACACTAACAGGTACACTCCATAATAATTCACCTACATATGAGTTAAATTCAACACGCCTCAAGTCCAATTTAACATGCATACTTTGAAGTGTTTGGCTCTATGAAATATAACAGTTTTGGAAACCATGGCTTCCTTTTAACTGTTGTTTTTATGAAGTATTGGAAAAGGTGGTTAAACACTCTATTTTCTAAAATTAAGAAATGAGAAAAAATAAGTATTGCTTACCTGAGTTCTAAAATAGTATGATGTGTTTGATATAACTTAGTTCTTAAAGAAATGATATTTCAAACAGAGCCTAAAAAACAAATAAACTTTTCTCATCAACAAAGCACAATTTTGACTATATTTTTTGCAAGATAAAATGCAACGATACTATATATATAGCTCAATCAATACACTTTGGAAGTATTTACATGTTTATTCCATGCAATGCGTTTTTTATTTCATAAACTAGCCGTGGACTTGTATACACCAAATAACAAGCACAATGCATAAGAGCATATCAAATAAAAAATTACATATGCAAACATATTAGAATCCACAAAGTTATATATTCATTAGTGATTAACTTAACCAATGTTGTTTCAATACCAATTACATAGCATGCACACACTGTAAAAAAATGCTAGACAATTTTGACCACGAAAAAAGAAATAAAAAATAATATCATTGGTTTAGCTTATGCTCTGAAAGTTTCTATAAATATTCTTACATAATTATGCACTAGAAACCACTCTTGTGATATTTGTTAGATCATATTCTTCGCAGATCTTTACCATATATGCGTATAAATTATATAGAGTATGTATTGAAGAAAAAATATCCCTATAATAGATTTTTGTTATAAGATATAATTTACTAACTTTCATTGATATTCGGTACAACAAGAAATACACCAACTAATATTTAATAAAACTGCAAGTTATGTGGTTAACTATGCCAACAAATAGAAAAATATATTTGTAATACTGTACGATGCTAAACACAAGATCTATATAAGTAAAAAAGTTTATTAAAAATTGTTGGAGCTGCCCAGCTCTTTCATCAACCTCAAGCTCACTCTCACAGCTCTCACGAAAGGAAGACAATGGATTTGGTGCCGGCTGCCTCACACAACCAACTTTTCTCTCTATTCTCTTGTCTCAAGTAAACATGCTTACAAGGCCTTAAATAGGCACACACCCACGCCACGGCCAGAGGCCACACTCGCCACTAACACATCGCACGCACACCACCCTGGCCACTAACAGATGACCTCATGCACTAACTGATCACTAACTACTTGTATCCAGCTAGCTAACAACCTGATCCATGCACTAACAACTACTTGACCGAATCACTCGGCTAGCTCCCATCAGCACATTGCGCTACATCTTCTCCATGTGGCATCGCATCACACGATCACCGGCATCTCACCAAGCTTGTCATCTCGCACGGCGCCTCGGCATCTCACCATGCATGCCTCACTGAAACTTGGCAGGCTTCATACGCATCACACGTTGAAAGGACAAGGATGTCGCCTAGAGGGGGGGGAGAGAGTAGGCGATTTAAAACTTTTCCGGTTTAGGCTTGATAAATGCGGAATAAAACTAGGTGTTTTAATTTAACAAGCATACAACATAATATACTAGGTTCACCTATGTACACCAACAACTTATGCTAAGCAAGACAAGTAACAAGGTGATAGCAAGATATAGACTTCAAGCACGAAGACTATCACAATGTAAATTGCATAAGTAAAGAGCTCGGGTATAGAAATAACTGAGGCACGCGGAAACGATGATGTATTCCCGAGTTCCTCCTTTTTAGGGGAGTACGTCTTGTTGGAGAGGTGTGAGTTTAAAACTCAAGACGCCACAAATGGCCTCACCCTATTCTCCGATGAACCTCGCACAAAATCTCGGTTCACCTTCCACTATTGATTTCCTTTTGGGTGGAAATCGAGTCCCTTACAAAAATCTTGAGGCACAACCCACAAAAGGATTGGGAGCTCCCAAATGGCCACAAAAGGCCTCAACCGCCACAAAAGGCGTCTAGGGTCCAAAGACCCAAGAGTAACAAGCTCACGAACTTTCACTTCCACGAATCCTCGTGGAGAGCACAAACCGATGCACAAAAGCAATGACAAGAACACAAGAAGTGCTCAAGTCCTTCACTCTCAAATCCCATCAAAAGCAACTAATGCTTATGGGGGGAGAAGAGAGGAAGAACAAAGAAGAGAACCACACAAGAACTCCAAGATCTAGATCCACTAGGTTCCCCTCACTTAGAGGAGAGATGGACTGGTGGAGATATAGATCTAGATCTCCTCTCTCAAATCCCTCAAAGATATGCAAGAATCATGGGAGGAATTGAGAGAGAGGCAAGCTTTCCAATGTCAACAATGGAGATGAGAGAGGGGGAAATTTCGTACTGGTGCAATGGGGAAGAAGGGGGCTTTTAATAGGTCCCCTGAAAAAAGAGCCGTTGCAGGAAAAATAACACCGGAGACTCCGGTCCAGGAGGGCCGGAGACTCTGGACCCCGAGGGGGCGAAGACTCCGGCCCCAACCGGAGACTCCGGGGTCACTCCGGACTAACTCCGGAATGATGGCAGAGAGCGCCGACCGGTGGAGTTCTTTGCTCCAAAACTTGATGGGCCGGAGACTCCGGCCCCTGAGCACCCCTGAGGCCGGAGACTCCGGCCTAGGCAAAACAACAGCGAAACAGCAAAACCTGAAATGCAATAACTTTCTCGTTCGAACTCCAAATCAGGTGAAACCAATTTTGTTGGAAATATTAAGAACCATAAATAGAGTTAAGTTGACACACATGGGAAGGTGTGGAACTTTCCTCACGGATAAACCGATAATATTTCCAACACGAAAACGCAACAAGTTTTCCCAACAAAAACCGTTTTCGAAGAACTTGGGCTTGTCATGAAGATCACGACAAGCACCAAAACCTAACTAGGAGAAAAACCAAATAAGAACCAAGAAATATGATGATGCGAAGTATGCAAAGATTTGAGCTCTCCACAAAGATGCGGTCAAGTTACTCACTTGAGAGCCCCTCTTGATAGTACGCCGTCTATCCTATAACCCGGTCTCCCACTAATACCATGAGACCGGTAAAATAGAAACTCTATCAAGATCATACCTTTGCCTTGCGCATTCCACTTGAGCTAGATGATGACGATTTTGATCTCTTCAAATTGACCACCTTTCTTAATTGCGCTTTGCTTGGTGAAGACTCACATATGGCTCCCCCATACACTAATATGGGAGAGCCTCTATAAGGCACCTCTTCACTTGACTAATATCTTCAAAAGGGTGACAAGCTTCAAGCATAGGATTTCTTCGAGATGCTTCTCTTGAACTTGCACTTCAACGTCTTCTCTTAATATATATATGATGACTTGGATATTGCTTTGGTCATCACTTTATCTTCTTCTTTCAATCTTGATACCAACAAATGTTGTTCAAGCATTGCCAATAGACAAGCCCTACAAAGATAGCTCAATGCAACCATTAGTCCATAGAGATTGTCATTGATTACCAAAGCCACACACATGAGGGCTCATGCACTTTCACACGTAACACCTTGCCGGGCTACAATAGGCTACATGAACCGCTAACTATATGCAACTAAACATGTAGTTACAATATATCAAGATTAGTGCTAACAAAAATTATATTTATGTTTATACGCCCTAGCCCCAAATTTTCGTTGGACTGGCCCTAGCTACTATGGAATTTCCTTTTCAGTTGTCTGCCTGTACTGTTGTTTACATAAAAGTTGATCATCCTGTTTCTTGTTCGCTCTCTCTTTTTGCTCACATAACACACCCAAAAGTTTCTCATCTATCCATGAACATAATCACTGTATCGATATGTGGGTCAAAAGTAAAAAAAAACATAAATTGGAATCAAGGGCAACGAGCTATAATCATAACGATAGATATAACAAATGAAGTGTATTTAAGTCAACGATGGATTCTTTTAGCACCTTTGTATTCCCTAGTGTAGGCAAGTGGAGATAGAAACAAATGGATGCAACAGTCAGACATGATGAAGAATTTTTTTTCTCTAGCCTTGGATTTCAAAGGGGATATGCGTGGATTGGATGAGTGCCAATGGAAACTCAGGGCAGTGCGGAGGGGCGATGAGGAGATGGTGGCCGCCTATCTCCATGGTTTCAGGAGGACGAGGAGACGGTCGCCGCCGTGGCGCTGAGGATTCATGAGCACCGGACACGAGCATGCCAATGCGGAAACACGAGATATTTCGGTGCATAACTGCACACGTACCATACAGTGGGAGAAATAACGTTGATAGCGAGCGAAATTTGCATCAATCAATCTTCTTCTGATTTACCGACACCCTTCTTCTCTCTCCTCCACCAGAATTCGGACGTGGCAGGTGGAACTATTGTAGGCCTATTGCAACTTAGAAGATTATATATTGACATTCCAAAAAAATAATAATATGGAAATACATTGTTTACACGTTTTCGGGTCAGGTGGACGGATAGGGGTCGAGCTTGGCATTTTCTGGTCTAGCTATTTAAACTGTAACGAAGATAAAATGATCCATACTAGTTAATGGGCCGAGATAAACGAGAACCGGGAATAAATAGCTTGAGACGACGTAGCCCGTACATACCGCCACGGGCGGGAATTAAGAGCTCCCAAAATTTTAGTTTAGGATTTTGTAAGGTAGAGATGGTCCTTCTCATTTCTTTTTCGAAATGGAGATACCCCTGACACTGTATCGAGCGATCCACACACCTTTTTATTGCAAAGTTTAGTAGTATCAAAGTTTACATCTCAACAATCACATAAGGTTGAGACATGAATCGACCAACGAAATATGGACAACATAAAGCAACTATCGCATTCGACTAATATGTTGCCACGTAGGCCGACAGAAGATATCCCATGCGACCATCAGGATTCGCGTACAGCCTGTAGCCATAAGTTCTCGCTGGTCTCAAGAAAGAAGGAATGCCAATAAATCCAGTGCACCGCCATATTGGTGATCTGTAAAACATGAAAATTTCTTGTTATGTGAAAAACAAGGTTATTTTGACAATTCCACATAGACATACACCATGCTAGGTAATGGGCCGAGCTAAACCAGAACCAGGAATAAATCGCTTGAGACGACGTAGGCCCTATTCACCGCTACGGGTGGCAAATAAGAGCTCGCAAAATTTTGGTTTAGGATTTTTTAAGACAGAGAGATGGTTGCAGGCCTCGGCCCTTCTCCTGAACCATGCGCTGCCGATCGAGCGCTTCGCAGAAAGCACCGTTTTGCACCAAAATGCATCACCTAATTCGAGTAAAATCAACTAAGTAGCAGAGTTATTTTGACATAAAACAGATCAAATAACATCAATACAAATAGTTCACCGGATACATTCCGGAACAGAATTAAAAACCTCACTAGAGGTAACAGTACGACACGATTTGCTAAGATATGCGCCGCTCCATTTAGACACCGCTTCACATGGACGAAAGAGGCCGCCGTGAAGTCGCTGGTCATGGACTTGATATCGTCCACGAGAACACCAACTGGAAATCGAGACGCTGAACCAACAGAGAAGCAGTATGTAGCAAAGAGCCAAAGATTGCCCTCTCCACACCGTTTTCTCTTGCCAGCAGAACCGCACGACGGAGGGCAAGGCTGTCCAGATAATACATTCGCGCATATAAAAGGAGTCTCGTCATGAACTCATGATCCACCGTCCCATTTGTATTCAGTAGTAGGAGAGTAATCGCCATGGGTCGGAGCGACGAGCCTCTCCTTTCTTCTCCCACTCAAAGAGGCGGCCATCCATGCAAACTTGTGTTGATTACACTACTGTCCGTCGTCACTCTGCTTTGCGTCGCCGCCTTCCTCCTCCAGAACCCCGCCACCGTGGACCTCTGCACGAACTCCCCGGACCCGGCCTCGTGCCACTCCATCGTGGCCAACGCCGTGCTAGCATCTCCAAACGCTCACCCGAACCGACCTGCACAAATCTTCCGCGCAATACTCGCCAAGTCACTGGACCAGCATGACGCTGCCGCCGCCGCGGTGACTGGCATGCACCGGCGCGCCAGGGACCCGAGGAAGCGCGCGGCTCTCGCGGACTGTGTCCAGCTGATGGAGCTCGCCCGCGACCGTCTCGCGGACGCGGCGGACACCTCCCCGGCGGCACACGAGGACGCGCGTACGTGGCTCAGCGCGGTGCTCACCGACCACGTGACGTGCTTGGACGGCCTCGGCGACGAGCCGCTGCGCGAAGCGGTGGGCGCGCACCTGGAGCCACTCAAGTCCCTCGCGAGCGCGTCGCTCGCCGTGCTCAACGCCGTCGCCTCGGACGCGGCTGCCAACGATGACGACCCTCGGGACGTGCTCGACGAGGTAGTCGACAAGTTTCCACCGTGGGTGCCGACCAGAGACCGTACGCTCCTCGAAGGAGCGCGCGCCGTTCAGGCGGACGCGGTGGTTGCCAAGGACGGGAGTGGCAGGTACAAGACGGTGAAGGAGGCGGTGGACGCGGCCCCGGACGGCGGCAAGCGCCGGTACGTTATCTACGTCAAGAAAGGGGTGTACAAGGAGAACGTGGAGGTGGGAAAGATGAAGCGCGGGCTGATGATCGTCGGCGACGGCATGGACGCGACGGTGATCACGGGCAGCCGCAACGTGGTCGATGGCGCCACCACTTTCAACTCGGCCACCCTAGGTGAGGATGCTTCTTCTAACTCTGTCCTTTTCTCCCTCTGCTTTGTCTTTCCGAGATTCGCACTGATTTCCCCATCCACGACCGCAATCGATCGCACAAACCTCAGCTTTAGTATGTTGATCCTTTCAACTTTTAGTAATTTCCTCCTTTTTTTTGGAGCAAGTCGTTTGTTCCTGTCCATCATGAACATGAAGTAAGGCCGACTTGAAATCCTGTTTCCTTTGCTACGCCGCGTTCTAGTGGCAAAATACATGTGAAGTGATTTCAGCGACAAACAACTTAATTTTGGAAAGTACTCGCTCCGTTTCTAAATGTAATATGTTCTACCTTTTCTAATTTCATATGTATCTTGACAAATTTTAGTGTGCATGTTTACCCATTACGGTTTGTATCTAGACCAGACTTGAAATAGCTAAAACATCTTATATTTAGAAACGGATGGGGTAAATGTAAATTTAGGTGAATCGACGTATTAGTTGCTGGCTGTAAACCAGTCACCTCAATTTAGTTGGACAAGTCTCACAAATGTGAACTGATTGCCCAACCCGGATGGCTATGATGTGCTGATACCTGTCATGCCCGCTCGCTCGAGTTTGAGTGTCGGTGCTTGCTCACGGGTCTGTACACACCAATTTTTTTTTCTAAATAACTGATTAGTGGTCTGTCTAAACCCCAGTGACATTTTTAATAAGAATGTCTGGTACCTGTTCTTGGAGACACCCCTATAGTAATACGGAAGTGAAAGGAAAATAATTAAGCTGCTAGTGATAGGTGTGCCATACAGTTAGCATTAACTAATGCCAATTACCGGAAAAGAGTCGACAGCACGGGATGTAGATCACGATCACAGTGATAGACGAAACAGAGAAACATAACACATATGGGGTGTTTCTAGAACTAGTTATTGAAAGCTTTTATTTCCACCACCACCTAGTCTTCCTAACATAAGAAATGAAAGTTGGCCACTAAACGCGACGGCGATGCAGCATAACACACAATTAATTTTGCACATGCGTGAAGATACGTACCGGGACGTACTGAAACTGAAAGGTCGAGCATTTGGTTGTAAGCAAGCATGGGATCGCCTCACGCAATTCAATCCGGTACAAATTGAAACGATGGTTTAATAAACCTTGCACCAGAGCAATTGCAAGAATTAACGTTCGCTCACGTACGGTACGGTGTCTCCATTTCTTCCAATGGTGCATGCAGCGGTGACGGCCGACGGGATCATCCTGCAGGACCTGAAGATCGAGAACACGGCGGGGCCCGAGAAGCACCAGGCGGTGGCCCTGCGGGTGAGCGGCGACCGCGCCGTCGTCAACCGGTGCGGCGTCGAGGGGTACCAGGACACCCTCTACGCGCACCAGCTCCGGCAGTTCTACCGTGACTGCGCCGTCTCCGGCACGGTCGACTTCGTCTTCGGCAACGCGGCGGCGGTGCTCCAGCGGTGCGTGCTCACGGCACGCAGGCCCATGCGGGGCCAGAAGAACGCGGTGACCGCGCAGGGCCGGACGAACCCGAACCAGAACACAGGCACTTCCCTGCAGCGGTGCCGCGTCGTGTCGGCGGCCGACCTGGCCCCCGTCGCCGCGGCGTTCCCGACGTTCCTGGGCCGACCGTGGAAGGAGTACTCGCGGACGGTGTACATGCAGTCGTACCTGGGCGCGCACGTCGACCCGAAGGGGTGGCTGGAGTGGGACGGCGACTTCGCGCTGAAGACGCTCTTCTACGGGGAGTACGGCAACGAGGGCCCCGGCGCCGGCACGGCTGGGCGGGTCCGGTGGCCCGGGTACCGCGTCATCACGGACCCGAGCGTGGCCGCGCAGTTCACCGTCGGGCAGTTCATCCAAGGCGCCTACTGGCTCAACGGCACCGGCGTGGCCTACGACGAGGGGCTCTGATCCTCGACGGTGGTTCTGGCGGTTGCTCGTTCATCATCACTGCACGGATTCTGCAATAAAAGTGTGTCGGCACTAGTGTCACTTGTAATCTTGTGGCCGTAGTAATTACAAACATAAAACTGGAAGCTGCATTTCAGTTTCGTTCGTGCCACCTGTTTGAAATAAAATTCCGTTCGTGTCAATCTCGTAGCCGTAGCTAGATTCCTATTCAAGGGCTGATTGACAGATGTGTTGTGATTACTGAGAATTTACAGAGGTACTGTTATTGGGTCACAGATGAATTATTAGTTGCTGGGCTATACTATACTAAGCTCTGCACTTGCTCCCTTAAAAGAAAACGCTGTATGCATTGCAGTTTGCAGCAGAAAAGCAGAGCACAAACTCTGTTAAGGAAAAACATAGCACAAACAAGACCTGAATATTACTAACTACTCTGCTCCATTCCCGAATCACTGATTTTAATATAAACCGAAGACAAAAGTTGTTGGCAAGAAAAGAAGGATAAAATGGAATGATCCATTCACGAAGTTGGCAACTATATGCAGTCCACTGAAGAAAAGAGTGGCATAATCTTCTCAGAGAAAAATGGCAACATTACAGAAGTTGCACAACATGTAGTTGTACTAGTATATTCACACGAGACAGGTAAGACATCTCTGAACAACACAATGATCTGACGACTATCACTGTAGATCTAGTATTAGCGATCAGAGGAGGGAGCAAATCAATCTCTGAATTCAGTGCAATCTCTACCAAAACAAGAGAGGGAAAGACAAATTCTGAAATTCTGGTCGAAACTGAAATTCAGCGAATTGGATGCAACAGTGGCTCGCAAGAGGCCTTAACTTCCTCATCATCCCGCTCCAGCTCATCCCACCACTCTCTTGTGCACTGTATTTCATTCAGCTCTGCAGCAGTGAGTTTCAGCTCTTCAGACTTGGACACTCCACGATCTTTAGGCTCTCCACTGAGGGGAACCGCAGCATACATGTGCCACTACTCAGCGTCCTGAACTTTGCCAGGCCATGGAGATACAGTTCTTTCAGATTAGGGAAGGGTGTGATCACTTTACAAGTTCCTGCAACTTGTTCTCCTTCTTCCGCCGCTGTTTCTTGTTCGTCGTCGACGAGAGTAACCAGCTCCTCCAACCCATGGCAATACTAGATGAACAATGACGACAGATGCTGGACGCACCCACCTTTGTAGATGATCTTTACCTTCAGAAGGCTCTGAACAATTAAAGGATGTTGTTCCGCGTGAAATAAATCTGCTCAGCATCGCTCCACCTTTCTACACCCGGCGCCTGTTTCAGTCCAATTCCGGCACGGACAAGCCATTTGGTTTCATTTGTTCCGAATTCTGAATTTCTGATGCTATCCACAGAGCCATCGCACGGACCATGGGATGCATACTGATGTAGTCCTCGTCTTTACCTTTATCCAGCAAAGATGCAATCTTGAGATCACCGTGAAGGTCATGCCCTTTGTTTCGGGCCAGAGGGAGGTCCGGGTTCTTACCCGGGGCAGGTCCAGGGCGAGTCCAGTGCAAACCGAGGCTCGGACAAGCAGTACGTTCAAGGGCGAACATTCCGGACCTGGAACATGAAGAAATATTTGAGATGATGTTGAAATGAATATTTGAAGATGTGTATGATGAAGGATAGAGTGGAGGTGTTATTTGGAAGGTTGATACCCAAAGTTTCCTAACCTTGCTCCCCTCTTAATAGTCCGGCTTCCTAGGACTCAACAACGGCAACTACGGTGAAAAATAATATGCCTCGCCGCTGCGCGATTCGGGCGATTCCTCGCCTCCGCCGGCCGCTCCGGCGGCGGGAGGGTGGGGAATCACCGGATCCCAGCGTGTACATAGTGTAGGGTCCAGTTGTTGGCTTGCTAGCGACGTTGTGGAGGCGGCGGCGGCGGCGTGGCCTTTTGCGGAGGCGGATCCCCTCTCTGTTCGCGGTGCTCCTCGGGGCGGCGCTACAGATCTGCCTCTTTCCTGGCGTTCGTGGCTCGGTGGAGTCGTGTTGCACCCTTCCCCCGTGCCGGAGGCCGAGAAGCGGCGGCTCCGGAGGGTGATGTTCATGGAGTTGACGGTGGTGTTGAACCAGATCGAAGCTGATGGCGTCGTTGCAGGGTGGAGGCTCTTTCGAGCTGAGGTCCGTGGACTTCCCGTCCGTCAGGGGGCTTCTTCCATTCCAAGGTTGCAGAGGAGGAGCGACGGCGGCGCGCCGGCGGCACGTCTTCTTCGATTCCGGTGGCTTCGAGTTCCTTCAGGACTGAGCTGTAATTTTGTTTTTCTTGTGGGTTGTCTTGTAAGGTTCCTGGTTTAATATCACTGTTTTCTTCCCCGCAAAAAAAAAATGTTCTTGATATCCGCTCGATTAGTCCTTTTATGTGTATAAAAACTGTAAACGCATTAGTTCACCAATTTGATGGTCACTAACACCAAAATCCACACAGGGTAATATTTGTCCCTTAAGGAACATTATTTTAAAAAATATTATTTGTACTACTTTTCTCAATATTTATTTATTACAAGCGTAGTTTACCAATAATTCTTTTCTACTCATGAAAAACAATGAATGACTTTTCAAGAAATTTTAAATTTAATGAAAATGTAAAACACATTAAATGGGTTAGAAGAAAAATAGAATACCGAACAGAAAAGAATTAGAAGAAAAATAGTTTTTTTTTGAGAAACGAAGAAAAATAGTTTTTTTTTGCGAAACACAGTACAAACGCAGACGCTCACATATACATGCACACACTCATCCCTATGAACGCACGCACGCACACCCTACCCCTATGAGCACCTCCGAGAGACTGAGCCGGCGGGTCGAGTCTTGAGATTGACGAAGTCACCACAGACGTCTCGCTGTCGATGGGAACGTCGCCTCCCACTGAAAAATATTCCGACTAAATGAGAAACACCAGTGTCAAACCTAGGGTTTAAATTCTGGTGGGCTAGGGGTACAACCACCCTCCTAACCATCTTGCTACATGCAAGTTCTCACGAAGAAAAATAGTTAGTATGTGGCTCACGCAAGATAAACTAATCGAGACCCACGCGAAATGCTTAGGGCCCATCGCACAGATCCACGCTAGCTCGGCCTACTAGGATATAGCTCGGTGGAGAGTGGAGACTCATGAAAGGAACTTCTCCTGAAAACGAATCGCGAATCCTCCTCTCTCGCAAGGCATGAAATTCCTTCAGGACGTAAGAAGGGAGGTATTGATAGTAGCTGCCAAAAGCTCTCATGCCAGCGGAAGTTCACACCATGCAGGGTGATAGACACGAAGCGCGCGAGGAAGTATACCTCTCATTCACGTTCCCTGGCTTTCACGTAAAGAACAGTCTGCATTATTCTCCCAAAACAAGCACGAAAAGAACTGTCGATCACGAGCACTTCAATTCGCAGACGCGTATATATATGACCATCTCGATCGATCGAGCCCAAACAGCCTTGATCTTCCATCGGTTAGCTAGCTAGCTACCACCCAGCAACAAGCGAGCCGCGCCACGCTACACAGAGAGCGAAATTTCAGATTTCCGGTGCGCGATGGCACGCGGGCAGCAGCAACAGTGCGTGGCTCTGGCGTTCCTGGCTTTGGCAATGTCTGTGTCCACGGCGTCGGCGTTCGTGTTCAAGGCCGGGGGCACCGGCGAGTGGCGCGTGCCGGGCCAGGCCAACGCCAGCGGCGGCAACATTGCCTCCTACAACACATGGGCGGAGCACACCCGGTTCCGCGTCGGTGACGCCATAGGCAAGTTACTACTCCATTAATATACGCCTTCTCCTTGTTGCCACCTGATCACCTCATTCATGGATGTTCTCCTTGCTCGAAGTAGTAATAATTACTTAAACTTTTGAACTGCGCGTGCGCCGTGCAGCCTTCACATACGAAGCCGGCAAGGACTCGGTGCTGATCGTCGACGAGAAGGCCTACGACGCCTGCGACACGGGCTCGCCGGTGGACACCTTCTCCGACGGCAACACCGTGTTCACCTTCACCAAGTCCGGGCCCTTCTACTTCATCAGCGGCAACAAGGACAACTGCAACCAAAACGAGAAGCTGGTCGTCGTCGTCATGGGCCCCCGCGCCGACAACGGCACATCCTCCACACACACGGCGCTGGCTCCGTCGCCTGCTGACAGCGCCAACATCACGTTCCCGCCCCCGTCCCCGCCGGCGCTGGCTCCGTCGCCTGCTGACAGCGCCGGCGTCACGTTCACGCCCCCGTCCCCGCCGCCTCCCTTCGGCATCGAGATCTCTCCCTCGGCCGAGCCGAATGCCGCGGTCGCCAACGCAGCTGGAATCGTCGGCACGGCCGCGTTCGTCATCGGGACAATGTTCTACGCACTCGTTTGAGACGTACGTTTTGTCCAAATAACCGTATATATCTCCCGCGGAACCAAGTGTGGTTAACACGTACGGCTGCTTGATTATCGAAATTATGTAACCATTGGTTTGAATTAAGCTTGTTGTTTATATGCGGCATGTAAAATTAATTAACATAAAGTGTGCCACAACTGTTATAAATTATATATCAGTGTGACAGTGTCATGTAAACTGTTGTTACCGCTTTGTTTTGAACCATCGGCAATGAGCAGATGTAATACGGACTGGCTAGGTTTGTTCAAAATACTAATGATCAATGCACAATGTGGGATGCAACTAGTGTAAACTGTCCCGTAAATCGTCTAAATTGCTCGCAAGCTAACTTCGAGAATATACTGCATCTTGTGACCGTAAATTTAATCGGTCAGTACGTCTGACCCCGTAAATAAAAAGTGGGCGTAGCAAGGGCTCAGTAGACTGAGAACTAAGTAATTCTCAGTCGAGGTGGTGGCCAGCGTACGTATGCTATGATTCTCTCTCGTACAATCAAATCTAGCTGCTGTTCTTTTTTTACCCGGCCCATTGCAACAGAAAAAAAAACTCAATTGTGACCCACTTGCAATCGGAAAAACTCAGTTTCGACTCACTTGCAACCGGAGAATCTCAGTTATAACCCACTTACAACTGGAAAAATCTTAGATGAAACCCACTTGCAACTCATGGCCAAATATGAATCACATGGCAAAGATGTCTCAATTGCAACTCGCTTGCAACTAGTAAAAACTTAGTTTCAACCCGCTTGCAACTCACAGCCATCACGCATCGCAACATAAATATGAACATTTTATCAGTTGGAACTTACTTGCAACTAAAAAATCTTAGTTGCAACTCACTCGCAACTCTCAACCATAATATGAATCACAATGCAAAGATGACCATTTTTCTCAGTTGCAACCCATTTGCAATTGGTAAGAATTTAGTTATAACCCGCAACTAAAAAAATCTTAGTTGCAACTCACTTACAACTCTGAGCCATAATACGAATCATCAAATGAAAAAAATTCTCAGTTGCAACCCAACTGCAACTGGTAAAATTTAGTTGCATCACACCATAAATATGAACATTTTCTCAGTTGCAAACCACTTGCAACTGAAAAAACTCGGTTGCAACCCAGTTTTAAACGTAAAATTCAGTTGCTACCCAGTTGCAACTCCTAGCCAGCACAAACCACAACATAAATTCAACCGTCATAAATTTGTTTCTCTCAGTTGCAACTACCTTGCAATTAGAAATAAAAAAACTCAGTTACAACAAATTTGCAGCCAGAAAATCACGGTTGTAACCTTCATGCTAGCATGAATCATGGTGCGGTCTAGCAATTGAGGAGTCGACCGAGCTCTAACTTAATTATCAATCGACCAAAAATTAACAAAACCACAAAATAACACAACGAAAGGCACAAGTAGGCATACACAAGATTGAAAATGTATCAAAGAAAGAAAAGGGAAAGACTCACATAGTCACATGACATACTATGGTGCTTCTAATCATTTTATACAGAAACGAAAAACAACTTTACCTTGCGTGATGAGAAAAAGGCCCAATGGATAAAAGAATGGTCTGCACTTGTTGAATAAACGGGCCAGCCAAAAGAATGTACAGCCCACAGGAGACCCAGTGAAGCCAGGATCGTGCGCCAATGTATTCGCTCATGGTCATTATCCACGCAGGAACCGAGAGCATAATCGAATGGTTCTCAGGTTGAGTGAGAATTAACTAATTCTCAGTCGACTGAGAATTAGCAATTCCGATAAAAATAAACAAAAACATTTATGGTATGATCCAACATAAAATTATCAAAGACACAACATGCATGCTTTTGCGGCATTTGTTAAAGGTTTTTTTTAAATATGTGCCCCTGGTTTCTTAGCTTTGCTCACTTGTCCCCATGCTCTTAACTTTTGCTCACTTTTCTCCCCTCTCTTGTCTGAAACCTTCACAAAACCTAAAACTGGACGTTTCCGTCAGCCAATGGTTTGACCGTTAACTCTTAGCAAGTAGGACCCAAATGTCATAAATTTAATCTTTTCACAAATGGATTTCACAAGAAAAAAACAAAGGAGAGGAGGGCGTCACCGTGACGTCAGCAATGGAGGTGACCATCCTGTCGATCAAGGAATCGAGGCAGGAGGCGCGCGGACCAGCACGAGTATGCGTGGAAGACGCGCACGGTCGTGTGGAACCAAAAGGAGGCGGCGCCGCGACCCAATGGTCGTCGCAGCATCGGTGGCCACGAGCTCCCGCGGCGGAGAACGGAGGCTCGCGACGGCAAGGCAAACTAGGAAACGAAGGAGAGGGAGGAGGAGTCATGGATGACCCGTAGCTCACGAGGAGCACGTAGTGATGTCCAGATAGCTCGGGGAAGCTCGCACGGCGAAGAATTCATCCGCGGAGCACGGCGGAGGAGTTGAAGGGGACGACATGATTTTGACCGCCCCAGCTAGAATTAGTGCCACGTTGAGCTCCGCATGGTCATCCTCTTCCTCCACATTGAACGACACGAGCTGGGATGGACTGAAACGTCGGGATCGACGCCGTCTTGCTCGCTTTTGGCCGAATGCCGCCGTGCTAGATTCGCCTCCATCCGACCTCCCACGACCTCTTTGTCTGTTCTATCGTGTTCAACGTGAGCCACTGGTACTAAATGGCAAGGTTTGACGCGCGAGGGAGGGCTTCTCCGACGACCACGAGCGGGAGGCGCCGTCGTACTTCTGTCGAACACCTTGTGGGCACGCTCTGGACATGGCCATGTCGGCATCAGCGCGTTCCGGTCGATCCCCAACAAATTTGGAAGCGATATTTATATGCTTGTGTGCCAAATTTGATAAGCTACAACTTTCTAGTTGTAAGGTTTCGCTAGTTTGGAACTTGCTCTATTGAGATTTTGTGAAAAACACTTCTGATCCAAATGGCATTGCGATGTTGGAGTTGGTAAATGAATTTTTCAGAAGGTAAAACCTTGTCAACTAGGTAGAGGGATTTTAGCTAGAAGATGTTATTTGTTATTTTTTACTTTTTTACCCACTTGGTTCACTATTTAGGTAGATAAGTAGGTGTAAATCCCTATTTGAATTGAATTGAATTGAATTTCATTTGATCTTTTTTTGCTACTCTGTGTCTATGGGTAACACTAGGACTTAATCATGACATATTGTTAGTTGTTTTGCTTGTGGTGTTTCGCTTACGGGAAGCTGTTTTGGTAGTTGCTTCATGAAAAAAGCCATTTTCGGCACTCAGAAAATAAAAATGGGTTATTGGTAAAAAAATATATGAAATCCCTTCATCAACATTGTTCTCCATCCAAGATACATGAGTGTGTAAAATATGGCCTCATTTCGACAACCTATGTCATGGTTAAGGCCATGACCTAGCTCTATTTGAGTTGAAAGCCATACATCTTTGTTCCTCGTAGCTAATTTCTAAGAATGTTTTTCACAAAAACTTCCATACCCCATGTTTGTTATTTTTTCTAGGTGGTAGTTCACACAAGAGGACGCCACGTGAAGGTTTCCCATTTTTTGATTTTTTTTTGAATTAGTTGTGCCTCACCCTAGCCCTAAACCCTGACCATAAACCCTAATCCCAAACCTAAACTTAACCGTACCTCCGTTCCAACAAAAAGTGCCAAAGATCTCTAAAGAAAGTACATATTGTGGATCTAAAAATGATTTTTGCAAAAAAATCACGAGCAAAATTTGCGACACTCGTAGTTCAAGTCGGACCCACTTCTAGCGAGATCGATAGGAACTTCTGTAACATATGAGGAATACCTAGGAATGTTTTCAGATTAAATAAATATGTGATTTGTAGTTTAAAGTGGTCTAATTTTTTTGTACCTTGCGGTGTTTCGCTTTCGGGAAGCCGTTTTGGTAGTTGCTTCATAAAAAAAACCATTTTCAGCACTTAGAAAATGAAAAATGGGTTTTTGGTAAAATGAAAATGAGAAATCCCTTCTACAACACTTTTCTCCATCCAATATACACGAGTGTGTGAAATATCGCCTCATTTCGACAAACTATGTCATGGTTAAGGCCATGGCCTATCTCATTTGAGTCAAAAGTCATACATCTTTGTACCTCGTAGCTCATTTCTGAGAATGTTTTTTCAGAAAAACTTCCATGCCCCATGTTTATTATTTTTTCTAGGTGGTAGGTCACATAAGAGGACGCCACGCGAAGGTTTCTCTTTTTTTTATTAGTTGTGCCTCACCCTAGCCCGAAACCCTCACCGTAAACCCTAATCCTAAACCTAAACCTAACCGCACCTCCATTCCAACAAAAACCGCCAAAGATGTCTAAAAAGTACATATTGTGAATCTAAAAGTGATTTTTTTTAAAAAAAATCACGAGCAAAATTTGTGACACTTGTAGTTCAAATCGACCCACTTCCAGTGAAATCGGTAGGAACTTCTTTCAAATATAAGAAATATCTAAGTATGTTTTTATATTCAAACCCAGGGTCATATGTACTTATAAAGTGGTCTATTATTTTTTGTACCTTGGGGTGTTCCACTTTCGGGGAGCCGTTTTCGTAGCTGCTTCACAAAAAAAGCCAGTTTCAGCACTAAAAAAAATGAAAAATGGGTTTTTAGTGCCAAAAAACCCATCTTTGTACCTATGTCAATATTGTGCAAAATTGCATTGTACTCGCATGCATGTGCAAAATTTTGGATCATTTCGACAAGGGATGCAAAGTTTAGGCCATACCCTAGCATAACCCTAATAACCCCGTTGACCACATAACCCAGTTGACTCTCTCATAACCCCGTCGAGGGCAAAACTGTGAAAACCCACCGGTTTCTGAAACTCCAGGGGTTTCTCTGTAAAATCACCACGTTCCTCAAACTCTAGGGGGTTATGTGTAAAACTACCCCATTTCTGTAAAACTGAACTCAGGCGAGCCTGAATCACGGACGGCGAGCCTGAATGCAGGCGAGCTTGCGTAGCTCGTTCCGGCAAGCGCGGGAGCTGGATTCTGCAGGGATCTGGCCTAGGCGACGCGCTCCGCCACCTCCTCTCCGCGCAGCCCGCGGCTCCCAAGCTCACCGGAACTGAAGCGTCCCTTACCTTCCCGCTCACCGGAACTGCAGCGTCCCGGAACTGTGGCGTCCCTGACCAAAGCGGCCGGGCGCCTCCGCCGCAAGGTTCGCCGCGTCGCTGGAGCTGCTGCTGTGAACGCGCTGGTGGGGCGGGGGCCACGCGGGTGTCGCGGAAATTTTCGAGGCGCGCGCGGTCGGCTCTGCGTTGTGGGCCGCGCCGGCGTGGGGATCGACTGCGACCGGAGGAGCTCGGCGCAGGATGCCTCGTCGTAAACGCCCCCACGGAGAGGTCAATGGGTCACGGAGGAGGTCGATTGCGCCGGAGGAGCTCGGCGAGCGGCCGCCGGCCACGGGGAAGACGACCCCGATTCGGTCTACTCCGGTCGTCCGGGGAAGCAAAACTCAGCGGGGAGAGAGAGGGTACCACGAATCAGCCTGCTGTGTTCTCGGTTAGTCGAGGGGAGGCCGGGAACGGCGACGAACCAGTGCCTCGCCGTGGCAGCCATTGATGATGCGGTGATGATGTCATATCCCTTCTTTTCTATTTTCTAAAATTCGTTTCTGAAAAGATTAATTTTATGACATGTGCGGCCCCACTCGTCAACAGTTAGCGGTCAAACCATTGACCCGACGGCTCCTCCGTTGTGACCATTTCTGAGTGTTTCGGACAACGCAGTGGGGAAAACTGAGCAAAAGTTAAGAACGTGTGGATGAATGAGTACAACTAAGGAATCAGGGGTAGAGAAATAGAAAACCCTTTGTTAAACTAGTAGGAACCTTAATGTTGATAGCCACTCTCACAAGTCACAACCCAACCCAACAACATACGCCTATCGTCCTATTAGCTTAGCAAGCCATTATGTTGTGTCCGTCGGAAATATTTGCGACCTACAATAGTTGACAATGAATACTTGTCATGAGAATTGAATCTTCTTTAAATTGTAGCCTATGTAGCACGATACTTTTCATAGTCGCCTGAACAGTTAGACCCAATACAAAAAAATATAGTATGGTGATTGTGGTCCAACAACACGATACAAAAGACCAACATCGCTTGCTTTGCGGTGCAGGCACAAACTAATATGTTGTTAGAACAATCAAATTTTCTTTGATTAGATAAAATATGTGTCACATAAGTCCAACTCAATTGTGGTTTCTGGATAGATAAAAAATATTTAAACATGGATTACACAAATTGTGATGGTCGTTGATTTTATAGTCTTGTATGTACGGTAGCATGCAGCCATGCAGTGCCACTGGACGTCACGCTTAGGAGCGTGCTTTTTACGTTTAGATTCGTATATGACCCTTTCCTTTTAATAAATTCACATCTTTTGTTTTCACGTGCATTCATATATACTAATTTGGGTTCTTCTTGTTCATATACCTTTTCTTAGAGCCGCTCATGTTTTTTTATCATTCGAAACCATATAGAAACCACATAATGTACAGTAAATAAACCAATGACTCGTGTAATGTATAGAAGAACTAGATTATAAAACTTAGGACATTGCTCCAACCTAAGTCATTAGACACAAGTTGGTGTTTTGGGTTGCAAGCTTGAATATTATCAAGCTTATGAGGGCCCAATTGTTCATGGTGATTGCATCTCGTGCAGATCGTGATGGGCGTAGGAGACAATTGGTATATAATTTTCCCATCTGTAACAACAAATAGTTCAAAGTTTTGATGTCTGCTTTCTGGTTGGTCTAAAGAGTGGCAACATGTCTTGTTGTTTGAAGAAATAATTGATAAATTATGAACATATAAGCGGTTTTATGATTATTTTGATGTGATGAGTTCCTTTTTATCATCATCAATTGTTTATGGTTCAATGTGCTAATTCTAGAAATATTGAATTTTATCTTAAAGATTTTGTTTATTAGCTTATTTTCGCTTTATACATGTGTTGTATAATGTGCCTCATTTGATTCGTTTGTATGTCCTGATGTCACGCAGCCTAGTCACATACCCTGATACCCTTATTCATGGGTTATTGACTCTAACACATTGCATTTACCGACCGACATAGCTAGAGACGGTGCTAAAATGATGACCATGTGATGTCGATCGCTTTATACTTCTCCTAATCATCAAATTTCTAGATAAATGGGGAAAAATATTTATGCTGTTTGACACAAATTATGATGTCAGTTGACGTCATAGTCCAATTTGTAGTGTCGCCATTCATGTCACACTATTTTGTTGCGATAAGTTTAGCTTTGAGCATCATCAAATGTGTAAGGTTCAGTGTGCTAGAAATCCTCCACTAGCTTGCGAGCAGTATCCCATAAATTATTTGTTGTTGTATTTTATGTTGATAGTTATATTGGGCAAAAGCTTGATATTTCGTTGTTAGACGCGACGAGACGTGTGTCGTACGATGCACCTCCTCTGGTTGGTTACCCTGGCCCCATGCAATGCGTCCCATGCAATATAAGTCAACTCTTTGGGCTGTTGACTGTTGTATGTCGTGATTACTCGGGTGGCATTGCGAGTGGGGGTGCTAGGCCTTGTGTAATGTTTGTCCCTTCAAACTTCTCCTAATTATTTCAATTTCTAGATAAATATGACCTACTAATATTTTCGAGCATTGAGTTAGCGAATCTCCCTATATATCTAATGATTGTTACTAGTAAATTTTCTCCAAACCAACAACACAAAGAGAACTCCATAATACATGTCTATTTTTCTTATTTAATTTGCATACCCTGCTAATTCATTCCATGTACATTAATTTGTGTGTGAAAACTTATGTTTGGTACAAATTAGTTGTACTTTTTATAACCCACCCCCTACCCGGATAATTATAAGCATATATAATAATGAAAAGAAAGATTCTTCATATATTTACCATATTTATGAAAAATGAATTACGACTCTGTCTCTCTCTCTATACGCAAGGATATTACCATTTATCTTCATATATAGTACTCCATAGTTCACCCCTAAGTCATTAAACACAAGTTGTGGGTTTAGGGTTCTAAGCATGAACAGTATCAAACTTGCGAGGGCCCAATTGTTCGTGGTGAAGACATCTTGTGCAGCCTGTGATGGGCGTAGGAAACAATTTGTATATAAATTTCCCCTGTCTAACAATAAATAGTTGAAAGTTTTGATGTATACTTTCTAGTTGCTCCAAAGAGTGGCAACATGTCTTCATCTTTGAAGAAACAAATTCTAAATTATGCAATATGACGGGTTTTATGTTTTTTTATATGATGAGTTACTTTTTTATTATCATTATTTTTTATCGTTCAGTGTGCTAATTCTATAAATATTGAAGTTTATCTTGCATATTTTGTTTATTCGCCTGTTTTCATTTGATACATCTGTTGTCTAATGTGTTCTTGTATGATTTGTTAGCATCACGATGTTACGCGTCCTAGTCACATACCCTTATTCATAGATACTGATCTAGCGCGTTGCATTTAACGAGCAACATCGGTAGTGACAGTGCTAGAAATATGAGCATTTGATGTCAACCCCTTAATTACCCTAATTATCAAATTCTAGATAAATGTGGAAAATTATTTATGCGTGTTTGACACAAATTATGATGTCACTTGACATCATCTCACACAGTTTGCTGTGATGCGATTATTTGTTAGCATCATCAAATGTTTAAGATTCAATGTGTGCTAAACATCTTCCACTAGTTTTTAGCAGTTTCCCATAATTTAATTATGTTGTATTTTAATGTTGAGAATAATCATCAAGTATTCGATATTTTGTTGTCAGATGCGACGAGCTGTATGCCATACGATGCACCTCGCCTGGTTCGTTACACTAGCCTCATGCTACGCGTCCCATTCGGCTGACGCCAATTCATGGGTTGTCGAGTGGCATACATCGCGCGCTTACCGTGTGACATCCCGGTAGGGGCGCTAGGCCTTATGTAATGTCCGCCTCTTTAAATTTTTCCTAATTATTTGATTATCTATATAAATATGAAAATATAAAGTGTGTTTCACAAAAACTATGATATGTGGATCAATATATAAATATTGAAGCATATTGTACACAAATTGCGGTTTCGTGATAAATATAAATATTTAAGCATGGATTATACAAACAT
This sequence comes from Poa pratensis, assembly GCA_947311845.1. NCBI lineage: Eukaryota > Viridiplantae > Streptophyta > Magnoliopsida > Poales > Poaceae > Poa > Poa pratensis. The sequence continues at coordinate 23,211,988 of CAMZMU010000055.1, forward strand.
TGATGTTCGTTGATTTTATAGTCTTGTATGTATGGTAGCAATGCCACTGAACGTCTTGCTATATATAGGATTGTGTTTTTACGTTTAGATTTGCATATGTTCCATTCATTTTTTTGTAATTTCACATCTTTTATTTTCACGTGCATTCATATCTTCATTTGGCTTTCCCTTGTTCATATACCTTTTCTTAGAGCCACTTGTCGGGGGTGTAACCCCGGGTACCCCAGAGTTGATAGTTTTGTTGAGTCACTAGAAGAGAGAAACAGGAAATAAATAAGTGCAGGATAGAGAAAAAACAGTAAAGAGCTCCCTGGACCGAGTTTGGCAAGGCCCAAACTGGCATAAACTAAAGATGGGCCGGCATCTTGTTTAACTCGGTTAAACCGAGTGCCGGATCTCGGATGGGCCCCGAACTGGGCAGACCGAAGCTATCTGCCGCCCCCGGGCGGACCGAAGTCCCCAGCCTCGGATGGACCAAGACCAGGCCCCAGCGTTCATGGGCCTCGGACTGGGCCGAGAGTGGCTCTCCCAGGCGGAGCCGAGGTGCATACCTCGGGCGGGCCGGCTTTTCGTTTAACTCGGAGGCGCTGAGGTATCCTTTATCTTGGAGTGGGCCGACTTCCCTAGCGCCCCGGAGTGGGCCGACTTCTCCTACACCTCGGATCGGGCCAGCTGCGCCCAGCGCCCCGGAGTGGGCCGAGCTTCCTCTGCGCCCTGTGCAGACCGAGCTTCGCTGCGACCGGGATGCCCCAGATTCACGTCCGACACTGCTTCGACCTGGACGCACAGGATCGCGACCAAGGCTCCCAGCGGGCCGAGTCAACGCCAGCATCGGGGCGGACGAGGCTCCTCGCCTCGGCTTCGACCGGGATAGCAGCGCCTCGGTGCGACCGCCGTCTGCTGTGCCTCGGCGACCCTTGTATCCAGCAACTACCTCTACCGAGACATCCCAACCGAGTCATCCAGCTTCCTCGACAAGTGCAAATGCCATCAGCCATCTCCAGGAGACAAGTGCTAGAGGACAAGACGAGGTACAGACACGACGTGTCAGGCCCATCCCCATGATGCATGCACAGTGACGCGGACGTGACTAGACTACAGATGATGACGCGTGCACAGTGTTGATTAGACCCCAGTAGTCATTTCAGCTACAGTGTGTACATAGTGACATGCGGGCCACCCCTTGTCCCCTGGGCTCTCCCTATATAAAGAGCACTAGGGGGAGAGCTCTCCTCAGCCCCGCGCGGGTTCTCTAGCCCCCCACGGGCTCATTTCCCCCCGTAGCTCCCTGCTGGCTCTCTTCTCCATAAAAGCTTAGTGCATCCATGATCATGCTTAGAGATACTTAGACATAGAGCTCAAGGAGCATTTGTACAGATCATATACAGAGGGAAAATACACCAAATAGGCTAGATGCTGCAGTAGGGGTTTTATCTCTCACGAGAGCCCCGAAGCAGGGTAAATCCTTGTGTTCGTCTGTTTGTCCGTGTGCGGTCTTTAGCGCGCTATCCCTCCCTGAATCCTCTAGCGTCCATCGGCCCCAAAACTTAAGCCTACCCCTAGTCATCTGTTGTTTCATACGACGACAGTTGGGCGCTTGCTGGATCAATTCTAACGGGACCTTCGTCATCAACGTGGGGACTCGACATCGCCATTGTCCCCCACGCTCTAGCTTGCCGCTGTGAGCAGAGGCTAGCGCTGCCTCCACCAACGGACATCATCGACAGATCCTGGATGAGAAAAGTGACTCGGGGACTCAACTTCGGCATCGTCCCCATGTGTTAACTCATTTTCGAGTTGAATACAATTTGAATCCGAGATACCCTGGTAAATCCGAGATATGCTGGTATGCTGGTAAATCCGAGGTATGCTGGAAATCCGAGATATGCTGGTATGCTGGTAAATCCGAGGGATGCTGGAAATCCGAGATATGCTGGTATGCTGGTAAATCCGAGGTATGCTGGAAATCCGAGATATGTTGGTATGCTGGTAAATCCGAGGTATGCTGGAAATCCGAGATATGCTGGTATGCTGGTAAATCCGAGGTATGCTGGAAATCCGAGATATGCTGGTATGCTGGTAAATCCGAGGTATGCTGGAAATCCGAGATATGCTGGTATGCTGGTAAATCCGAGGTATGCTGGAAATCCGAGATATGCTGGTGTGCTGGAAATCCGAGATACCCTGGAAATCCGAGATACCCTGGAAAATCTGAGTTAAGGCTTGGAAATCCGAGTTAAGCTAGGGAAATCCGAGTTAAGCCTTGAAAATCCGAGTTAAGCTTGGGAAATTTGAGTTAAGGCTTGGAAATCCAAGATAAGGTTGGAAAATCCGAGTTAAGTTTGGGAAATCGGAGTTTGGAAATCTGACATGCAGGTGGCTCAAACCGAGATGTTGGTGACCTGGGTCGATATGCCGGTGTCCAGGCCGGCATGAGCGTCTTCCTCGACTGCTCAAACAACACTACCTCGTGAGTATCAGTTATATGTGTATGTATTACGCTTTTAGATAGTCTCAAATAGTGCTCGGGGACTGCCCCCTCTTTTCTGTCTTGCTTAGTTGTTTTTCCCCGGGAGTGAGATGTCTTGACCCGGGGACTGGCCGGCCAGTCAGTTCTGCTTTTTTCTCCTAGACCTATAAAGTGACTCGGGGACTCGATTGAAACCGAGTCTGCTTCCTCTTGCACAGTTCTGCTGCTAGATTTAATTGCTGTCATGTGCTATAGTTAATTTCCTCTGTTAAGTAGAGTTTCTATTTCATTAAATATTCAGTATATATGTGCTTGAACTAACGTTGAAAGGTGATATCGGTTTTACCGAGAGAATATTCATCCCCGAGATCATGGTTTTATCGGTTGTCTCGGATTACCCAAAGTATCATAGTATTATCGGTATTCTCCAGATCGCCGTTTATTTCGGTATGCGGATATATCTCAATATCACCTCATATCTCAAATCGCCGTTTATTTCGGTTTGCCAAGATATCACGGCATTTATCTCATATCATCGACCGTCTCTTAATTGTTGTCTTTATCGGCTTAATCAAGTATCATGACTCTTCAATTATCCGAGCTTGCCAGAGTATCATAGCATCGTTATCTCGGTACAATATGTTAACAAGTGTCTGATCTCACTGAGTGTTACGTGTTGAGAAATGTCTCAGCTCGTCATTTGACAAAGTGCCCATGAGGGCAAAATGTCAGATTTAGCCCAAGCAGGCTATATGTCGGTTCTGCTCATGCTGTTGACATATGCTTTCGGTAACGCCCAGAGTGGCTAGAAACCGACATATGAGATATGTCCATGCAGGCTATGAGTTGGTTCAGCTCATGCTGTTGACATACGCTTTCGGTAACGCCCAGGGTGGCTAGAAACCGACATATGAGACATGCCCATGCAGGCTATGAGTTGGTTCAGCTCATGCTGTTGACATACGCTTTCGGTAACGCCCAGGGTGGCTAGAAACCGACATATGAGACATGCCCATGCAGGCTAGGAGTTGGTTCTGCTCATGCTGTTGACATACGCTTTCGGTAATGCCCAGGGTGGCTAGAAACCGACATATGAGATATGCCCATGCAGGCTATGAGTTGGTTCAGCTCATGTTGTTGACATAAGCTTTCGGTAACGCCCAGAGTGGCTAGAAACCGACATATGACATCTAGCCAATAACGGCTATATGCGGGATCAACTAAGGCTGCCATCATATCTTTACGATAATGCCCGGAATGGCAAAAAACCGGGATGTGGTGATGCCCATGCAGGCAGCTTGAAATTATTTTTCTGATGATGGTTGTTGTTGGTTTCGACAGTGTCTATGTTGGCATCAACTCTGTGATACCTTGTTTCGGGAAGTCTGTGCGCGACTCTGCGAGTCCCCCACAGCCTCGGGGACTAATGTCGGGGTGTAACCTTGGGTACCCCAGAGTTGATAGTTTTGTTGAGTCACTAGAAGAGAGAAACAGGAAATAAATAAGTGCAGGATAGAGAAAAAATAGTAAAGAGCTCCCTGGACCGAGTTTGGCAAGGCCCAAACCGGCATAAACTAAAGATGGGCCGACATCTTGTTAAACTCGGTTAAACCGAGTGCCGGATCTCGGATGGGCCCCGAGCTGGGCAGACCGAAGCTATCTGCCGTCCCCGGGCAGACTGAAGTCCCTAGCCTCAGATGGACCGAGACCAGGCCCCAGCGTTCAAGGGCCTCGGACTGGGCCGAGAGTCGCTCTCCCAGGCGGAGCCGAGGTGCATACCTCGGGCGGGCCGGCTTTTCGTTTAACTCGGAGGCGCCGAGGTATCCTTTATCTTGGAGTGGGCCGACTTCCCCAGCGCCCCGGAGTGGGCCGACTTCTCCTACACCTCGGATCGGGCCAGCTGCGCCCAACTCCCCGGAGTGGGCCGAGCTTCCTCTGCGCCCTGTGCGGACCGAGCTTCGCTGCGACCGGGACGCCCCAGATTCACGTCCGACACTGCTTCGACCTGGACGCACAGGATCGCAGCCGAGGCTCCCAGCGGGCCGAGTCAACGCCAGCATCGGGGCGGACGGGGCTCCTCGCCTCGGCTTCGACCGGGATAGCAGCGCCTCGGTGCGACCGCCGTCTGCTGCGCCTTGGCGACCCTTGTATCCAGCAACTACCTCTACCGAGACATCCCAACCGAGTCATCCAGCTTCCTCGACAAGTGCAAATGCCATCAGCCATCTCCAGGAGACAAGTGCTAGAGGACAAGACGAGGTACAGACACGACGTGCCAGGCCCATCCCCATGATGCATGCACAGTGACGCGGACGTGACTAGAGTACAAATGATGACGCGTGCACAGTGTTCATTAGACCCTAGTAGTCATTTCAGCTACAGTGTGTACATAGTGACATGCGGGCCACCCCTTGTCCCCTGGGCTCTCCCTATATAAAGAGCACTAGGGGGAGAGCTCTCCTCAGCCCCGCGCGGGTTCTCTAGCCCCCCACGGGCTCATTTCCCCCCGTAGCTCCCTGCTGGCTCTCTTCTCCATAAAAGCTTAGTGCATCCATGATCATGCTTAGAGATACTTAGACATAGAGCTCAAGGAGCGTTTGTACAGATCATATACAGAGGGAAAATACACCAAATAGGCTAGATGCTGCAGTAGGGGTTTTATCTCTCACGAGAGCCCCGAAGCAGGGTAAATCCTTGTGTTCGTCTGTTTGTCCGTGTGCGGTCTTCAGCGCGCTATCCCTCCCCGAATCCTCTAGCGTCCATCGGCCCCAAAACTTAAGCCTACCCCTAGTCATCTGTTGTTTCATATGACGACACCACTCATGTTCTTTTCTCATTCGAAGACATACAGAAACCGCATATTACTACAGTAAAGAAAGCAATTACCCGTATATCGTACACAAAACTAGACTATAAATTTTATCCTAGAAAATGATAAATCAATTCTAGATTAGTTTTCCATATACTATTCATGAATCTAGAGTCTAATTAATATTCTTGGTTCTCACACTATGGAAGGGAAGAAAGTTTTGTTGGATACTAAATGTAGAGCGTATGTGTGAAATATGTATTTGTTATATAGTTTTAGTTGTTCTTATATATACCATGCTAATGTAGGAGCAATGAATTACCGAATTTCTCTATATATCTAACAAATGTTACTAGTCAATTTTCTTCAAGCCAACAACACAAACATAGTTCCATAGTCCATGTCTAATTTTCATCTTAATTTGAATACACAGCTCATTCATTCCCAGTATATTAACTTGCATGTCACAAGATTCTAGAGACTGATTCTCAGTTGTTGATGTTGGCTCTGAATAAAAGGGAGGCTGATGCGTCTGCCCTAGCTGTGATCCTTGATGATCTGAAGTTCCGAATTAGGACAAATTTCTCTTTTCGTGATGTTGTCGCTTGTAGACGTGAGTTGAATAGGCCAGCCCATGAACTTGCTAAAATCGGCTGGTCTTGTGATGTAAACAGAGCTTTGCTCTGGGAGTATGATGTTCCAGCATCTATTGCTGGTATTGTGTCGGGCGAGATGCCCTAATAAAGTTTATGCTTTCTTTCAAAAAAACTTGCATGCCACAAGGGTATATTTGGTACAAACTAATTGTCCTCGGAATAACACCCCTCCAACATGTAACTATAAACACATTTATTTATCATATAAAATAATGAAAAAAATATTCTGCATATATATACCATATTTTAGGAACAATGAATTCCTGAATATCTATGTGTATCTCAAGATATTACGGAATATCTCAATATTTAGGGTAGCCCAGAGGTTACATCTATAAATAGAGGACAAGGGAAGGGGCCAACAACACACAATACTGCATAGTTTATCCTAAGTCTATTAGACACAAGCTTGTATGTACGGTAGCAATGCCACTCGACTTCTTTCTATATATAGGCTTTTTTTTATGGTTAGATTCGCATATGTTCCATTCTTTTTTTTTTGTAAATTCACATCTTTTTTTCACGTGCATTCATATCTTCGTTTGGCTTCCCCTTGTCCTATATACTTTTTTTAGAATCACTCATGTTCTTTTCTCATTCGAAAACATACAGAAACCACATAATATACAGTAAATAAATCAATTACTCGTATACTGTACAAAAGAACTAGATTATAAATTTTATCCGAGAAAATGAGAAATCAATTCTAGATCAGTTTTCCATATACTATTCATGAATCTAGAGTCTACTTACTATATTCTTGGTTCACATTATGGAAGGGAAGAAAGTTTTGTTGGATACTAAATGTAGAGAGTATGTGTGAAACACAAATATGTATTTATTACATAGTTTTGATTGTTCTTATATATGCCATGTTAATGTAGGAGCAACGAATTACCAAATTTCTCTCTATATCTAGCGATTGTTACTAGTCAATTTTCTTCAAGCCAACAACACAAACATAGTTCCATAGTCCATGTTTTTCATCTTAATTTGAATACACGGCTCATTCATTCCCAGTATATTAATTTGCATGTCACAAGGGAATATTTGGTACAAATTAATTGTCCTCCGAATAACACCCCTCCCACGTGTAACTATATTCACATTTAGTTAGCATATAAAATAATGAACAAAAATATTATGCATATATATACCATATTTAGGAGCAACGAATTAATAAATATGTCTATGTATCTAACGATGTTACCGAATATCTCCATATTTAGGGTAGCCTAGCGGTAACAACTTAAATAGAGGACAAGGGAAGGGCCCAACAACACACAGTTTCCCATAGTTTATCCATAGTTTACGGTTCAATGTGCCACAAATCCTCCACTACTTTGGGAGCAGTTTCCCATTATTTATTTTTTATGATGAGAATTATATTCGGAAAGTCCTTGAGTAATTAGGGTCCCTAGTCTTTAGATTACCTTAAAAAACCAACATTTCCTCATGGGGGGAATGGGAGGCTAAAGGAAATAGGAATTTAGGTTCTATTCTGCACTTTTGACTTCACTCCCACCTATTGATATTAATCTTACCTTACCTCGAGAAGTTATTCGTTTAGATCTCGATTGCTAAGCTTGGTTTCCCATTGGATTTAGCAAACTTTTGTTTAGAAAGTGGTGTCACGACCATGAATCAATCAATGAATGAATGATTCGTAACCCCCACGGGTTCGAGGACCCATTGGTCAAAGGACAAGTTGTCAGATGCCTCATGTTACGTGCCCCACGCAACAATCGGTGAATCATGGTATGTTGAGTGTCGTACATCGCGCTTACTATGTGATGTTGCCAGTAGGGATGATAGGCATTATGTGATGTCTTCCCCTTTAAACTTCTACTAATTTTTTGACTTTCTCGATAAATATGAAAATATTAAAGTGTGTTTCACAAAGACTGTAATTTCAAGATAATATGAAAATTATTGAGGCATGTTCTACACAAATTGTGGTTTCTAGATAGATACAAAAAGGAATGTTCATTGGCATTATAGTCTTGTATACGATAGAATGCACCGCCAGTGGACGTCACACTATAGGGGAGTTCTTTTTATGTTTAGATTTGTATATGATACATTCCTTTTTGTAAATTCACATCTTCTGTTTTCACGTGCATCCATATGCTAATTTGGGTTCTTTTTTTGTTCTTATACATTTTCATAGAGCCGCTCATGTTATTTTCTCATTCCAAATGATATAGAAACCACATAATATACAATAAATAAACCAATGACTCGTGTGCTGTATAGAAGAACTAGACTATAAAATGTATCCTAGAATATGAGAAATCCATTATAGATCAGCTTTCCTTATTATATCGTGAAGTTATAATCTACTTACTCTATTCTTGGTTCTACCATTATGGAAGGGAAAGCAATCTGCTGAATACTAAATTTACAATGTATGTCTGAAACACAAAGATTTATTTTCTCTAAAGTCATGGTGGTTCTTATATATATGTGGTACTAATTTTTAGGAGCAATGAATTACTTAATCTGTCTATACATCTAATGATTGTTACTAGTTTATTTTCCTCAAGACAACAACAAAAAGAGAACTCCTTAGAACAAGTACAATACGGCCTAGTCAGCGGGCTATAGCATGTGCCATGTCACTAAAATCCAACGTGTAAGAGAGATAAAGTAGGAGAGAGAGAACCTCTGACCCAGTTGTTGCAGACAGTGTCCTCGAGGGGGAGTAGTTCGTTTTCCCTTCTCCTCTCCTCCTGCACTGTAGAAGGCGATAAGAAGGGCGACCTCGTTTCCTGCTCGATCTGCCGGCGAGGCCGCGGGTTTCTTCATCCTCTGCTCGCCGCTCCGGCGACGGGTGGTGGATGGGGGAACCCCGGTTCTCGGCCGGCCTGTAGATAGGAGTAGGTTAGGGTTTCGTGGCGGCGTCGCTTCGGTGGTGGCAGCGGCGCGGCTCCGACGAATAAGTTTGACCTCATCTCTCCCCACTTCGATGGCGGCTCCGGCGGCTTCGAGGAGATGGTGGTGTGTGGGCCTCCTCATCCGCTGGTGGTTGTGGTGGATGGTTGGAGGATTTTGTGTCTCGGGGATTTCTGCATCTCGCGAGTTTCTGTTCCTCATTGCGGACGCCGAGGCGGCGCCGGCGTGCGCGTGTCGTGGGTTCCCTGTACTCCAGCCCTGCTACTGCAGCGTCGTCGCCTCCTCCTGCGACGATGCGGGGCTTGGGACTTTAGGTGTGTTGGAGGTAAGGCTGGAGGTGGAGCTCTGTTCTTCGTCTTGTGCGAGGTTGCTGCGGTTCTGTGGAGGAAGTTGGCTGCTGGTTCCGGCGCAGCTGGGCTGCTGGTGGTGTCCGGAGCTAGAGGAGGAGAGGGCAGCCTGGCTGTGCTCGTTCATCGTCGACGATCCTAGTGCTTGCGTCAGGTGGATTATGCAGTCATCAACATTGTTGGAGGTGTTCTCTCGTCCAGGTTTGCGGTGTGTGGTGGTGTTGTTGCAGTTTCCTCCGTGCGTGGGTGTGGTTCAGTGTTTTGCTTCCAATTTCTGTAGCGTGCGTGTGTTCTTGATCTTGTACTCTGATCTTTGATGAATACATGCAAGCTTTCTAAAAAAAAAAGTAGGAGAGAGAGAGGAGCGGGCGCTTGATGAAGCGCCCGGCTATAGCACCCACAAGGAAAAGCTACTCGCATGCAGCCATGCATTAGCGCTTGGTCCTCACCTCCCAATCCTGTGCATCACAGCATGCAAGCTTAATAATTTAATAACCATCGTACAGCCAGCCTAAGAGGCAACTTACTATACAAACCTGCTTACACGGTGACATGGCAGGACTCTACAGCAGGCAGCCAGCTCTCTTATTACCCATGCTCTTAGTCGCGGTCTAATTTCCTACTTTAATTTGTATAACCCTCTCATTCATTGGCTATACATTAATTTTCATGTGGCAAGAATTTATTAGGTACAAATTAATTTAAGTCCATATAACACTATAACCCTCGAATTTAACCCGCGTAATTATAACACATTTATGTAGCATATAAAATAATGAAGGAAAAGATTCTCCCTATATTTACCATATTTAGGAGCAATGAATTACCGAATCTATTTGAATATCTAATGATATTGCCGAATATATCCATATTTACGGTAGCCCGAGGTAGCAGCTATAAAGAGAGGACAAGGGCCGGGGCAAACAACAGAAAGTACTCCATAGTTCATACATAAGTTCTCTAGACACAAGTTCTGGGTTTACAGTTCGGGCTTGACAATTATCAAGCTAATGAGGGCGTCCATGGCGATGACATCTTGCCCTGCTCGTGATGTGCGTCAGCGACAATTGGTATAAATTTTTCCCATGTCTAATGATAAATAGTTGAAGTTTTGATGTCTACAATCTAGTTTTCCCATGTTTTACTACGATGAGTTTCTTTGTGAGCATCATCAAATGTCTATGGTTCAATGTGCTAGAAATTGTTCACTAGTTTTCGAGAAGTTTCCCATAAATTATTGGTTACTATATTTTTATGTTGGGAATCATATTAGGAAAATGATCAATATTTCGTTGTCAAACGCGACGAGTTGCATGTCGTACGACATACCTCCACGTGTTCATTACCCTGGCCTCATGCTACGCTTACCATGATACGCCCCCAATTCAAACTTCTCCTTATTATTTGAAATTTTAGATAAATATGGAAATATTAATGCATGTTTCACATCATTTGTGATTTATGGATAAATGTTAAAAATATTGAAGCATGTTGTACATACATTGTGGTTTCTAGATAAATATAAAATATTTAAGCATTAATCATTGACATTATAGTCTTGATGTATGGTAGCACCGCCACTGGACGTCATGTTGTAGGCGCATTCTCATTATGTTTAGATTTGCATATGACCCAGACATTTTTTGTAAATTCACATCATATGTTTTCACGTGCATTCATATCCTACTCTTGATCTTCTTATTACCATTTTTAGATCCGCTCATTTTCCTTACTCATTCGAATCCATAAAGAAACCACATAATACAAAGTAAATAAACCAATTACTCGTATAATGTACATAAGAACTAGATTATAAAATTTATCCTTGAAAATGGTAAATCCATTCTAGATCAGGTTTCCATATTCTGTTCATGAAGCCAGAGTCTACTTACTCTATTCTTGGTTCTCCATGGGAAGAAATTTTTGTTGGATACTAGATGTATAGTATATGTTCAAAACACAAAGATGTATTTGCTACAAAGTTGTGGTGGTTCTTATATATATGTCATACTAATATTTAGGCGCAGTGAACTGCCAAATCATTATTGTTACTAGTTAATTTCATGAAGCCAACAACACAAAGATAAATCCATAGTTCCAGCCTAATTTCCTTTTTATTTTGATATCCCGCTCATTTATTGCCAGTACATTAATTTGTATGTGGCTAGGGTAAATTTGGTAAAAAAAATAATTGTACTCCGTATAACCCCACCCTGCATAATTATAACACATTTATGTAGCATATAACATAATGAACAAAAAGATTCTCGGTATATTTACCATATTTAGGTGCAATGAATTACCGAATCTATTTGTATATCTAATGATATTGCCAAATATCTCCATATTTATTGTAGCCTAAGGTAGCAGCTATAAATAGAGGACAAGGGACGGGGCAACCAACAGAATGTACTCCATAGTTCATACATAAGTTCTTTAGACACAAGTTCTGGGTTTACATTCCGGGCTTGACAATTATCAAGCTTATGAGGGCATCAATGGCGATGACATCTCGCCCTGCTCATGATGTGCGTTGGAGACAATTGGTATATATATTTTTCCCATGTCTAACGATAAATAGTTGAAAGTTTTGATGTCTACAATATGGTTTTCCCATGTTTTATTGTGATGAGTTTGTTTGTGAGCATCATCAAATCTCTATGATTCAATGTGCTAGAAATTGTTCACTAGTTTTGGAGAAGTTTCCCATAAATTATTGGTTACTATATTTTTATGTTGAGAATCATATTAGAAAAATGATCAATATTTCGTTGTCAAACGCGACGAGTTGCATGTCGTACGACATACCTCTACGGGTTCATTACCCTGGCCTCATGCTACGCTTACCATGAGACGCCCCCAATTCAAACTTCTCCTTATTATTTGAAATTCTAGATAAATATGGAAATATTAATGCATGTTTCACATCATTTGTGATTTCTGGATAAATGTTAAAAATATTGAAGCATGTTGTACATACATTGTGGTTTCTAGATAAATATAAAATATTTAAGCATGTATCATTGACATTATAGTCTTGATGTATGGTAGCACCGCCACTGGTCGTCATGTTGTAGGACCATTCTCATTATGTTTAGATTCGCATATGACCCAGACATTTTTTGTAAATTCACATCATATGTTTTCACGTGCATTCATATCCTACTCTTGATCTTCTTATTACCTTTTTTAGATCCGCTCATTTTCCTTACTCATTCGAATCCATAAAGAAACCACATAATACAGAGTAAATAAACCAATTACTCATATAATGTACATAATAACTAGATTACAAAATTATCCTTGAAAATGGTAAATCCATTCTAGAACAATTTTCATATTCTGTTCATGAAGCCAGAGTCTACTTACTCTATTCTTGGTTCTCCATGGGAAGAAATTTTTGTTGGATACTAGATGTATAGTGGTGGTTCTTATATATATGTCATACTAATATTTAGGCGCACTGAACTGCCAAATAATTTTTGTTACTAGTTAATTTCATGAAGCCAACAACACAAAGATAAATCCATAGTTATAGCCTAATTTCCTTTTTATTTTGCATATCCTGCTCATTTATTGCCAGTACATTAATTTGCATGTGGCAAGGGTATATTTGGTAAACATTCATTGTACTCTGTATGACCGATTCCTTGCATAATTATAAGCACATTTAATTAGCATATATAATAATGAACACAAAGATTCTCCAAATATTTTACCATATTTAGGACCAAAGAATTACCGAATCTATCTATATATCTAATGATATTACTGAATATCTCCATATTTATGGTAGCCTGACATAGACCTGGGCAGCCCTTGGGCCAGGCCGAGTTACGGGCCGGTATTGAAAGAGCCAATGTGAAAAACCTAGGCTCGAGCCTGGCTCGAGCAAAAAAAAAAATGTAGGCGCGATCCCGGAGCAAAGTGACAAAAAAGAGCAATTTCAGGATGGGCCGGGTCAGGCCTTCATGTAAACTGGCTGTTGTCACAAGCCCGAGCCTGGCCTGAACACAATCTAGACCTGCCCGGGTCCGGGATTTTTGGGCTGGGTCGTCTGGCCGGGCTACCCCGGCCCAGGCGTGGCGCGATGTAACAGCTATAAATAAAGTGCAGGGAAGGGGCAAACAACAAAATTACTCCATAGTTCCTATCTAATTCCATTAGACTCAAGTTGTGGGGTTTTTGTTTCGGGCTTGAAAATTATCAGCTTGTGAGGGAATTCTTCATGGCGATGGTATCTCGCGCTTCTCGTGATTGGTGTAGGAGACAATTGGTATATATATTATTCCCATCTCTAACAATTTCGGATCCAACTGGGAACTAGGAAGAGTGGATATGCATGGTAATCTTGGGAGGAGTGGCGGCGCGGGGAAAAACTTTTGGTCAGCTCGCGTGAGAAAAATGACAGATATGGGACCTTGCATGCATGCACCTTGCCGTCAAACAGAACGGTCGTTTGACACACGTGGATTTCTAAGCGCATGTGTAGCTACCACTATGATGAGCGGCGTTCATAAATAGTTTCAAGTTTTGATGTCTACTTTCTGGTTGCTCTAAAGAGTGGTAGCTGATCTTGTTCTTTGAAGAAAGATTTGATAAAATATGAGCACATAAGGTGTTTTAAGATTATTTTGATGTGATGAGTTCCTTTGTGATTATCATCAAATGTTTATGGTTCAATATGCTAATTCTAGAAATATTTATGTTATTTATGGTTCAGTAACATGGGCAATCTATTCTAGATCATTTTTCCTTATTCTATTCATGAAGCAAGAGTCTAGTTACTCTATTCTTGGTTCTCCCTTTATGTAAAGGAAGAAATTTTGGTTGCATACTAAATGTACAGCATATGTTCGAAGCACAAATATGTATTTGCTATATAGTTGTGGTGGTTCTTGTATATATGTCCGAGTAATATTTAGGAGCAATGAATTGTCGAATCCTTATTGTTATAGTTTATTTTTTGAAGCCAACAACACAAAAAGAACTCCATAGTCCCAGAATAGTTTCCTTTTTAATTTGCATACCCTGCTCATTTATTGCCAGTACATTAATTTGCATGTGGCTATGGTAAATTTGGTAAAAAATTAATTGTACTCCGTATAACCCCACGCCGCGTAATTATAACACATTTATGTAGCATATAAAATAATGAAAAATAAGATTCTCCGTATATTTACCATATTTAGGAGCAATAAATTACCGAATCTATTTGTATATCTAATGATATTGCCGAATATCTCCATATTTATGGTAGCCCGAGGTAGCAGCTATAAATAGAGGACAAGGGACGCGGCAAACAACAGAAAGTACTCCATAGTTCATACATAAGTTCTTTAGACACAAGTTCTGGGTTTACATTCCGGGCTTGACAATTATCAAGCTTATGAGGGCGTCCATGGCGATGACATCTCGCCCTGCTCGTGATGTGTGTTGGAGACAATTGGTATATATTTTTCCCATGTCTACCGATAAATAGTTGAAAGTTTTGATGTCTACAATCTTGTTGCTCTTGTGGTAACGGGTCTTGTTCTTTGAAGAAATAGTTGATAAAATATGAACACATAAGGGGCTTTATGATTATTTTGATGTGATTTGTTTCTTTGTGATCATTATCAAATGTTTATGATTCAATCTGCTAATTCTAGAAAAAAATGTTTATGGTTCAGTAACATGGGAAAGCTATTCTAGATATGTTTTCCTTATTCTATTCATGAAGCCAGAGTCTAGTTATTGTATTCTTGTTTCTCCCATTATGGAAGGGATTTTTGTGTTGGATACTAAATGTATAGCATATGTTTGAACACACAAAATGTATTTGCTATACAGTTGTGGTGGTTCTTATATATGCCCCACTAATATGAGAACTTGAAAGATGTAACCTCTTTGAGTGGGCATAAGGTTCTTTTAACATTACTATTATTGAATAATAATATATTCAACCTTCTAGAGTATTTTTTTTACTTTTGAAGCTATAAGATTATAGAATGGGGTATAAATCGAAAAATGGAAGTACCATTCTTGATACCAAAATGGCATGTCACAGGCACAGAGTGGTCGAGCACACAACGAGGAACTACAGAGCTTCGACAATTACTCCAGCGAATTAGATGCAATGTACGGTGAGGATGTCGACTCGGATATATCGCCTAGCAACGGAAACATACGTGGCAGGAACCCCACTAATGACCAAGATGGCACTAAAGGCCCACAAAGAAGGAAGAAGCGCCTACAGAGGCTCACTTTCGAGCAAAGCCACATGCTCGAAGGGTATGAATCCTACTCCCTTTGTTCACTTTTTATAAGTCTTTTTAGATTTTTTTTTGGAAAATACATATATCTAGACATATTTAGTGTATAGATTCACTCATTTTGATATGTATATGGACCAAACTAAAATATACCATGCCTTATAAAAATAAAAAAATGAACGGAGGGAGTAATAAAGATGCCATAGCTGGTTTCAAGTTGATAGTTTTTTTTTTGCAAGTGCAATTAGTTATCACCATTATTTTTCTTTTTAGCTCGAATAATATTTGGTAGAAATGAATTTTCAACTTATCTGTAGCAGTGTTGGTTTTATTCACATTACCATGTAAATACACATCCCTGTTTGTTCTTTTTTTATAAAAAAATGACTGATCTACCTAGAAACGGTGAAAAGGGGATCTTTAACTGTGAAAAGGGACATAGTTGTGTAAACTGCACAAGTTGGTTTTTAGGAATTTATTGACTTGCCAATTGTCATTCTTTTCTCACTTGAATGAACAGGTTTTTTAGCATATGTGCGCACCCTGACGAATTCCAAAGAAGGGAGCTGAGTCAGACAACAGGTCTTGCAGAACAACAAGTAAAATTCTGGTTTCAGAACAAGAGAACACAAGTGAAGGTCTGGTCCAAAACACTTCAATTACTCCCTACGTTCACTTTTATAAGTCACTCTACCTACCATTTCAATTTTGGCCACATAAATACTAAAATGAGTGAATCTAGGTAGAGTGCCTTATAGAAGTGAACAGAGGGAGTAGCATACTTAAGCAACATTGTCATATCTTCACTTCAGCTGCAATTAGTGTATTTTGCCTTAGCATGATCTGTCATAGAAAACTCTCCGTTTCGAAACTAGTAATCATTATATGTACATGTTCCATGACACAAACTGCAGAATCTGAGTGAAAAAGAAGAGACCTATAGGTTGAAAGTGGAGAATCTAATGCTGATGGATGAAAACAATAAGCTTAGGGAGGCTCATAAAGCTACATTTTGCCCCACTTGTGATCCACGACCACGGAGTGAGCTCACTCCAGATATCCAAAGGCTGAAAGAGCAAAATGACTGGCTGAAGCTAGAGGTACAACATACAAAGAAGTCCATCTGGCATTTTCAATTAAAATTCAGTCATCTTAGAAAGAAAAACTGATTATGTTTCAAGTCAGTAACACAAAAGCAAAGATCGTTCCACTTTTTTTTAAATTAACTTACTGAAATTATAATACTAAGCTACAAAGTCTTATGAAGACTGTATATCAGAATTTAATTTTCGTCCTCTTACTAATGTCGTATTTTTCATTTGGCAGATTTCACGGTTGCACACTGAAACACTTCCAGGTTTAAACCGTTCTTTCCAACTCGACTCATCCTCAGAAAATGTCGCTGCAAGACAAAATGACACAGCGACGATTGCTGAACTAGCTCAGAATGCAATGCACGAGTTTGTCACTCTGTCCGAGTCCCATGGCCCTCTATGGCTGCCCGTCCCTGGTGGTTCATTTGAAGTACTGAATAAGATGGTTTATGCTCAAACATTTGCTGGAAAAAATAGTACAGACATAATAGGATTCAAGACCGAGGCTACTCGTGCTGATGCTGTGGTCATGATGAGTGCCAAATATATTACGGATTATCTCATGGATTCTGTAAGTTGCATACAGATTGTAAGAGAAGCTAGTTATTCTTTCTCTTCCAAAAAGCTACTTAATTCAAATGCTAATGACAGTGATACTATTTCAAGTCGCAATCTGATCCTAATGTTAAATGACTGCAGAAGTGCTATGCATCTCTCTGTCCTGGAATTATTTCCAGTGCAGAAACCATTAAGGTTAACAAGTGGCCTACTAATGCAGGCGGCTACGATGGGGCTATGCATTTGGTATGTATGCCTTATTCTCTATGAGATTAGCATAGAGTGTTTTGGCGTGAGTGCAAAGATGTTGTCCAAAAGCAAAACAAAAATACATTACTGGAAAAAACAACCACTATCCTAAAGTGAAATTAGTTTGATTCGTTACTGACAGTTTGCCATCTTTTTGTTTACTTGAAAACAACAGATGACAATTGAGATGGTGTTCCCGTCGCCCCTGGTACCATCTAGGAAATGCACATTCGTGAGGTACTGCAGGGAGCTGCAAAACGGGTCAGCGCTCGTTGTTGACGTGTCCCTGGATCACGGCGATGGCACCTTCTTCAAATGCCGCAAAATGCCATCAGGAGTACTAGTTCAGCCCCTGGAGCGCAACAGCTGCAAGGTATGGTAAAAAAATGAACAATAATGGATTCTCTAGCATGTGTGATGCCGGAATGGTGGTAACTTAACCCATTTTTATTTGCTCGGAAATCTTCTTGGCAGGTCACTGCCATAGAACATGTTCTAGTAGATGATACTGGCGTTCACGAGCTCTACAGGCCCTGTCTGAGTGGACTCATCTTTGGAGCTAGGCGCTGGGTGACAAGCATCGCGCGGCAGTGCGTGCGGATAAGAGATGTCTTCCTTGTTACAGGAGCTGCTTTAAGAGGTAACTGGGGCCTAGAGATCTTCGTTGTCTGGAACTCTGAACTGACCATAATCTGGAACGCGTGTCCTTACTGAAACAAGAAATTCCTCCTTGGTTTGTTTCAGCGAATTCAAAGGGAAGGAAGACCCTCATGAAGCTAGCCGACGGCCTGCTTGTGAGCTATAGCAACAGCATCGCCGCCCTCCCTGAGGATATATGGACGATCGTGCGTGGTGCTGGTACAGACCAGGATATTAAGGTCGCGCATAGGAGGATTGACGACCACGACCACAGCAACACCGCCATTGTATCCGTGAGCGCATCATTCCAGCTGCCAATGCCACTCAGGGTCACGTTTGATCTGCTCAGGAACAACATGCTGCGCCCAAAGGTATGGAGATGAAATACCCTGATCTACCTCTTCAATCACACGCATGGCACATGCAATTCTCTTCTCTCTACAGCAGCCATGTACTCATGTCATGTGTACCTTACACAGTGGGATGTGCTTGTGAACGGTGGTGTCGTGAGGGAGGAAGTCCGTGTCTCCAGTAGCGCAGAAGCCGATGATGCTGTCTCCATACTGCGTTTCAAGGTACCAAACACATCTAGTTTCACTATCTGCAAGATTCATCGCTAGTAATCTCGCATTTCACCTCACTGACTCAAGTATATATGTGATTGATCAGCATACCATGGAAAACAAGGAAAACATCATGATCCTCCAGAACAGCTGCTACGATGTGACGGGCTCATTCATTGTCTACTCTCCCATTGACAACCAACTGATGAACAGGATCATGAGCCCCGTGGACATGGCTGAGAGCAAGGTGTCCATCTACCCCACCGGCTTCTCCCTGCTCCCTGTCGGCAAGACTGCCCAGGGTGGCATTGGCCTAGGGGAGGATGGAGAAACTCTCGTGACTGTGGGGATCCAAATTCTGCTGAAGCTCGCGAGTGGTACTGGCCTATATCCTAGGTCTGTGAGTAAAGCCATCGGTATCATGTCTGAGAACATTGCGACCATCAAAAATTCCTTGATCAACAGCAATCCCGTCTTCTATAGGAGCGGCCAGGATCCCAGTCCCATCTAGAATGTACCAGGTAATCTTCTTCCTGTTAAACTCTACTGATTCTCACCTTAGTACTCGGTAATTTGCTGATGACGACTTGTTGATTTTGCACAGGAGGGGAAAGGGAGGTGCAATGCTTGTGGAAGATGTCAATCCGCGTGGATTATCAGTTCAGATCAACTGCATTTCACCTGGTGTGACTGCAAGATTTAGTTATGTTTCCTTTACTATTTGCAACTTTCAGCTTACAATAAGAACTTGTAATAATGGTTTAAGAACCAGACCTATGTCCTGTTTCCTTTACTATTTGCAACTTTCCGCCTATAAAAGAACTTGTAATAATGGTTCAAGAACCAGACCTATGTCATGCTGTTGCTTTATTATCGACTGCTATGTAACCATACTGTTCTGTTTGCTTGTGAATTTGGTATACTATGTATGCTATTCAGGAACCTACATTTGATCTTTATTTGATGGGTGTTATATTAAACCTCACTTTGTTTGTTAACTAGTTGAATGCACGTGCGTTGCTACGGGCTCAAAATTGTTTCATCACCACACATACAAAATCTGGTGTACACGCAAATTTCTCGGTGATGTGGATGATATACGAACAAAGACATACTTTTAATTCATATTTGTAAGGCAATACCATCCTATCTCTCTCCCCATTCGCTTGTCACCCTACTCTTTTCTTACCGATCCTTTGGCGTCACAACTTTCACCATTGTTCTTTATGGTGACCCCGCTCCAACATGTCACCCGCCGATGTGCGCCGGTCTTTTGTCCAACTCCAACTCTGGCTAACTGACAGAGTCTCCCATAGTTCTTGACTTCGGAAATCATCATGGAACTTTCGAGAACCATAATAGTGGTGGGCTTTCAACTTGGTTGAATGGTTTTTTCTTTGGTGATTATACCACTGTCCCGCCATGTCGCTGCAGTCCTCCGCTAGGCTACCAGTAATGGCGTACGTTGGATCACAGATAGGACGTGAGTTTTACCCACTTCGTCGGTCGTTGATTGGTGCACTGCATCTCGGACGGTTGGTCTCAACACTCCCCTGCCCAGGCTGCTTTGGTAAGATAGAGAAGACACAAGAGCCGGGCATGCATGTATGGACCTAGCAGGCTAGCACGAGCGTCTTTTTTTTAGTTGACCAAGCACGAATGTCGGACATGCATGTATATTGGACGTTTTTTTTCCCGAGGGGAATGTATATTGGACGTGATCAGTATTCGGTTGTATATGTGATGGGCTTTTTTTCTCAATTATGTGCGCTATTGCCTAGTGGGCTGGTGGAGGTTTCATTAATGGGCCTCTCTTTTCTGCGATTCGAGCTACCATCAACGCGTACCTTTTTCTCAAAAAACAAAATCAACGTGTACCTACCAACCCGATTAAGGCCCTGTTTGTTTCTAGAGTTTTTGTGGGGATTGATGGGATAATCCTCTACTGTATTGGGTGAAACCCCAAACTTCACCCAATCCCCTAGGTGATTGGGGATCAATCCACTAGGTAGGGGTAGTGTATTGAATCCCCTAGTGGATTGAGAAAAAATGAACTAGAGTTTGGGGATTTGTGGGGAAATGTGGGGATAAAACCTGTCCAATACACTAGAAACAAACGATGTTTTGAAGTTTGGAGTTTCATCCAATCCACTAGAGGATTATCCCCACCAATCCCCACAAAAACTCTAGAAACAAACAGGGCCTAACCGGGATCGATCAGGATTTCACAACCGATCAACGCGTACCAACGGGGGGAGTTGGGCGACGTACCAACGTACGGACCCCAACTCCCCTTTAATAATAAAGATTTGCACTGCACGATGCAGTATTAGGGTTTTGAAACCCCTTTACACGCAGAGTTAACATACAGCTTCCCTGCTAGTGCTAGATGCCCAAGAGAAATCCAAATCCCATAACAAGTCCTACTGTCGGCCCTTATACATTTCCCATATCTTCAGTACCACCTCAACTCCAATTTTAGAACTGAAGTTAGGGGGTGTTTGTTTGGGCTTTTCCCAGCTTTCCAGTGGAAAAAGCACCCAAGTCGAAACAAACACACTGCAGTGGCTACGGGCTTCGCCAAATCCAGGGAGGAAAATAGGCAAACGAGAGAAAGCACGTCCTGAGGTGCTTCACGCGGCTTCCCGCAAAGGCGGGTGAAGCGTTTTTCGTTTTGGGCATATCATTCCAGAAAATTACGAGCATTTGCCACCGCGAGCCACGCTCGAATCGCTCTTTTCCCTTCTGTCCTCATCTTCCCGACCGGACATCCCCAATCGACCTCCGCCAGCACCGCCCGCCTCCCAACTCGCCCCCGCCGTCGTTGCCCGACCCCGTCCCCGTCCCCGCCGGACGAACTCCTCCCCGCCATCCTCGCGCAACCAGCTCGATCCGAATTCCGTCCCCGCCGTCCGCGCCGCCAGAGCTCCTCTCCGCTTTTCCTTTCCGAACCCGAACCCCCAGCTCACCTCCTCCCGCCGCCGGCCACCGGAGCTCCGCCTCGCTCCGCCCGACCGGCCGCGTCCCTCTCCTTCGCCACACCTTCCTCGAGGAGTCGCAGCTGCGTCGGGCTGAGCACGGCGGCGTGGAGCGGGAGGGCCACCAGGGCTGAGCACGGCGGCGACATTCATTTTTTCTTTTGTTTTTAATTGCTAGTGACTGAATGCATGTGGACAGCTGAAGAAAATGCACCATCTGTGTCAAATCCTTACTTTTGCATAGAGCTTCACAATTTCACAATGTTTATTATGGATGTTATCTTATTTGTGTAATGGTATGGATATTATTTAATGGTATGGATATGTATTTTGGACAAATCTGATCTTATCAATTATTCGTTGTGTTTAATGTTGTGTATTACTGGTATTTTATAGTAACATATACGCTTATACACTTTAATCAGTAAATACATATGTTCTCAGATTTTAAGGGTATTTCGGACAATTTCTCAGCACACACTAGACAGCCAGCCACAGCCAGCCAAGTCGCCAAACAGTGACATTCAGAAAAGCAGCTTTCCCTGCACAGCAGTTTCCTCTGTAGAGCAGCACAGCCAGCCAGCCACAGTCCAAACAAACACCCCCTTAATATCGTGGTGCTTTCTCGACTCTGGTAACTTCAAGTTTGAACAATGTCTAGTTTTAGTATCCGGTTGTTTTTACCAATTTACTCTGGTAGTTATTCCTGCCAAACTTGTTCACACTAAGGGGCTTTGGATTGGTTCCAATATTTCTGTGCTCACCAGTATTTAGCTCAAGTGAGAGCAAAATACCGGTGGCCACACAGAAATTACAACCAATCCAAGCAGGCCCTAAGGGAGGACCCGGTTCTCCATTGCACTAACATCCGTGTGTTCTGTCAGAACTAATTTAGGAGGAGGCTCCATGACTATTCTGCATTTAACAGTAAGCGGAGAGTGAAAACATGAGATGATAGCTTAATGGAGAAACAAATAGAAATTTGTCAGTAAATATCATATTTTTTATCAGCAGTTCACAACAACAGATTATGCATTCCAGGAGAAGCATTTCAAGAGAAACTTATTGTAATTTATTGACATTACGAGAAACTTATTATCCCTAACTTAAGAATCTTACATGGGTTTGGATATTAGAACAAGCTAGTTAAAAAATAGGAGAAAGTCAAGTCATCTAGTAAAGTAAGCGGTCCATAAAGTAAAAGAGCTATCCCTAGAAACAAAATAAGAGAAGACAAGTGGTCCAGCTTCCCTAACCTCATTGCGAACTTATCATGATCACATAGCGCCTACACTTGTTCATCTCGGATGGTTTTTGGCCTGCTACAGCTTCGAAAAGGATTTGGATTGTCGTCTCACAGAAATATGTCTGATCAGGGAATCGCATTATGAATTAAGACCAGCCCAGTTCTTGAACGCGATCAGAGCTTCCATCTTCCTGAAGTTACGCTTTCTAAGCTTTGCCACATTTAGTTTCTTATGGGTTTCCATGAACGCCTGTTTGTGCCTCCACTTATCAACAAATATTTTCAACTCTTGTGCCTTCTCAATCACCTGCATTGCCATATCAAAAAATCCACCCTTGACCAAAGCATACAGAAAGGAATCAATCAACTCGTGGTTAAAATCAGCCCCCTTCCTCCTCACTTCTGTCCATAATATGAGCACATAGAAGTACTTCTCGGCTGAGAGATACCCATTGATAAGTGAGAGGTACGTCTGATTATTTGGTTCAAATAATAGGAATACCATCCTTCGGTATGTCCTCCGGGCATCCTCTAACCTCCCAACCTTGCAAAATGCATGTATTATGGAGTTCCAATCATGTGTGGCGATCTCTATTCTCGGGTCATCAACCACTGCATCCAAGAATGATGCCATCAGCTCAGGCCGGTTGTTCTCTGTCAAGCCTGTCATTATAGTAAGATAACTTGTCCTAAGGTCTGGTAGCCTCGCCTCCCTCATATCCTTAAAAAGAGCAAATGCAGACTGAAAATCATGGGCTGTCATGGAAGCATCAACAAGAGCATCATAACTGCCAGCATCTAGCTGTAGCCCTGCTGCACTAATCTCCGCCACAAGCTGTGCAGCCTCTGCGGTCTTTTGCTCCTTGCAATATGCTTTCAAGATTGGGGAGTATATACCGAGCCCCACAGAGGCTCCTTGAGCAGTCATTTCATCGAGTATGTTATGAGCCTTGTTCAATAGACCAAGCCGAACAAAAGCATTGACAATTCCAAACCCAACAGAATCATCAACTACCAGCAGCTGATTGTTCAACTCAATCTCTTGTGCTTGGATGATCAACTGAGCTAGTTCCCTGATCCTTCCATTATCAACAAAGCATTGTGCAAGCTCAGTATAGCATTCGTCATCAAATGCACTGCCATCCCCAACTCCTCTCTCTTCCACTGCCCGAAGAATGATGGATGAAACTGACTCAAAGCTGCAACATTTCAAATACCCACTCACCAGATTCTTATAAAAACCCTTCTTGCTGAAGCCCAGAGCTTCTAGCAACTTATCGAGCTCATCAACCCGGCTCGGAACAGCCCTCCACGCATACATGAAGGCAAGATATCCAAAGCTCTCTGCGTCTGGCGACACCCCAACAGTTGACATAATCTCCAAGACCCTCTCAGCATCTTTCAGTGAGCCGAGCCGGCAGCAGCATCCCTGAAGAACAGCATTGCAGGCAGCAAGGTCGGGACGCATCAGCGCTACCACAGACTGGGACTTCTCCTCCCCCATGAGCCTGCAGGCTTCGTCAAACACCTTCAAGAAGGCCGCAAAGGAGGCCGTGTCGGCGCGGGTGAGCTCTATCAACGGACGGCCCCAGGCGGCGAAAGCCGGGAGGCGGCGCCCGCAGCCGAGAAGAGCGCGCGCGAGGGCTAGCGCCGGGCCAGTGGAGCCCGATGCGGCGAGGGAAGAGAAGAGGGCCTCGAGCGCGGCCTCCGGGATGGGAGAAGCGTGGGGGCTCTTCTCCAGCAGGAAGACGGCGGCGGCAAAGGCGCGCTTGAGGCCGAGGCGGTGGCTCCCCGCGACGAGGTGGGTGACGAGGGCCGCCGCGGCAGGCGGCGACGGCGAGAGGGAGGCTGCGGCCAGCGACTTGAACGCGAGCCACGCGTCGTCCGAGCGGTCCGCCGCGACGGCCGCGAATAGGCCTTCCTCGAGCGCGACGGCATCGGCGACGGGTAGGGCTCTGGGGGCGGGGTCCGGCGCAGGAGGTGGCGGCGGCGGCGGTTGGGGCCTGGGGCGCGGCGCGAAGATGGAGGGCTGGAGGAAGGAGTAAACGGTGGGGATCTCGTGGGTCGCGGAGGAGGAAGACGAGGGCCTCGCGTTTAGGGGCAGATACAGCAGGCGCCGGAGGCGGAGGCGGAGGAGAGCGCGCATCGGCGGAGAGGCTCTGCCGTTAAGGTGTTCGAGCGTTTGCCAAGGAAGAGAAGTTCTCGATTGGGATTTTTGCTTGAAAACCACCTCGAAGTCAGCTTTTCAAACTAAGCATGCACCTCGGTCACACAATTTATTTTTTGTTCAAGTTCATCAGAATTTTGCTAACTTTAAGCATCTAGTGCAAATGAGGAGGAAGGCAGTGACTATCATATCTAGACTTAAGTTTTTGGGATTGTCTAGAGTTCACTTGACTTAGATTTAGCGAAATCTCAGTCACTTGCAAACACTTGCATATCATGTGCAACTCTTGCTTCAGCACAAATCACGACGCACATCTAATGTAAGAGTCCACTAAAAATTAACGAAATCTCACAAGTTGCAAATCATGTGAAAACCCTCTCGAAGTCAACTTTTGCAAACTAAGGGCATATCCAGCCGTTGCGTCCCCTACGAGGCTTTTTTTCAGCCGGGTGGGGTTGCGCCTGTGGAATTTTGGCTTTGGTGGCGGATTTTTCCCAGCCATGCCCCCACCCAAGGGTTGCTGCAGCTGGACGAGCCCCTCCCAGACCAGTGTTGCAGCTGGACAAGACGGCCGACGATGGCGGGCACGGCGTCGAGTATGCGCTCGTAGTTGTGCGGGCTATCGAACCCCAGCATGGCGAGCGCCTCGTCTGTGATGCTTGCCCGGAAGAACATGGCGAGGAGGATGGAGATGACGCTGCCGGTGCCGTGATCTTCTCGCTCGCGTCCTCGTCCATGGCCAGGCGGGTGAGCACCTCAGAGAGAGCCGCTGCAGCTCTAGGTGGGCCCCGTCGTGCTGGAGCACGGCGCGGATGTTTTCCGCGGACGCCCGCGACGCGGAGCACGTTCTGCGACACTGACTCGATGGCGCACGGGACGCCCGTGACGAAGAGCGCGTTCCGCTTCTTGCTAGCGAGCTTCGACACGACTAGCACCGCAGAGGTTTTGCGCCGGCCACGAGCGCGAGCTCCGCCCCGGCCGAGGAAAAGCGGTAGGCGTCGAAGTGGACGAGGCCGAGGAAGGAGAGCGCCTGGCTTGGGCGCGATAGGGCGTGTGCTGGTCGGCCGAGCGGTAGCGGCGCCGGTACGTGTGCTGGTGTGTGCAAATGATAGCGCCGGCGCCCCCAGTTGCCCCCCAGGAACCTGGGGGTCTGTTGGGTTTGCCGGTTGAATTTTTTTCTCTTTACCGGTGGAAAACGACGTTTTAGGGACGCGACTGGGACGATTTTTGACATCCGGCGCTAAATAGGCCTCCTGCGGTGCCTCTTGGGGGGCTGGCTAGAGATGCTCTAAGGTCATCTCTAGCCGATCCCTCAAAATTTAGAAAAATTAGGAGTTAAAGTTCGGCGGTTCCTAACCGAACCCCTATATTTAACTCCTCAAGAAAAAATTGCCCAATTTTTTAAACCTTCTCACATACATTTCAAACATTGCAAGGCATTTTTCAATTATTCAAATAATTCAAATTCAACATACACGACAACTAAATAGTAATCATAGATATAGTTCATCGGATCGAACAATTCAATCAAAACATGCATATAGTTCATCCAAAAGTCATCGCCACCGATCAAGTTTGATCCAAAATAACCACAACATGCCATGTTTTATGTTGTCGAGCACCTGCCTACCAAATAAGCTAAAGGAAGTCATATACGAGAGAAAATCATCACCACGAAGGAAATCATCATCACCCCCATAGTCACCACCTCCATGAGCACCACCATGAGAGGCCACCATTTCGGCCATGATCTCACCACGACTGAGATCCCAATATTTTCTTGCCATTGCATCCATCTTGTTTGGATCCATAAACATGATAGCGCGATCCGTGACCTTCTTTTCTTGTGCAAGTCATTTCTCTTCGGCGCCAACTTGGACCTCTACTTCTCGTCCTCCAAGGTCGTGATCTATCTCCACCTTGCCATGCCTCCTTCTCTTGACAAGACGTGGAAGAGCCTGAAGGGGATCGTAGCAGAAAACAAAAACTTCCTACCGACGATAACCAATAAACTAGCCAGGATCTATCTATGAGACATGTAAATAACGGAGAAGGTTTCGGTGACATACCCTTGTAGACCGAAACGCGGGGATTACGCTCCCGCACAAGCGTTGCTGAGGAAGACGACGTAGCCGACCGCAAGGTCATGTAGAACTTGGCGTGTCGGTGATGACCTCAAGATTACGACGATCCTCGCGACAAGTCACAAGTGTGGCACCTCGAAGGGTTCGCACACATACGATGCTTGACAATGACTCCCGATTCTCCGATCCAGCCGAAGTTGCGGAAGTAGATCTTCTGGACTGGAATTTTTGTAGCACGACGGCGTGCCGCAGAGAAGATACCTCTCACGACCACAGCCCTAACTTGGGCCCGTGAGAGAGAGAGAGAGAGAGAGAGAGAGAGAGAGGAGGTGGCCTAGGAGGAGGTGCAGGAGGTGGGAGTCGCCTCCCAGCTTTCTGGAAATAATCCTATGTTTAAATCCCTCCTATGCCTCTCCTTATATAGGTGAAACGGGTGTACCATGCCAATTAGCTAGGCAATGTGGGACTAAAAGGGAGGAGCAGCCATGGGGTGGCCGGCTAGGCCTTGGTGGTGCGGCTAAGGCAGCCAACCCGCCCCCATTGGCGCTGCTTGGTGCGGTTTGCCCATACGGGCCCTTTTCCTCCGGGAAAAGGTCCATTTAGGTGGGCTGCACCAAAAAATTCGAATTTAATCATTATTAAATCAATAATTTAATATATTGATTCATTTAGTTAACATATTATTTAATCTCCCGGTACCTCGGAACATTTTCTGGTCCATTTCTGTGACTCTGAAACCCTTCCGAATCACTCTGAACATCTTCGGACATTCCCGGAAGCCTTCCGATTTTCTCTTCTCTATTCTTCGGTAATTCTGACAAATCCAAAATGATCTCTTAGCATCGTCAAACCCTTAAGTGTGTTACCCTAATGGTTCGGGATAACTCCAGACATGATCGAGACCCGTTCTCTGATCAATGACTATCAACAGTAGCTAGACTGCAGTGATAATCCCTGTGCATCCACGAATAAACATCGCTTGAACCTTAACATACATATCCTATCCCTTTGTGTCACGATACTTAGTTTGTCCGAGACATGATCATCAGTATCCTGATACCTTAGTTCTATCTCGTTACCGACAAACTCTTGTTATCTCGTTCACATGATCACACATCTCGTGACCTAGTCACATGTTTGCAAACTTTGATTTCATCTCACGAGTGGGCCCTAACCAGTATCTCTCCGACCCTCGGATGCACAATCCCACTCTTGATCATTCGACTTAACATATTTCTTTCGGATACCCGAGAGGGACACCTTTATTGTCACACTATATAAGACATGTCGTTTGATGCAATCAAAGTACCTTCCAGAAATAGCAATTAGATATGATCTCACGGTCTAAGGATTAGGTTACTATGTTTCTAACTATCATGACGCTGAACATTGATCACATCATAATACTTATGTTGGGTATGTCCATCACATCATTCTCCTAATGGTATGACTGCATTGTGAACTGACATAAATGTCCATGATCAGGAAACCTTGATCATCGGCTGCCCAATGGACTAGCTAAATAGAGGCTACTAGGGACCCTAGTTTTTACATACCACACGTGTATTAATGTTTCTGCTTAATACAGTTATAGCATGGTATAAAACTAATTATGAACATATGTGAGATATGATAATAATACATTTATTATTTGCCTTTAGGGCATATCTCTTTCAGTCTCCCACTTGCACTAGAGCTCAAATAATCTAGTTTGCATTTTTTTTATCTAACACCACTAGCCTCCTGGTGCTTCGACTATGCATGTCCGTGGAAGAGAAATTTAGTCAACAGATCTACCACATTTAGATTTGTATGTTCTTTGCAAAACTTCTATGTCACCTAGTTTGACATCATCCTGTATCTTATAATAACGGTGAAATATATGTTCGTTGATGGAGTGAGACTTGAAACTTCGCGTAGCATGGGCCTTAAAGTCAAGAGATCTATTAAGGGAAACCACGCATGCTCGGAAAAACCTGCTCAGTCCAACCACACTCACCACTTCCGAAGCAGCCATATACTTCTATACCTATGTAGATTATGCAACAGTGCATTCATATGCTACTTCGCAATTTAACCGGTCTTACTTCTAACAACAGACCTTTTATCCTGTAAGAGATTTCTAGTCATATATGTCAGTGTCATAACTTGTACCTTTGTAACCTTTTACGACAAGTTCTTCTTCACTCTCACCTCATACCAGAAAATATATCGTCAGTTCTCTTTAGACACTCAAAGGATATCCTTAACGTTTGTTCAGTGATCCACCTAGGGATCCTACTAGAACCCGTTCTTCAGCCAAGAACTAGGGTCACACTTGGTCGAGCATTCAGCATGACAGAACCTGAGGCATAGGGGATGTCGAACATCCTTTTCTTTCATTGGTCATGGCTGAAATGCTAAGATTAACTCAATATTTTACCTAGTCATACATGCAAGAACTCTTTTCTCTGCTTGTCCTATCTGAAAACAATTCAGAATCTTAATCTAGGAAAATATTCTGACTTAGTGTTATTAAGTTTTTTTCGATCTATCTCTTATAGATTCAACGCCTAATACTTTTAACTTCATTCATAGAAAATTCAATCATTTAAATAATCATTTATACTTTACTAGAGGATCTGTATCATTCTCAATATGTCATCACATATAAAATATGAATGATACCTAGCTCCCACTCAAATATGCCATCCGCATATAAGACCAGGGAATGTCTTTTAGCTCCCACTCAAATATGCCATTCACATATAAGAACAAGAAAAGCTACTTAGCTCGCACTCACTTCTTTGTAAATGCAGGTCTCTTCAACTATTTTGGACGATTCCAAAATCCTTTGATCACATTATCAAAATGAAGATTCCAGCTCCGATACACATGCTTCAGCCCATGAATGGACAGCTGAAGTTTGCATATATGTCTAGCATCCTTAGGATCAAGAAAACCTGCTCGTTGTACCGATTACAACTCTTCCTTAATGTTGCCATTTAAGGAACACGATTTCTTTATCCATCTATCAATTTCTCAATTTGAAATTGTAGTAATTGCTAAAACAATCCTAAATAGACTTAGGCATCGCCACTTGAGACAGAATCTCGTTGTGGTCAATCCTTTGAATTTGTCGAAACTGTTTTGCGACAAATCGATCCTTATAGACGGTTGCCTTTTTGTCAGTGTCTATTCTTCTCAACAAATTCCATTTCTACCCAAGTCATTACTTGGTAATCGTACATAGATTTTATCTCAGATTATATATGGGTCACAGCCATTTCTCGGACTTAGGTCCACCATCGCTTCTTCGTAGTTCGTAGGTTTGTCTTGTTCCAATAACATGACGGTCACTCCTACAATCTTTGTATGATCTCAGAGCACCATGATCATTATCATCAGCTCCCTCCAAGTTGTGGAGGACGGTACCGGAACAGTTTCCGTTGTGCCACTCGATGCCCGGAGGGGAAGTTCATTAACTTCTTCTTGCTCTACTTTATTTCCCACTTATACCTTGGTAAGGAACTATTTCTTGCATAAGGTATATTCCGGCAACAAATTTTCCTTTGTCGTGAGACATGTACCCAACTAATTCTTTAAGTACTCTACAAAGATTTATCCGCTTTAGGTTCGAACATTTCGAAGCACTAAATAACATAAACGACAATCTAGGCTAAAAGCCATACCACAAAACATATGGTATTGTCTCCATGCATTTAGATGGTTTCCCTACTATCTGAAGTGAATGTTTTTGTTTCTACCATATGACTCAAAAGATAACAATAATTCGATAAGAGATTTTATTGACCACACACTATCCAATAGAGTGTAATTACGACGTCCAAATACACCATAACATTGTGGTGTTTCATGCGGCGTAATTTATGGAACTTTTTCACAAGTCATTTAATGCCAAAGTCATAACTCAAATCCTTCATTCCCCGATCTGTATCACAGGAATTTGATTTTCTTGTTAAGTTTATTTTCTTACTTCACTCTGAACCCTTTTGATCTTATCAAATTTTCGGACCAGCATTTCATTAAGTGGATATACATGTATCTACTTAAATCATTGTTGAAGTTTATGAAATAATGATTTCCACTACATGCTGAAGTACCATTGATCCACACACATCGTTATGTATGATTCTCAACAAGTTAGATCTCCATTTCCAGAAAATGATGTCTTAGTTATTTTGCATGTCAAAAGATCAGAATCTAAGGACTCAGAGATCCATCAGAATGGAGTTCTTCATGCACATAACATTGACATGACTCAAACGGTAGTGCCACAAGAATGTGGTGTCATTACTAAGTTTGTATCCTTTGGCATTAATGTTATAAATGTGGGAGCTACTACCATCTGGATTCATATAAGAACATTTCCTTCATAATCGGTGTATGATAATTAAAGATATCACTCATAAATGTAGGGCAACAATTTTGTCACTGAAAAATATGAATGATTGTCTCGCTAGAGGCAAGACACACTTATAACGATCATGCTAACAAGCGATCAAACGGAATTTGTTCAAATCCTAATTAATCCAAAACGGTAGATGCAGAGAGAGTGTCTATGGCCATCACAACATATTGCCTGCCATCATCAACACACATTGTCTCCTCATCCTTCCAAGCTACTCAAGCAGAAAATCTTGTTTTCATAAAACATGACTAGTATCAAAACTTAGTCACTGCTGCAAGTACTTGTTTAGGTACAACATTCATAACTCGTATATCATATATACATTATCATCATTGATGACTTCCCGTTGATTCATTTCATCTCCTTGGTTTTTACTGTCACCAAGAATTCATGAAGGGAACGATTTCTCTCTCATGACATAGTCCATGACAAATTATTTGCAACATTGGCAAAGTTTTCTATCATCCAGTGATTGATCTGAGCGAGGCATTCCAATGTCATCAAGTATGACTGCCGCGTGCTCTTTCAATGCGTATGTTCTCGTCCATCTTGGTTGAGAAGAAACCAGTCATAGTACTGAAAACTTCACCAACCCAACTTGCGGTGTATTTTAGCGACCATCTCATATGATCGTGATCTGTCAACACGCACCCGCAGTTCATTCTTTATGGTAGAGATCACAACACACTGGACTATGATGAAATCATCCGCACGAATTCCATAATCCAAATTATCCTCTTTGTTAGCGCAATCTCCGGGTATATCTCCTAACGGGTATTGTTTACAAAGAGCTAATGGTTTGAAAAAGGAGTATCCTCAAGCTACTGTATAAAAACAATGAAGTTGGACCCACCATCTTAAGTTTCTCAATCGCAGGAATGTGTCTAAGTTAAAATTGGCTATTACATCGGTTAATATCTGCAAAGGTTTTGTAAAGACATAAAGACTATGTTCATAATAAGAGTTCAAGTTTTTAAAATATACATTTATATAAACTATACGAACTCCCACTTAAACAAACATCCCTCATAGTTGTTTAATGGACTACACGATCCTCATCCACCATGCTACCCCCCATCTTCAAGGCCGATAACATAATTTCAAAGGTAAACATCGATA
This sequence comes from Poa pratensis, assembly GCA_947311845.1. Taxonomy (NCBI): domain Eukaryota; kingdom Viridiplantae; phylum Streptophyta; class Magnoliopsida; order Poales; family Poaceae; genus Poa; species Poa pratensis. Next base: position 23,244,527 of record CAMZMU010000055.1, read on the forward strand.
TGTCAATCACAACAACTATGTGACTCGTGCTTAACCTTTCGGTCACTGTGTTCCGAGGCCATGTCTGTACATGCTAGGCTTGCTAAAATAACCTATAGCTTGTGCAACGTGGCTTACACCCACGTTATGCGAACGCAGATACGTCTGACACCCGATCGTCACGGCCTGCCTTGTATCGGAGAACTTTCGGTGGTTCACGCTAAAGGGAGAACACTATATGGTATTTTCGAGGCATGATCTTATATTACTACCGCCGTGTAACTAATATATAACATATATATACACACAATATAAGATGCACACAATAACATAACATCAAATGTAATGCGACATGGTATGGCCCTTGCGCCAATGGTCTCCTTTGCGCCGACAGTTTATAAACAATTCATAAAGCTTATCGTGACCATATCATATTGCCCCTGCAAAATAAAGTTAGACGTTTTCTACTTTATCTTTTGCATATTTTACGGGGCTGCTAGGGCTTTCGTAAAAGAACCGTTCTTATCTACGAATATACAACCACAACAGCGATTAAATAATTGTCTCTATTACACCCCTTCCAGGGTCCTCCATTGTAAATGCAATATCAACTATTGTAAGAGAGACAGACACCCGCCAGCCGCATATATGGTACAAGCCATATGTTAGTTGCGGAACCAGTCACGCGTAAGAGTACGCGTAAGGTCTGCCGCGATATAAACAAGTATACGCTAGAGGGTAATAAATATAGAATCGATGCCCACATTCAACATGTGTTCTAACCGTACTAACATATCTACGCATAGATCGGCTCTGATACCACTGAAGGGGATCGTAGCAGAAAACAAAACAAAATTGAACACCATTACTGTAGGGAAAAATCCCAACGGTTAAATTACCGTAGGAAAACAAAAAAAAATCCTACCGACGATAACCAATAAATTAGCCAGGATCTATCTATGCGACATGTAAGTAACGGAGAAGGTTTCGGTGACATACCCTTGTAGACCGAAACGCGGGGATTACGCTCCCGCACAAGCGTTGCTGAGGAAGACGACGTAGCCGACTTCAAGGTCGTGTAGAACTTGGCGTGTTGGTGATGACCTCAAGATTACGGCGATCCTCGCGACAAGTGCCACAAGTGTGGCACCTCGAAGGGTTTGCACACATACGGTGCTTGACAATGACTCCCGATTCTCCGATCCAGCCGAAGTTGCGGAAGTAGATCTTCTGGACTGGAATTTCTGCAGCACGACGGCGTGCCGTAGAGAAGATACCTCTCACGAGCACATCCCTAACTTGGGGCCGCGCAAGAGAGAGAGAGAGAGAGAGAGAGAGAGAGAGAGAGGTGGCCTAGGAGGAGGTGCAGGAGGTGGGAGTCACCTCCCACTTTCTGGAAATAATCCTATGTTTAAATCCCTCATATGCCTCTCCTTATATAGGTGAAACGGGTGTACCATGCCAATTAGCTAGGCAATGTGGGACTAAAAGGGAGGAGCAGCCATGGTGTCGTGGGGTAGATACACGGCAGATGCTACGTTGGGGTAGCTTGAGATTATGGGCAAGGCGACTCTCGTGCATGGGAGATTGTTTAGCATTGCAGGGACAAAGGATTTACCCAGGTTCGGCCTCTCCATTGGAGATAAAGACCTACTTCCTGCTATCTTATTATTGATCTCGATCTCGATAACCGGCTACTACAACAGAGCCGGATCTCGATCTAGGTTACAAGGTGTGTTTCTCTCGATGGTTCTCTCGCCTAAGCTTGGATCGTAAAGGTCTCTCAGGTAAAACTTGCTTGTCTAACTATGACCTAGGAGCCCGCTTATATAGACGGCCGAGTCTCCTGGCACTTTACAATGCGAACCCGGGCTCTACCCAGACTCAGAGTCCTACTCTAGCTCTTCTAGCCTTCGTGTCCTCCAAGTCCTGAACCGCCTCTGGTCTTCTAGAAACTTCCCTTCTTGAGCCGGGTTACCACCAAAGCCTCTGGCCCAGCAGCATAACCCGGCCCATGTTGATGGTTAGCTGGCCTGGCCGGGCCTCCTGCCTGGCGGGTCACGCTTCCCTCTTCATGGGCCTACCGGGTTATTATTCCCCCATCAGTAGCCCCCAGATTAACCTGGTTGCCAAGTTGGCATGCTCTGCTTCTATTCTTGAATATTGCTTCTTTGAGCAGAACTGACATCCTAGCTAGCCGGGTTAATCACCTGAAACATAAAGTAACACATAACAGATTAAACGTCAGAACATGTCTCTTTTCTCCTTAGCTTGGCCAATCCTTTTTGGCGGCTTATAACATAACCCGGCTCAGGAATACCGGTTCACATTTTCCCGGGTTTCACTTCCAACACTTAACGAAAATTATCATCCATCGGTGAATCCGTCCTCATCCATCTATCTTAATCGCGATCTTATCAATTAATACCCTGTGATTATCTCATTCTGTTTGTCGTTGACTTTTGGTCAAAGATCCTTATCCCTTCATTTTTTACCACAACACCCCTAGGGTTTTCACTGCTCCTATAAATAGAAGACCAGGGGTTCACCACGGTTACTTTTCCCCACTTCCTCGTGTTCATCTCCTTCCTCGCGCCCGCACTGTAGCAGCTGCAGATTCAATCTCCAATCGAGCCTTCAAATTTCCGCGAGAAGATCCACAGGTGCGATTCTCCCTCTCATCCGTGCTCCGCACTCGATTCCACTCAAAAACTCGCCTAGATTTACTTCGCATTTCTTTCTCCGCACATCCGCATCTAGAACTAGGTTTTCTCATCACCATTGTTGCAACCAGGGAACCTCGAAGCTCCACAGCCATGGTGAAGGATAAGGTGAAGGCCGGAGGTCCCCGTGGCGCGAAGAAACTCGCGAAAAAGCCTCCCAGCTCCCAGGCTGGGGGATCTGGCTCCGCCGCCCCCGCGGCCTCTCAGGTCAACTGGACCAAATCTACGGTAACCAATCTCGTGCTGCAAGAACACGTGAACTGCGGCGAGCTTCCTCCCCAAACAGAGATCAACTGGCGCGTTGCTGGGGAAGAAATCCGCCCCAGCCCCAAAGAAGGTGAAGTGGTGGTTTTCCTCGACCATGTTCAGCGCGGCCTTCGCCCCCCGGGTTCTCTGTTTTTCCACCGGGTCTTGAAGTACTATGGCCTTAGGCCTCAAGACATCGCGCCCAACTCTATGCTGAACATCAGCAACTTTGTCGGGTTCTGTGAGGATTATCTGCAAATGGCTCCAAGCCTCGAGCTGTTCCTTGAATTCTTCTACTGCAACCCATCTCGCAAGGACCAAGTACTCCCATATGGTGGAGTTGCGGTCCAGCGCCGAAGGGAGTGCGATTTCCCGGCTCTTCTTCTAGCCAGCCATCCCAAGGGGTGGCAAAACACATACTTTTACTGCAAGGACACCTCACCAGAATCTGACGACGCCCCTTACCCGGCTTTCCGGAACTCGGGCTTAACATATGAAGCCAAGATGAACAGCTATGCCGATGATGCTGACCGGGTCAAGCTCGAGCCCACACTTCGCCGGGCCAGAGCCTTACTCGCCCATGGCCTCAAGGGCATAGATCTGGTTAAGTGCTGGATCGGTTGGCTCATCCAGCCACTCAACATCAAGACCCGGCTAATTTGCCAATACTCTGGTGAAACCACAGACAACTTGCGTTACTCTAAGATGACGCTCACTGATGATCAGCTTGTGAAGAATGCCAAGAGATTGCTTGGCGAAAAGAAAGATGCCATTTCACTGACCGGGCTTGCCCCCTTTGGTGCTACGAACAGACCTCCCACGGTAAAAACCAGTCCTTGATCATTTATGCCAATCTTAACCCGGCAATTTCTTCCATAAGATGTTAATTACTTTAACTGCTTTTTCTCAGGACTCCAAGTGGTGGAGCGTGGATTTTACTCCCACATCCTCTCCTGACGGAGAGGACACAGAAAGTGTAGACGACGAAGAAGAAGAAGAAGAAGAAGAAGAAGAAGAAGAATAAGGTGAGTTAGACTCTGTAGGCCGGCTCTTCCTCCAACTGATTAACAACGAAGTCCCCAACAAGGACACTTCTACTGATAACCCGGCAAATCTTGTTCCAAGCCCTACTGACCCGGTTTCTGACATAACACCGGGTCCCCAAACTGTTGCACCTCCTACTCAAAAGAGGACCCGGGCCACCATTGCCAAGGTACCACATTCTCATTTCTCAATTTCAATGATGAACTCATCTCAAACTTAAGCATAAATATAGGAAAAGGAGGCTGAGAAGGAGGCTGAGGCGAACAAGAGACGCCGAACCCGGTCTTCTACAAGCCAGACCTCCCTGAGCCCAGGTATCCCTCAATGTTCTTTATCAAGCTGGGCCAAATCCATCCAGAAGACGCCCAGCGAACAGTTCCCTTTAGCTGGCAAGATCCGGGTTCCTAAACCATCTCGTTTGTCAGATTCTTCCTCGGATGGTGTTAGCACTCCCGAGGATTTCCAGATCAACGCCGGGTTAGAAATACTTCACACATCTTTTTCATACCTCTATAATTTACTGTCTCTTTCTTTTTGTTTAACTAAGACACTATCTTGTTCCAGTGCCAGAGCTTTTATAGACGAAGATCTGGAGTCTCCCCCAGCAGCATCTCCTCCTCCAGCAACAGCAGAACCTTCTCCTATGGAGGCACAAACTGAAGAGCCAGTGGCCAGAGAGGAGCCAAAGGAGCATGCAACTCCCACGTCTTCTCCAAAAAATTCAGCCAATCCTGCGCCAGAGTCCTCCCCAGCTACTCCCTCACCCGGGTTAGAGTCTGGAACCAAAGAAGATGAAGTACAAGTTACTGGAACCCGGCAAGTTCCAGTACAAAGTGCTCCTGAGACTCTTGCCAAGGGGCCAGCCCCAGATGCTGACCCGGCAACTCCTGCCAAGGACAAGAACCCGGCCTCCTCATCAACTTTACCGGCTCTGGACGCCATGTCCGTACCAGCACTTTGCGATGAATATTTTTCTCGCCTTGCTCAACACAAAAACCTGGAGACAGAACTGGTCGCCCTAATTCAGAAACGATATCAGGTACCCATTTTTACTTCTTGCCTTTATGTTTGCTTGCATACTATACCCTGAGTAGCCCCCAAGCTCTAAGTTCATCACTTGTTGATGAGCTTGGTGCTTACAATATAAATTCCTTAGGTAAAAAACTTCAAACCTATAGCCCCCAAGGCCCGGATTGTCTGTTTACAGCAACCTGGGACTAAAAAACTTCCACCATTTAAAACTTGCCAATTTTCACATCAAAACTTTGAACACTGTAGCCCCCAAGTGCCGGGTTGCGTGCCTACAGCAACCTGGGACTTCTTTATTGCTTTGAACAGCTAAACTTCAAACTGAGTAGCCCCCAAGTGCCGGGTTTGCTGTCCACGGCCACCTGGGACTAACACTTAGAAAATTTTCGGACTTTTTGCGCATGTAGCCCCCAAGTTCTGGGATAACTTTCCTGCAGTAACCCGGGACTAACATGACCTCTTGCATTTGAACAGGAAGACCACGCCAAGGCCGAGGCTGAAATCACCCGGCTCAAGGACGCTGCCAAAACTGAATCTGAGACCCGGGCTGATCATGCAGCCCAACTTCAGGCCTTAGAAGAAAAGGTTACTGCGTTGACGCAAGAAAATTCTGATCTGAAGAAGGATATGCAGGAGAACGGGGAGAACTTCCAAGAGCAACAGAAGACACTACAGAAGCAGCTGGATGACACCACCACTGAGCTGACCCGGCTAAAGAGAATGATCACCTCTATGGTTGAATCCTTAGTGGGTAAGCACTACTTTGAACTTCAACCTAAACTGATCAAACAGACCCGGTCTTGAAATCTCATTGTTGTGCTTTTCCTTACACAGGCCCTCGTGATGGGAACCTTCGCAAAACTGCTGCAGAGAAAATCAAATGCATGCACATGCTGACTCGCCAGCTGTACTTTGGCAGCTACGAGGTCATCAAAGCCACAAGGCTCTGGGATAACCCGCCAAGCAAATACACTGAAGTCCTTGGGCATTTGTCAACGATGCCACAATGGATTGATCTTCTGAAGAAATCTGCATGCAGAGTCGGGGTGATGCGAGGTCTTGCGTTGGCAAAGGCCTACCATCTCCAACTAAACCCGGCTCCTCTGAAGGACGGCTTTCCCCAGTACACCACAGATGGCAAGGAGTTTGACAAGAAATGCTATGCCCGGGTTGTAAAGCAAACCCGGCACGTTGCAACTGTGATTGCCAGCAAGATGAAGCTTACCACGCTGCAATTCGGATACTCCGAAAATGACGAAGAGATGATGGATGACGAGCCACAACGCATCGATCTCCTGCAAAGCTATAAGGATTCCCTTGACCCGGCAAAAACTGCTCCTGGTACCTCCACTGCTCCCAGTTCTTCTACGCCAGTTATTCCTCCTCCATCACGGGCGATAGTTGAAGAGGATGATGAAAACTTCTTCCAGCCACTTCGACAAGTCACCCGGCGCAAGACCAAGGCCAAAGAAACCGAAGAGACCAAGGAGCCAGAAGCTAACCTGGTGGCCGCCGAGGAAGATGACCCGGCAAAAACGTCGAGAAACAACCATCCGGCTCTCCTCCCCGTGACCCGGCTCCTGAAGCCGAGGCTTGAAAACTTACGCAGATGCTTTATCTCTGTGAGAAAAAACAATCTTATTCGGCCCTTTGGGCACTTATTGTAATAACTTTAGCACTGTTTACACCACGCCTGTGATGGTGCTCCTATGCACCTGATGAAACTTTTATGCTTCTCTCAAATTTTGGTTTAAAATATGCCTCTTCTGTGGTTTCGATGACCCTTTTGATTTCTTTAACTGTGAGCCGGCTTTCGCATGGATACTCTGTCGCAACTTCTCTGAGAAAAACAGGGTCGAACCAAGTCCCAATGGGCCTCATGGTTGATTGAATTTCCAGGTGAGCAATCAGGCCATAAAATTGCGAGTCACATCAGCTCAACAGCAAGATAACCAAGAATAAACTAGTGGCATAAAGCCGGGTCTTGGGATTGCATCTACGGACCTTTGCGGTAAGAGCCCCCAAGACCTGGATCAATGTTTATAAAGTAATGGCTTAACTATGCAACATTACCCCATTGATCCATATACTGGTGGGACACGCTCTCTGGGCCTCCTCAAGATAAAAAACAACTATAACATTTGCTCTATGATAGAAAACATAAACAACTGATACTCAAACTAACAGGCATGCTACTGAATCCAAAATACTACAGCTAAACTGCTCTTACCGGGTCACAAAAACTTCGAGACCCGGATAATCGTATGAGCCGGGTCTTGGAAAAACTTTGTCACCTCAAGTGACCAGCCCCCAAGACCAAGCTTAACATGAAACTATGCAACAGTACTGTCAACATAAAGCAAAAAAGAAACTGAGAGAACACAAATTTCTGTTCAACCTCACTTTATTGATAGAAAAGGTTAGGTCAGCAAGCCGCCTCATTAAAAACCTTCCAGTCCCCTTAGGTACCCTGGTAAGGAAAAGAGCGCGTCTGAAACCTGCTGCCTGTTACATCGTGTATTACATCTCATATCTCTTTCTCATGCTAAGTATAGTATGGGCGCAGCTGGGCAATGTTCCATGGCCGCTCACGCTCCTCCAATGAAAAGGTAGAGTGCGATGTGTCATTTACAGACTCGGACTTTTCTCTGCATCCACTAAATAATATGAACCATTGTTCAATTTCTTGCTTATGATGAAGGGCCCTTCCCAAGGAGGAGATAATTGTGCATCCCTTCCTTGGATTGCGTCCACCAGCACTAAATCTCCCTCCTGGAAAGTGCGAGTTTTAACCCGGCGACTATGATACCGCCTCAAATCTTGCTGATACACTGCTGATCTCTCCAGTGCTTGTTCTCTGTTCTCCTCAAGCAGTCCACAGAATCCTGCCGGGTCTGCTCATTTTCTGTTTCAACGTAAGCCGCCACGAGCGGCGAGTCATGAATTATATCACTTGGCAAAACTGCCTCTGCCCCATACACCATAAAGAAAGGGGTCATCTTTGTGGATCTGTTTGGTGTTGTGTTGATTCCCCAAACTACTGATGGCAACTCCTCAACCCACGCTCCAGCGGCTCTGAGACACGGGACCCGAGACGTGGTTTCAAACCTCGAAGCAACTCCTGATTTGCTCGTTCTACTTGTCCATTGGCCTGTGGATGAGCAACTGAAGCAACATCTAAACGTATACCCTGATTTCCACAAAACTTTGCCATCTCACCAAGGGACATGTTAGTGCCATTGTCTGTGATGATACTATGAGGATACCCAAACCTGTGTATGATCTGCTTCAAAAACTTGACTGCTGTAGCTGCTTCACAATTAGTAACAGGCATCACCTCAACCCACTTTGTAAACTTATCAATGGCAACCAAGAGGTGGGTTTTCTTGCAAGGAGACATGCTAAAAGGACCCACCATATCAAGCCCCCAAACTGCAAAGGCCAAGTCAAAGGTATTGTTCGCAACTCCTGAGCCGGCACATGAATTTGCCTTGCATACTCTGGCAACCATCACATCTACTCACCAAGCGCTCTGCATCTGCCTGAGCTGTGAGCCAGAAGAAACCGTGTCTGAAAGCTTTTGCTACTAAAGACCTTGTTGAAGCATGATGACCACAATCTCCCTCATGAATCTCTTTCAAAATTTGCCGGCCTTCCTTTCCAGACACACATCTCTGAAATACTCCAGAAACACTTCTCTTATATAACTCGCCATCAATAACTACGTAAGCCTTAGCCCGGCGCACAATTTGCCGGGATATAACTTCCTGCTCTGGCAGCTCTCCACGCAAAAGATACGCCAAATAAGGTTCTGTCCACTCTGGATTTCATGAGTTGCTGCTACTAATTGCGAATCCGGGTCTTCCTGACCCGCCAGTTCCTCCACGCCCTGAGGCTTACTGATGGAGTCCATAGCTCGTCCAAGAAAACATTAGGTGGAACCGGCTCTCGGTGAGCCGAGTCTTGATAAAGCATCTGCAGCATCATTTTTCCTGCGATCAATATGATCCACCTGATAGCCTGAGAAAAACCCGGCTACCCTGTCCACTCTCTTCTGTAAGCCGCCATTGTCGCATCTTTCTATCCCATGTTCCTGAAACTTGCTGTGCCACAAGATCTGAATCCCCATAACAATTGATATGCTTGATGCTCATCTCCTTTGCCATACGCAAACCATGCAACAAGGCCTCATATTCTGCCACATTGTTAGAACAATCAAAGTGAATCTGCAAAACGTAGCTCAACTTATCACCCTTGGGAGAAGTTAACACAACTCCAGCTCCTGAACCTTGTGCTTGCTTAGACCCGTCAAAGTGCATGACCCAAGGCTTGAGACCCGGCGCAAGGGGGGTGCACTCAACTGTGTCCAATCATTAAGAAAATCAGCCAATGCTTGAGATTTGATAGCTGTGCGAGGCACATAGTCAATGTGGTAAGGCCCCATCTCTATTGCCCACTTGGCAATTCTTCCTGTAGCTTCTGAATTCCTGATAATATCTGCTAAGGGTATTGAACTCACCACTGTGATTGGATGCTCCTGAAAATATGGTTTCAACTTTCTACTTGCCATGAAAACACCAAACACTAGTTTCTGCCAGTGCGGATAGCGCTGCTTTGCTTCTGATAACACCTCACTAACATAATAGACCGGCCTCTGAACCGGGTTTTCCTTGCCTTCCTCCTTACGCTCGACCACCACCACAGCACTCACAGCCTGAGGCCCGGCAGCGACGTATAACAACATGGGTTCCTTGGGACCCGGGGCCGCCAGAACTGGCGCTTCTGATAATTGTTTCTTCAGAGCTTCAAATGCCTCATCTGCTCCTGATTCCACACAAAGTTGTCTGTTTTCTTCAGTAACTTATACAAAGGTATTGCTTTTCTCCGAGCCGGGATATAAACCGGCTTAGCGCAGCCACACACCTGTCAACTTCTGAACATCTGCCAATTCCTCTGGTTTTTTCAAACTTTGGATGGCTCTGATTTTTTCCGGGTTTGCCTCAATTCCACGCTCTGACACAATGAAACCGAGCAATTTTCCTGCTGGAACTCCAAACACGCACTTTGTAGGATTGAGCTTCATCTTGTACTTCCTCAAATTTTTGAATGTTTCTGTAAGGTCACTAATAAATGACCCGGCTTTTTCTGACTTGATCACCACATCATCTACATAAGCATGCACATTGCGCCCAATCTGATCGTGAAAACAGTTTTGATGCACCTCTGATAAGTTGCTCCCTGCGTTCTTCAACCCAAAAGTCATGGTCTTGTAACAAAAAGCACCAAAGGGGTGATGAACGATGTCTTTTCCCAATCCTGCCTGTTAAGCTTGATCTGATGATAACCTGAATATGCGTCCAAAAACACAAGAGCTCGCTGCCTGCAACTGCGTCCACAATTTGATCGATGCGCGGCAGTGCAAACGGGTCCTTGGGACAATGCTTGTTGAGACTCGTAAAATCAATGCACATCCTCCACTCATTATTTTTCTTCAGAACCAAAACCGGGTTAGCCAACCACTCTGGGTGGAAAACCTCCATGATAAAGCCGGCTTCCAATAACCGGGCTATCTCCTCTCCTATAGCTTTTCTTCTTTCTGCATTCATTTTCTCAAACCTTGTTTTACCGGCCTTGCCTTGGATCAACATGTAAACGGTGCTCAGCGAGTTCAGTCGGAATGCCTGGCATGTCACTAGGTGTCCACGCAAAAACATCCCGATTCTCACGGATGAACTCGATGAGCGCGCTTTCCTATTTATCAGTTAGGCTGGTCCCTATGGCGAACTGCTTGGAGGAATCCCCAGGCACAAAATCCACCATCTTAGTATCTTTTGCTGCTTTAAACTTTGCCCTGTCATCTTCTGTTGTTGGTTTTTTGAGTGCCTTGTTGTCCCGGGTCAAGATTAGACCTGTAAGCTTTCAACTCCTCTCTAGCACAAGTTTGCTCTGCCAGGGCTGCATCTCCCTCGTCACATTCTGCCGCTATCTCTTTGTTACCATAAACTGTGATGATCCCCTTGGGACCCGGTATCTTCAGCTGCAAATACACATAACACGGCCTTGCCATGAACTTGGCATAAGCCGGCCTTCCAAACAATGCATGATACGGGCTCTGGAACTTTACTACCTCAAACGTGAGCCACTCTGACCTGAAGTTGTCGATGGACTCGCCAAAAGCAACTTCCAGCGAAATTTTTCCCTCTGGTGTGGCTGATTTCCCCGGAACTATGCCATGAAAAACTGTTGACGTCTTTTGCAGCTGTGATACCTTGAGACCCATACGCAAAAATGTCTCCCAATATAAGATGTTGATACTACTTCCACCATCCATCAGTACCTTCTTTAACTCAAAGCCATCCACCTGGGGAGCCACAACTAAAGCTAGCAGACCCGGGTGCTCAACAACATCCGGGTGATCTGCTCTACTCCACGTGATCGTGTGCTCTGACCACCTCAAATACCTCGGAACTCCTGCAGCAACTGTATTAACCGCCCTTTTGACTACCTTTCGCTCTCTCTTGGTCGCACCACTGGTATATATGTGATACTGGCCAAGCTGCTTTGGCTGATTCGAGAATCCCCCTGATTACCTGTATTTTGGCCGTGTCCAGTGTTACCAGTAGGTACTGTGTTTGCTCCAGTTAAGGGCCCCGAAGCCGGGTTAGCACCCGAGCCGGGTCCTCCACCTCTGTTTGCTCCGTGCAATGCTCTTTGAACCTCGTTGTTTTTCCACCTATTCAGATCTACACACTGGGCCAATGAATGATTGGCGGGTCTGCCATTCTTACTATGACGAGGACACGGCATCCTGAAAGCCTCTTCAGTGCTCATTGGACGTGATCCTTGATAACTATTTCCACCACTGTAATTTCCATTGTTTCCCTGATAACCTCTGTTTTCCTGATAACCTCTGTTTTCCTGATACCCTCTATTTTCCTGATAATTCCCATCCATCCTTTGCCTCTGAAACCCGGCATTTGCGTTTGCCACTACTCTGAATTCCTTCCTGAGGCCCACGCTTATGCTGATTCTGATTGTTGTTGTTATTGTTTCCCGAGCCATTGTTGTTCCTTCCTCCATTATTCGCAGTACCTTTCCCTTTTTCTCCTCACTATCATCCTGGGTCTTGTCCGTGGCTGCGTGTCTGTTGCACGCATCCATCAGCTCTGCCATAGTAACGGGCTTAACCCGGTGTCCCTCTTTCATACGACCCAGCTTCTGGACCAAGGGAGCGTACTTGCAAGTTTTCTCCATCGATGAAATTGCGTCCTTGGGCTCAATACCAGATGAGGAGTGCAGGATCTCCGTGACCCGGCCCATCCAGTGACGCGCTGACTCGCCTTTCCTCTGTACACAACGATCAAGATCTTCAATAGAAAACAATCGCTTGCACGTACCCTGAAAGTGCTTGATAAAAATTGTCTTCAACTCATCCCAAGAATTGATAGACTTCTCTGGCAGGTTCTTGAACCACAACTTCGCTGCTCCATCACTCATCATTAAATACATGTACTTTGCACAAACGTTCTCCGTGGCATTGCGTATACACATTGCCATCTCATAGCTACTCAACCAACTTGCCGGGTCCGTGCTCGGCTCGTAATTTGCGATCTTGCTTGGCTCCTTAAACTTCTCAGGAAAAGGCTCCGCTCTAATGGCATCTGAAAGACATTTGGCCGGCTAAAGTAGAAGAACTTGCTAAAAAATTATTGTTACCCGGCGAGCTTGCAGACGCTGCTGGCGCGGGACCCGGTACTCCTTGTGGTACTCCAACCACAGGTGCTGCCGGGTTTGCATTGGCTGCACTTCTTCCTGCTCGTGATCTATTGACAATCTGCTGAGCCACTGAAATTGCAGGGGCGGGTTGGTGCTGCTGAGGCGGTTCTGCTGGGGCGGGTTTTGCTGTGTGTCGCGGCAAGCCCGGCCAATGGCGGGTTCTCACCGTGGCGACTCTTACTACGATAAGTTGTGGAATGAAGCGCACTTTTTCTTTTGAATACTGAACTTGCTGAACTACTGTGGTACGCAACATGTCAATGGCCCCGAGCTTCAATCTCTGCTGGCGAGTCTCCCAATGGAATACGATCAAGTGCTAAAGTTGCTGCATACACATTATCTGCTGGATTGGAAAAATGACCTGTTGGCGTGTGAAACCTTGGTGCTCTGGGCGGCAGACCCGGATTTCCCCTGGCTCCCCCAGCGAGAAGACCCGGCAATGCTGCAGCCGCAACACCAGCTCCTCTGTTCCTCTATTTGGCTCTGCATTTGTTCTGGCTACTGGAGCTACTTGAGTTATATCAATTGGTTGATTTTCTGGGGTTCTAAACAACACTGCGGGATTTATGACATTCTCCCCTGGGGCCAGCCGGCTCTGATGCCTCCTACGGTGAGCCCTGGTCATCTCATTAAGACGATTTTCCTCATCCTCTAGCTGCTTTCGCCTAACCTCCATATCTTTCTTTTCTGCCATTGTGTCTCTGTGCATTTGCTCCAAAGCCCGGCATGCTGTGTCCAACTCCATGGCTCTAGCCGCCACGTTTTCTGGGGTAATTAACCTCGTAAGTGCTGATGGATCTAGGACCAAACCATTGTTAAACAAGGCCTGGGTACCAGTTGTGTTGTTTCTTTCCTCACCCTGAGCTCGGTTATTGAGAAAACCGAAGTTGTTCCTGTAACGCGCCGTGTTTTCACTTTCCTATGACACCGAAGCCGGGTCTCCATCAACCCTTTGACCCACCAATTCCAGTACTGGTGGTAATTGTTGCTGCTGTTGACCCGGACTAAAAGCAGGTGGCACGACCGTTGATGGCGATGCTCCCGCGTTGATCGAAGGAGCGCTGTAAACCGCCACCCTCCTAACCGGGTTTGGATTGACTCTTGCTCCTCTTCATCCTCTTCTTCTACTCCATAACCGAACCGGCCTTCAAACAAAGGCAAGATCGATTCTGAATCTGCGTAGTCCACCACATCACCCGGGATTGGAGCCGGGTTTCCCGATCTTTCCTCGTGTATGCCCAAGGGCAGCTCATCTTCAGCCGTACCAACTGATTCTTCTCCATCAGATTGAACGATTGTGGCGGCTCCTGACACAGATTCATAGTCTCCATCACTAGCAGATCCAGTTGCAATCATACCAACAAAAACATGGAACTTGCCAATTGGAATAACATCACCTGATTCAAGTAGATCCGATTCCGGCCCCAGCCAGAATCGTCAACGATGGGCTCTCCTTGCGAGTTGAGAGTAATCTCGCCGAAAACGAAATTCTCCACTCCTTGCTTTGCTTCTCCCATGATGGTGACACCTTTGGACGCGGTTCCCACAGACGGCGCCAACTGTCGTGGGGTAGATAACACGGCAGATGCTACCTTGGGGTAGCTTGAGATTATGGGCAAGGCGACTCTCGTGTCTGGGAGATTGTTTAGAATTGCAAGGACAAAGGATTTACCCAGGTTTGGCCTCTCCATTAGAGATAAAGACCTACTTCCTGCTATCTTATTATTGATCTCGAACTCGATAACCCGGCTACTACAACAGAGCCGGATCTCGATCTAGGTTACAAGGTGTGTTTCTCTCGATGGTTCTCTCGCCTAAGCTTGGATCGTAAAGGTCTCTCAGGTAAAACTTGCTTGTCTAACTATGACCTAGGAGCCCGCTTATATAGACGGCCGGGTCTCCTGGCACTTTACAATGCAAACCCGGGCTCTACCCAGACTCGGAGTCCTACTCTAGCTCTTCTAGCCTTCGTGTCCTCCAAGTCCTGAACCGCCTCTGGTCTTCTAGAAACTTCCCTTCTTGAGCCGGGTTACCGCCAAAGCCACTGGCCCAGCAGCATAACCTGGCCCATGCTGATGGTTAGCTGGCCTAGCCGGGCCTCCTGCCTGACGGGTCACGCTTCCCTCTTCATGGCCTACCGGGTTAGCATTCCCCCATCACATGGGGTGGCCGGCTGGGCCTTGGTGGTGCGGCTAAGGCAGCCCACCCGCCCCCATTGGCCCTCCTTGGTGCGGTTTGCCCATATGGGCCTTTTTCCTCCGGGAAAAGGCACATTTAGGTGGGCTGCACCAAAAAATCCGAAATTTAATCAATATTAAATTAATATATTAACTCATTTAATTAAAATATTAACATATTATTTAATCTCCCGGTAATCCGGAACATTTTTCGGTCCATTTCTGTGACTCTGAAACCATTCCGAATCACTCCGAACATCTTCGGACATTCCCGGAACCCTTCCGATTTTCTCTTCTCTATTCTTCGGTAATTCTAAAAAATCCAAAACGATCTCCTAGCATCGTCAAACCCTTAAGTTTGTTACCCTAACAGTTCGGGTTAACTCCAAACATGATCGAGACATGTTCTCTAATCAATGACTATCAGCGATAGCTGGACTGCCGTGATAATCCCTGTGCATCCACGAATAAACATCGCTTGAACCTTAACATACATATCCTATCCATTTATGTCACGATACTTAGTTTGTCCGAGACATGATCATCGGTACCCCGATACCGTAGTTCTATCTCGTTACCGACAAATTCTTGTTATCTCGTTCACATGATCACACATCTCGTGACCTAGTCACATGTTTGCAAACTTTGAGATGTGATCTCACCGAGTGGGCCCTAACTAGTATCTCTCCGACCCTCGGATGCACAAATCCTGCTCTTGATCATTCGCCTTAGCATATTTCTTTCGGATACCCGAGAGGGACACCTTTATTGGCACACTATATAAGACATGACGTTTGATGCAATCAAAGTACCTTCTAGAAATAGCAATTAGATATGATCTCACGGTTTAAGGATTAGGTTACTATGTTTCTAACTATCATGACGCTGAACATTGATCTGGTCATAATACTTATGTTGGGTATGTCCATCACATCATTCTCCTAATGATATGACTCTATTGTGAAGTGACATAAATGTCCATGATCAGAAAACCTTGATCATCGGCTGCCCAATGGACTAGCTAAATAGAGGCTACTAGGGACCCTGGTTGTTTACATACCACACGTGTAGTAATGTTTTCGCTTAATACAGTTATAGCATGGTATAAAACTAATTATGAACATATGTGAGATATGATAATAATTCATTTATTATTTGCCTCTAGGGCATATCTCCTTCAGAGCCGTCGCCGCCGCCTTCCTTTTCTTCTTCGTGACCTCCGTTGCTTCGAGCTCCCTCATGGCCACCGTCGGCTTCCTCACCCGCTTGTTGCCGAACGGAGCAAGGGGAGGGCGTCCCGCCGTCACCATGGCCTCTATGGCCTTGCCCCTGCCCTTGGCGGCCTTGGTGGGCGCTACGTCGGTGGGCCGAACCACGCTTTTTGGCCCCAACCTCTTTCTTGCCTCCCGTGAGGGGCGATTCTGGTGCCGTAACGCCAGCCAGAGTGGGCGGCGGAGTCGAGGACACGAGCTCCGGTTCCATTCCGGCCGGAATCGGGGCAATCAGTGTCGGGTTGGGGAGCTCGGCGGCCGGAGGCGAGAAGTGGTGTGGCATGGCGAGAGGCCGAAAAGTTTTTCTCCAGGAGGCGCCGGTCGAGTATATTTGAGAGAGTGGCGCCGAAATATAAGGGCGACTCTTATAATTTTTCTCCTCTAAACGTTATAAGGGTTCAGTTAGGTACGGCTTAGGGGAGAAAACCAAGATTTTTTTCTCCTCTAACAGTTTTTAAGGGATCAGCTAGGGATGCCCCAATCGTGCACATCGGCCACACAATTTATTTTTTGTTCAAGTTCATGAGAATTTTGCTAACTTTAAGCATCTGGTGCAAATGAGGAGGAAGGCGGTGACTATCATATCTAGACTTAAGTTTTTGGGATTGTCTAGCATCGGGTGCAAATGATATCATGTGCAACTCTTGGTTTAGCACAAATTACGACACAAATCCAATGTCTAAAAAATTAACGAAAACTCACATAGTTGCAAATCATGTGTACTCTCCGTTTTTATTTACTTTGCGTTCTAAGTTTAGTCAAAGTCAAAATTTGTCAAGTTTGAGCAATAATATAGGAAAAATATCAACATTCGTAATACCAATGCATATAACATAAAAATATACTTTATTAAGATTCTAATATTATAAATTTTATATTATAGATGTTAATATTTTTTCTAAATATTTGGTTAAACTTAACAAAATTTGAGTTTGACTAAACACAGAACGCAAAGTAAATAAAAACCGAGGGAGTAACTCTCATATACCAGTACGAATCAAGCCGTCAATCCAATGGCCAAGTGGTTGACTGATATTTGCAACTCACGTGAAACTCTCCTGCCAGCATGAATCATGACACAAATCGCAGCTAAGCAGACTATTGAGATTTAGTTATTTCTATAAAAAAAATCATCGGTCTAATAATGTCTTAGTGCATCTTCCCCCAAAAAAACAAAGCCCCTGCTTGCTAAGAAGGGGCTCCCCTACTTTTTCAGCCCCAAAAGAAGTCTGGCTCGCGAGTGGCCTGGCTCCGTTGGTGCGCGCTGCCGCGCGCCCGCGCCCCATGCCAGCTTCGACACGGCCGATGCGCCACAGAGCTGGTGCTACTGCTGCGCCGTTACTGGAGGCAGCGTAGTGACCGGCCGGCGTCCGAGCGGCGCTGGCGACACCGTCGTCAAGAGACGAGCCTCCTCCGGTTCTTTGCTCGCGGCGGAGCCTGTGCATGGTGGCCGACTGCACGGTCATAGCTCCGACCCACAGACAAGTGTACCAATGACTTCTGCAAAAGACAATTAACATTTTATTTGCGAGTACAATTAACATTAGCCAATACACTTCCAAACCTTAATCCTCTGTAAACTATATATAACACTAACAATTTAACTTCAAAGTGCTGCTCGGGTGCCACTGCGAATTTTCGCAAAATAAATTGCTAAGAATGGTATGTATCAGTTAATATCAAACTGTGAGTGCTGATAATTCGCCTGCAGCCGCTGCAGGATGTCTGCCACCACGCGCATTCGTGGAGAAGTGTCGTTCCATGATTCCATCATGGCCGTGGTTTTGTGCTTCGTTTGCTTCAGCCGTGTAGAAGCGCCTCTCGTTTGTTGTGAATAAGTTCAGTTCCAAGTAATTCGGTTGGAATGTCAAACATGGTACTAATATTCAGCCTGGTCATCTGGGACATACGCACCGCCGTCACCTAAATCTTTCAACTTTTGGTATTCAATGAATTTTGTTTGAATCTGAGCATCAAAATTTCCATGGTCTGACTTTCGAAAAAAAATACAAAGATTATAACATGCCATTGCATGGAGATTTTTTTGGGCACCAAGTTGAATCGCACTGCTAAGCGGACCACACATAGCCCAAATTTGTTTCTATTATTGAACATCCATTAGTAGTTCTGCGATGACAAATGCGACTAAAGGAAAAAAGAAAAGTGAAGATACACACATACAGAGGGGGAGTTCAGATAAAATTCAGTCTGACGTGCTTCAGATGCTCCGCTACCTTCCTCTGCACATTTTTCTTCAATTCATCGCCCAATTTATTGCTCCAACTACGCAGCCGAATCTCCCTGAGGCTTCTGAGGACTTGTAGACCGGAAACTTCTTTCAGGGCAGGACAACTTGTAACTTGTAGCAGCTCGAGCCTAGGCATTGCTTCTTCTTCAAACAACACCGATTTGAGAAGAGGTAAGTAAATAATCTCTAGCGCCACGAGACTCAGGAAAGATGATTTTTTGAAATGGAGATGTTCCCCCTCGAACGAATAAGGGTTCAGCCGTAGAACTGCAAGGTTTGGTAGCACGCCAAGGGCTTGTATGGCATCATCGTGGTCCAATCTAGAACAGTCTAGTGTCAACTTGGAGAGATTCTGAAGCTGCTGAATCCATGTGGTCATTCCGATTAGCTTGCCCCATAGCCAGAGGCTCTCGAGGCAGCTTGGTGGCCACAAACCCTCACCCAAACAACCATCTAACTCGCGAGTAGGATAGGCAGATTCAACAGAGATCTAAGTTGACTGAGACCGGCAATGGCAGACCAGAACACCATACTGTTCTCGATCGTGACACCGAACACTCCAAGCTTACGTAGTTGAGTTAGCTCTTTGACCTCTTTTAGAGCAACCTTTCCCTTTCCATCTACAATATTGACATAACATAGTGTCTGCAGGGCTTTCAGTTTCCCGACCCCTCTAGGAATTTGAATACCATATTGAGTTTCTGAAGCAGAGCGGTGATAAAGGTTTAATATATCATTCCGGTTCAAACCATCATCTGAAAGACCTTGTGGTTTGAAGAAAAGAGGAACTGTAGACAGGAAAAGACCACACGGTCCACATCTGTAAGACCTTGAGTAATTATGACCTATGATAGCTTCTCCCTTGACTCTACCAAATTTCTTCCAAGAAGCATGAAGGTGTTGTAATTTCCCAAGCTTGGTGATTGTTGTTGGAAACTCCCATATTCTTGTACCTCTAACATCAAGTGTTTGGAGGTGCCTCAAATTACCCAAAGAATTTGGCAGCCTATAAATGTTTCCACATCTTCGTAAAGAGAGGTACTTGAGGTGAAGGAGCTGCCCGATTTGATCAAGATGATGGTCTTTTAAGCCTACCGTGTCTTCCAAATCGAGCACTCGGAGGAACCTCATATTGTACGAGACAAAAAAGGGTCTCCACTCTCCAAACACGGTTAATGATCTTATATGTGACAAGTCCAGCATGCTCACCAACACATCTTTATCCCTTTTCCAGTTGCTGCCTATGACAAGATGACGTATTCGACCTTGTGTATTGTTCAAACAACATCCATCCTCCAGTGTGAAAACTAGGTTTTCCTCCCTAGCCTTTGAGATGCATATTTCACGGATGATATCATGAAGTTGGCAAGAACTTATTTTCCCACTTGAATGAGTTACCCCTTCCCCTGGCAGGATCATAATCCTATCCAAGAGATCATCAAAGTACCTGCGACCAAGTTCTTCTCTACTCAATCCATGCATGTCCCTCAAGTAACCCTTTGCGATCCACCGCCTCACCAAGCGACCCCACATAATTTTGTGGTCTTCAGGAAATATGGGCAGGTATAAAAAAAGAGACTTCAAATGGTATGGCAAACCATCGTAGCTCCTAATAAGAATTGTCTTTATTGTCATAAGTTCAGAGTTTATCTCCAATTCAGCACTAACATGATCGTTCATCTTCCTCCATTCAATAGCAGTTTTTGGCTTAGTGGCTAAAAATCCACCTATAGTTGATATTGCAAGAGGAAGACCATCACATTTCTTTAGGATAAGTCTTGCTTGCTCCATCATGGCAGGGACTAATTCATTTTTTTCAGTTTTGTCCTTGAATACCTGCAGATGAAATAATTTAACAAAGTTAATTATTTCGATTAAATAAATGATGCTACATTAGGAACATGAAATATTATCAATTTGAAAGATCTACATTAAGTTCCCAACTTTCAGTCCCAGGCAAGTTGAGGTAGGAGATAATTTAAATATGCATTATATTTTTCTACATTAGCAATATGAAATATTATGGACTTATTTGGCCTAGCTTCAGCTAGTGGCTTCTGAACCTAAAGCCCTAACACTAAGGATTAGGGATATGAAAATGAAATTCCCATTTTCTGTTCATTTAATTGTAATGTTGAAATATCCCTTTTGTTACTATTACTATATCACATACTCCTTCCTTCACCAAATATGTTGCATATAAGTTTTGGTCAAAATCAAACTTTGTGAAGTTTCACCAAGTATATAGATAAAATATTAACATCTATAATATCGAATATATATATTATTAGAATAATCATGAAAATATATATGCATACTATATGCATTTGGTATTGTAGAGTTGATATTTTTTCTATATACTTGATCAAACTTTGCATTCGACAAAAAATGATATGCAACACATTTTAGGAATGAAGGGAGTTTTAGAGATATGAATATGAAAGTCTCTTCATATGGTGAGTTCACTAAGCTAGCATTCTATTTTCTTGTAATCTGAGTGTGCACTAAACATGATGGCTTGCCGTTGAAGACAAATGCGTTCTGTAGGCACCATAGCCTCCAAATTATCTATGAACGTGTGAATTGTTCTGATATTTTGAAACGCAGATCGTATTTTGCAATAGGACCTGATGATCTTAGAGCCATATTGGTAGTCATACAGTCATACTGACATTATTTATTAAATGTTCAAATTACCTATGAGAAACTAACTTTATGAAATAGTAGAGAATGGTGCCGCCTATGTGGAATAGAGTGCACATTTTCGTGATTTAAGAGCATCTCGGGTCGTGGCCCAAAGCTATTGGGCGCGCTGGATGAAAAGCCGCACCCCTAATAGTTCGCCTTTGTCTGGCGCGGTTCCATATTGTGTGCGGTGCTCCCATGCCGTCCGCGTCCCATAGGGAGCCGCTTGGTAGACACGAGCGCAGTCGCCGCCACGTCGGATACCGACAGGCAAGTTAGCACTATCAACGGAAACCCTATTTCACTTTCCCTTCTCTCCCCTCCCAATTCATTTCTCTCGTCTACCGCTCTTGTTCCCGCCCATCCCACGCACCCCGTTCTCCCCTCGTCGCCATGGCGCCACCTCGCGCACCCAAGGAGAAGCCGCATGGAACTGCACCCTAGGTTCGCCTGTGGCGCAAGGCTCGCCCACCAAAGGATAAGCTGGGTGGATGTCCAACGAGGCGTGGGACAGCGACTGAATCCGACGAGGTGATCACGTTGGACCGCAATGGGCGGCACGGTAATTCTGAGATGAAGAA
This sequence comes from Poa pratensis, assembly GCA_947311845.1. NCBI lineage: Eukaryota > Viridiplantae > Streptophyta > Magnoliopsida > Poales > Poaceae > Poa > Poa pratensis. Next base: position 23,266,286 of record CAMZMU010000055.1, read on the forward strand.
GTCAATGGCCATGGCAGCGGCGAACCTTGCCGCCTTAAGTCAAGTTTTCAACATGGGCACCGTCGCTGCTACCAACAGTGGAAGACGAGAGAGTGCAAAAGTGGCTATCCGTTTGAGGAGTGCATCACCGTCCTCCCGGGTTACTTCCAAGAAAACGTCGGTGCGGCGCCGCTATCCGTGGAGGAACTTGGTAGCATGTACTTTGACGTGTACCTAGCTACAACTACAAGGGTGGACATGGTGCGGACGGCGGCATTGCCGTCGACTTCAAACACTCCTACGAGGGCTCTCATCTGCAAAGGAGGCCAAGTTTGTTCGATGCTCCCGGCGAGGACACCCAGGCTGGCCGCAGCTTGTTGTTTGGCGCTGAGAACGCCAGCAAATTGTTTGGCGGAATGCCGCCTTGTGGCTTCGGTGCCCACCTGGTATGGTACTGCTGGCATTGTGTTTTGTGTGCATAGCATGATTGTACGCTTATAGAAGGACATGTGTTTGTGTGCATAGATGGATGCCAATGAAATGATCAATGATGGAACTGGCACACAAAAATGCAGAAGAGGAGGAGGAGGAGAATGAAGAAGATAAAGAGGAACCCATCGCAACCGCCGACATTGGGACCGGAAAGAAAGGCAAGCCGAGGCCCCAAGTGGAAGACCAAGGAGGATGAGTGCTTGTTTGATTCTTAGAAGGCCGTGGTATTGACCCCATCACCGGTGCCAATAAAACTAGTGGCGCCTATTGGAAGAAGATCAAACTCGAATTTGATGAGCGGACGCATGAAGTACAGTTAGTATGCCAAAATGCACATGAGCCAAAAAAAAAATTCTTTGTCGCATACTTCAAGTGTTATACTAGCGGTGGTCAACATATTCCCACATATTTCTTGAGAATATTTGCGATAGACCCGAGTGTGGCAAGTCCATGGAGGATCAAGAAAGTGCTCAAACTTGTTCACTTTGGCATAGTAAACCTCGGGTATGTATTGATGTGTATCTTTTTGCTAGTTGTTAGATGCGCTAACCATGTTTCAAGAGAAAAACAAGGACAATGAATTCAACTTGATGCATTGCTTCAGAAAACTCCAAACTTGCGAAAAATGGAGGAATGTCCGGAAGCAACTCAATAAGGGCGGCCATGGTAGCATCATAGATGTAGATGAGCCTTCCTCGGCGCTCGGCGGGATGCCCCACCGGGAGCAAGAAGGCAAAGATGCCCGTTGTTGCGACGGCATCATCGTAGAGGGTGCTAGCATCGATTGTAAAGTGCCTAGCTGAGGTATCAATGAGCTCAACCTTGAGAAGGCAAGAGAATGATGCAAGGTGGCCAATCTTGATGGATAAGCAAGACATGAAGATCGAGCTCGAGAAGGTAACAGTTGCGGTGAAGAAAACAAAAGCTCACTTCATGATCTTGACGGCCAACATGTCGGGCATGGATCTGGAGGTGAAGGCGTGGCATATGATGAACCATGCCGCCATCTTGCAAGAAATGGGTATTGCTAGGGCAACGTCAGCGCCAACACTGGTGGCGACGGAAGAGCCGACACTGACAGTGGAGCCAACATCTTCCATTTGATTTAAATCATATTTATTATGTGTGGCCGTACTTCTTGTCATTTTGGTGGCCGAGACTATGTGTGTTTTGATTTGCATATTTTCAGAATTTTGAAAAAAAAATCAAACATTATTGGGAGGGCTGTATTGGGGGCGTCTCATAGGAGATGCGCCCCCAATACGGGGGCAACATGTGTCAGCGCCCCCAGTAACACTCGTCCGGTGATGTTGTTGGAAGGTGTATTGGGGCCGGACTGGAGATGCTCTAATACTTTTGTATGTACAAGACTAATAAATTTTAACATTTATTTCCAACGAGACATCAGCTGTTAAACTAGTTTTAGTTCCGAATCGAGAGAAATGCCAACCTTATGTCACATGAAGCAGAACTATATTACGTGAAAAACTTGTATTGAAGGTAATAAAGGATATTTTTTAGAGAAGTACCTTTTTAATGAAGAGATCAAGTGCATCATCATCTTTCATGCGTTGAAGACTATACATGTTCTTGTATTCTCTTGAACAATGTATTGCAATATGTTTTTCTCTTGTGGTGACTATGATCCTTTGAGCATTGCATAAACTCCCTTTCACTAAGTCCCATTCAAATGTGGATGATATATCATCAAGAACAACAACACACTTTTGCATGTTTAATAGCCGAGCTAACTCTTCCTTCAACTCTTCCAGTTTCATGAATGCTATGTTTTCCTTTTCCGCTCCTGTTGCTGTTGCTCCAGCAAGATCTTCTTGAATACTTTTCTGAAGTTGGAAAGCGATAGTTCTAAGGAGTACTTCAGGGTTAAAAGGACGTAATGCGGTGGCCCAAGCATGCTTCCAGCCACCAAGCTGCTGGCATTGGTAGACGCTTCGGGCAAGAGTTGTTTTTCCAAGACCCCCCATTCCCCAAATTGTGATCACCTTGCAGCCTTGATTGTCGTCAGGTTGACCAACTAATCTGATGATAGTAGATTTTTCTGTTTCTCGGCCAATGAGCACTTCATCATCCAGTGCTAGTGTCCTGCTGCGATCAAACTTCTTTCGAGAAATTGAATTAAAAACTTTGTCTTCATCTGCATTCTTAGGTTGTTGGTACTCCTCTTGTATTTCATTTGTGGTGGGCCTGTGATTCCATACACCTCCTAGGCGAAGGGTTATCGTGGAGGGGAAACACAAGGACGGCCAGGATTGAAGCTTCGGAGGCAGCTCGGCTCGAGCCGATCCTGGGGGAGCCGATCTGTGTTGAGCCGAGCCGGATCGTGAGCCACCAAGGAAGTCTGAAAAATACCAGAAAAAACAGAAATATGTGGCCGCCAGGAATCGAACCTGTGCCGTGCCGGTAGGAGAGAGGCTAGTGCGGCTGTGTTAACCAACGGAGGCAAGGGTACTCTTTGTCGTACAACTACACGCAGTGATTAAATACACTGAATTTTCTTTGACCACTCAGGATGCGAGCGCTCGAACACTCCGCACGTCGTGCGTCCTCCGTGGCAGGCCAAGTTCTATTCTCTTTGACCATTTCTCTCGTCAGCACATGTAGCCTGGTGGCCCCGACCGAATCTTTTCCCGTTTTTCATCATGTGCATGCAACGCGGTCCCCTCGATTTTTATCCTTTTATTTTTTTCTAGCTATACTGCTACTCTTTCCTCGTGCTTGGATACAAGGCTGCGTTTTTTTTTTTTTGCTCTTTGCTCATGGAATGCATGAATATGCATGCGAACAATGATTCACCATTTTTTTTACCGGACCCATGCATCTGGATTGGACGTGAGCTTTTCTAACTGCCATGCACATGCACAAAACGTTCCCTTTGTTAACTTTTTAATAGTGTCACCATTGAGAAAAAAACTATAAAATCTAACTTTTTTACTATTCCCTTTGTTAACTAGAAAACACAAATATTCGATTTTTGCTTGCAAAGAAATACTCAGTATACTTTTCAATTCCCTTTTTGAGACAGCAGTTTTTTAGGGTAAATAAATATGGGTGGGGACCACATGTGTAGGGTCAAAATGGTTAGGGGTGTTGTATGTGGGTCCACATGCAACACTGATGACCATCTATTTATATAAATATCATCTTTAGGACATGTGGACTCACATGTGACACTTTTAACTATGTTTGTATGTTGTTGGACCCGCATGATACTTTTAGGTCAAACTGTTTAGGGCTGGTGCATGTGGATCCAAACAAGTAGGTCATATAAGTATGTAACTACCACCTCTGAAAACATGTGGACCCACATGCAACACTATCCATCTTGAACTAACGCATATGGGAAAAATAATTGGTCATTTCAAGGAGGTCGAAAAAATCACTTGCTTACAATTGAACCTGTTCATTGAGAGCAAAAAATAAATAATATGCTGGACTTGTCAAAAAAATTAAACCCTACACGTGACAGAACGCACTTTTTTCGAAACATTTGTTGAGCAAAAAATAAATAATATGTTGGACTTGTCAAAAAAAATATTTTTTGCTCAACAAATGTTTCGAAAAAGTGTATTTTTTGCTCAACAAATGTTTCGAAAAAAGTGCATTTTAGGTCAAGAATCTATGAAAAACATGACTAGTTATTTTAGCAAATCTAAGGCCAGACCTAGTTGTATAGAGGTGTTGCATGTGGGTCCTACCACCTTTCATGCATGTGAACCCATATTCAACACTTCTAACCATCCATGTGTACATGTATCACTTTTAGGACATATGGACCCACATTCAACACTCCTATCCAACTAGTTGTGCATCTACCCCATTTTATACATATGGTTCCACGCAACACTCCTGGCCTGCTAGCGGTGCATCTACCCCATTTTATACATGCGGACCCACATGCAACTATCTATCCAGCTAGGTTTACCCCTACCACCCTTGGTTGCATGTGGACACTTACAACTATGTCTACCCCAGATACGTCTCCAACGTATCCATAATTTCTGCTGTTCCATGCTTATATTATACCATTTGCTACATGTTTTATATACACTTCGTATCACTTTTATGCATTTTCTGGGACTAACCTATTAACAAGATGCCACAGTGCCAGTTCCCTGTTTTCTGCTGTTTTTGGTTTCAGAAAGTTACTTCTGGAAATATTCTCGGAATTGCACGAAACAAAAGGCCAGGTCCCTATTTTTCCAGCACGTACACGGAGTCCGAAGGAGAGACGAAGGAGAGCCACGAGGTGGCCAAACCACCTGGCGGCGCGGCCCCACCCAGCCGCGCCTGCCTGTGGTTTGGGCCCCTCGGGGGTCCGCCGACATCGCCCCTTCGCCTATTTATTCCCCGAGACGCGAAAACCCTAAAACACCGAGCCTTTCATCCAGAACATATTCGCTGCCGCCGTCGTCGTCAACCCTAACTCGGGGGGTTTCTGAAGCTCTTCCCGGCACCCTGCCGGAGAGGGGAATCATCACCGGAGGGCTCTACATCGCCATGCCCGCCTCCGGAGTGATGCGTGAGTAGTTCATCCTTGGACTATGGGTCCATAGCAGTAGCTAGATGGTTGTCTTCTCCACTTGTGCCATCATGTTTAGATCTTGTGAGCTGCCTATCATGATCAAGATCATCTTATTGTAATGCTACATGTTGTGTTTGCTGGGATCTGACTTATATTGATACCTATGTGGAGCTGAATATTATATTATCATGTCTATGTCATTTGTGATCTTGCATGCTCTCCGTTACTTGTTGAAGCCTTGGCCAGTGAATACTTGTGACTCCAAGAGGGGGTATTTATGCATGATAGTTGGGTTCAACCTCTATTTAACCTGGGATAGTGACAGCAAGTTCTAAGGTTGTAGATGTGTTGTTGCCACTAGGGGTAAAACAGCAATGCTTTATTCAAGGATGAATGTATTGTTTACATTACGCACATTACTTAATGCAATTGTCTGTTGCTTGCAACTTAATACTGGAAGGGGTACGGATGTTAACCGGAAAGTGGACTATTTAGGCATAGATGCATGCTGGATAGCGGTCTATGTACTTTGTCGTAATGCCCAAATGAATCTCATAGTAGACACCACAGCTCACACATGCATGTTATATGCACTTATCAATTGTCAATTGCCCAGCTGTAATTTGTTTACCCAGCATGTTAGTTATCTTATTGGAGAGACACCACTAGTGAACTGTGGACCCCGGTCCATTCTTTTACATCTGAAATACAATCTACTGCAATCATTGTTCTCTACTGTTTTATGCAAACAAACATCATTTTCCATTCGATACGTTTAACCCTTTGTTTTCAGCAAGCCGGTGAGATTGACAACCTCACTGTTAAGTTGGGGCAAAGTAATTTGATTGTGTTGTGCAGGTTCCACGTTGGCACCGGAATCCCTGGTGTTGCGCCGCACTACACTCCTTCACCAACACCTTCGAAGCAAACCTCGTTTTCCTACTGGTCGATTAAACCTTGGTTTCATACTGAGGGAAAACTTACTGCTGCACTCATCATACCTTCCTCTTGGGGTTCCCAACTGACGTGTGACGTACAAGCATTGTTTCTGGCACTATTGACCTAGAGCCACCAACACGTTTTCTGGCGCCGTTGCCGGGGAAAAAGAATTGCTTCTGCAAGGGGAGTCTCTCACACCCAATCTCTTTACTTTGTTATTTGTCTTGCTTAGTTTATTTTTATTTATTTGTTTGCTTTCTTTATCAAAAACACAAAAAAATTAGTTACTTGTTTAATTCAGTTTGATTTTGTTTTTCAAAATGAATGCTCCTGAAGTTGAAGTTCGTTCTTTTAGGCAACTAGGAGGTGAAAATTTGAAAGATGCTTGGTATAGAATTAGTGATGCTCATCATAGATGTACTAAGAAACACTCTACCACTATCCTCCTTAGGAACTTTTATGTTGGTATCTCTAGTTGGTATAGGTATGTTCTAGACACTCTTACAGGTGGAAATTTCTTGGGTACTCCTGCTTTAGAAGCCTGTAATATTATTGAAAGTTTGGTAGGAACACCACCCACTAAAGATATTAAAGTTGAGATCACCTTGGAGGATGTTATAAATAAGTTAGACTCTATGGAGAATTTTTTTCCAAATTTTCTTGATTGTATTGGTAAGACTAATGAATCAATAGCCACCATCAATGAAAGAATCACTGTTCTTGAGGATAATAATATCCATGACACCCAAAATCATAGAATTGATGAGTTAGAGGAAGCTATTGAAACCTTAAGTTCAACCTTTACTTCTCTTAAGTCTAAAAAGGAGAAAGTTTATGTGGGTAGAGAGCAAAAGTTTATGTATGTTCCTAAAGTGCCAAAACCAAAGACTCATTATGAGCTTAAAATTGATAAAACTTTTAGTACGGTTAAAGGTAATGAAACATCTAAGATACCCATTGTTACAAGCTGTGTGTTGGAAGAAGCTTTTGATGATTTGAATGATTTCACTTGACAACACTTGATTTTCACTTTCTGCGCCTAGCTGAAAGGCGTTAAAGAAAAGCGCTTATGGGAGACAACCCATCGTTTTTATTTGCTGTTATTTTTGTTTTCTTTGAGTCAAGGAGTTTTGTTACTTCTGTAGCAACTCCTTTGTATCTTTATTTTATCGCAATGTTGTGCCAAGTAAAGTTCTATATTGAAAGTTGATGCAAGATTTGGATTTCTGCGCAGTGACAGATTTTTAGCTGTCACGGATTTGAGCTTATCTCCCTGTAGAAAATTCAAAAAATTCTGAGAAAAATCACGCATATTCCTGAGATATGTACGCAACTTTCATTATTTTAGGCCAGATCCATCTGAGCAACTTAAGTGCCTCGAAAAAATTCGTCATTCCAGACTGTTCTGTTTTTGACAGATTCTGCCTTTTGTTTTGCATTCGCTCTTTTACTGTGTTTGTGTGGATTTCTTTGCTCCACAAAGCATTGGTGGCTGTAGCTAATGTCCAGAAGCTTTGGGATTGATTGTATCATTACAGAATATGAGAATTTTTGATTATGCACTAACCCTCTAATGAGAACTGTCTTGAGTTTGGTGTGAAGGAAGTTTTCAAGGATCAAGCGAGAAGGGTGATATTATGTGATCAAGAAGAGTGAAAAGCCTAAGCTTGGGGATGCCCCCGTGGTTCATCCCAACCATATTCAGAGAGACTCAAGCGTCTAAGCTTGGGGATGCCCAAGGCATCCCCTTCTTCATCAACAAACTTATCAGGTCATCTCTAGTGAAACTATATTTTAATTCTTTCACATCTTATGCGCTTTACTTGGAGCGTCTGTGTGTTTTTATTTTTGTTTTTGTTTGAATAAATTCGGATCCTAGCAATCCTTGTGTGGGAGAGAGACACGCTCCGCTTTTTCATGTGAATACTCATGTTCTTCACTTATATTTGTTGAGTATTCTTAACTAGCTACTGCAGTGCTTTTAGCTCCTGTTTTTCATGCATCTCTTCGAGCTGTTAGCACTTGTTTATAAATACTCTCTTGCTGCATTATATTATCATTTGGAGAGTTTATGTTTAAATTTATTGGTGTTTGTTTGGAAGAAAGAAAATGCTACATGTAGTAGTTGGTATTGGAAAAGACATATGCATTCTTGTAGATCATTGTCTTGTTTTGATTTGATGCTTTGCAATTGTTTTGAGCTCTCAAGTAGATCATGTTTAAGCTCTTGCATCATGTAGTTAAAGCCTAGTAGTGGAGAACTACCGTAGAGCTTGTTGAGACTTGGGATGCATATTTGTTCTCTCTAAGGTCTAGATATTTTCTGGTAAAATGTTTGAGCAACAAGGAAGACAGTGTAGAGTCTTATAATACTTGCAATATGTTTTTATGTGATTCTTGCTGTACCGGTTTATACTTGTGTTTGCTTCAAACAACCTTGCTAGCCTAAACTCTGTACTGAGAGGGAATGCTTCTCGTGCATCCAAAACTTGAGCCAAAACCCATGCCATTTGTGTCCACCATACCTACCTACTATGTGGTATTTCCTGCCATTCCAAGTAAATATTTCATGTGCTACCTTTAAACTATTCAAAACTTTATTACTCCTTATTTGTGTCAATGTTTTATAGCTCATGAGGAAGTATGTGGTGTTTTATCTTTCAATCTTGTCATTTACTTCTGACAGACTTTCACCAATGGACTAGTGGCATATACATCCGCTTATCCAATAATTTGCAAAAAGAGCTGGCAACGGGGTGCCCAGCCCCAATTAATTACAACTTTCATTAATAATTCTCTTCACATGTTTTGCCCTGATTTATCAGTAAGCAACTTAATTTTGCAATAGACACTCCTCCATGGTATGTGAATGTTGGAAGGCACCCGAGGATTCGGTTAGCCATGGCTTGTGTAAGCAAAAGGTTGGGAGGAGTGTCATCTATAAAGAAACTAAAATACATGTGTAAACAAAAGAGAAGAGGGATGATCTACCTTGCTGGTAGAGATAACGTCCTTCATGGGAGCCGCTCTTGAAAGTCTGGTTGACAAGGGGGTTAGAGTGCCCACTACCATTCGTTGACAACAACAAACACCTCCAGCCGCGCCTGCCTGTGGTTTGGGCCCCTCGGGGGTCCGCCGACATCGCCCCTTCGCCTATTTATTGCCCGAGACGTGAAAACCCTAAAACACCGAGCCTTTCATCCAGAACATATTCGCTGCCGCCGTCGTCGTCAACCCTAACTCGGGGGTTTCTGAAGCTCTTCCCGGCACCCTGCCAGAGAGGGGAATCATCACCGGAGGGCTCTACATCGCCATGCCCGCCTCCGGAGTGATGCGTGAGTAGTTCATCCTTGGACTATGGGTCCATAGCAGTAGCTAGATGGTTGTATTCTCCACTTGTGCCATCATGTTTAGATCTTGTGAGCTGCCTATCATGATCAAGATCATCTTATTGTAATGCTACATGTTGTGTTTGCTGGGATCTGACTTATATTGATACCTATGTGGAGTTGAATATTATATTATCATGTCTATGTCATTTGTGATCTTGCATGCTCTCCGTTACTTGTTGAAGCCTTGGCCACGTGAATACTTGTGACTCCAAGAGGGGGTATTTATGCATGATAGTTGGGTTCAACCTCTATTTAACCTGGGATAGTGACAGCAAGTTCTAAGGTTGTAGATGTGCTGTTGCCACTAGGGGTAAAACAGCAATGCTTTATTCAAGGATGAATGTATTGTTTACATTACGCACATTACTTAATGCAATTGTCTGTTGCTTGCAACTTAATACTGGTAGGGGTACGGATGTTAACCGGAAAGTGGACTATTTAGGCATAGATGCATGCTAGATAGCGGTCTATGTACTTTGTCGTAATGCCCAAATGAATCTCATAGTAGACACCACAGCTCACACATGCATGTTATATGCACTTATCAATTGTCAATTGCCCAGCTGTAATTTGTTTACCCAGCATGTTAGTTATCTTATTGGAGAGACACCACTAGTGAACTGTGGACCCCGGTCCATTCTTTTACATCTGAAATACAATCTACTGCAATCATTGTTCTCTACTGTTTTATGCAAACAAACATCATTTTCCATTCGATACGTTTAACCCTTTGTTTTCAGCAAGCCGGTGAGATTCACAACCTCACTGTTAAGTTGGGGAAAAGTAATTTGGTTGTGTTGTGCAGGTTCCACGTTGGCACCGGAATCCCTGGTGTTGCGCCGCACTACACTCCTTCACCAACACCTTCGAAGCAAACCTCGTTTTCCTACTGGTCTGATTAAACCTTGGTTTCATACTGAGGGAAAACTTACTGCTACACTCATCATACCTTCCTCTTGGGGTTCCCAACTGACGTGTGATGTACAAGCATTGTTTCTGGCACTATTGACCTAGAGCCACCAACCCCTGCCACCATTTTGGACATGTGGACCCACATGTAGGAGCACTTCTGGCCATCCGGCTACACATTTATCATCACTGGGGCATTTAGACACATATGATGCACTCTCAGCCATCTAGGTCCACTCCTATAACCTTTGGGGCATGTGAATAAACCTGACTAGCAAATAGGCGTGCATGTGGATCCACATGTTCCAGAGGTGGTAGATCTGTACCTAGACGGAAACGAGTGTTTATATGGATCCACATGTATCAAAGGGTCTAGGGGCAGACCTAATTGTATAGGGTGTTGCATCTGGGTCCACATATATGAAAGGTGGTAGGTCTACCATCTTTGGAATATGTGGACCCATATACAACTCTCATAACCATCCATCTATACATATATCACCTTTGTGACATGTGGACCCACATGCAACACTCCTAGCCAGCTAGTTGTGCATCTACCCCATTTTGGACACGCGGACCCACACGAAAACACTCCTGTCACGCCGGCTTGGTCTACCCTTAGCATCCTTGGGACATGTGGACCCACACATGTCTACCCCTACCATCTTTGGGACATGTGGACCCACATGCAACACTCCTATCTGACCCGCTAGGTCTGTCCTTACCACCTTATCTAACACATGTACTGTCGTGTCTCGTCGCATGGACACCGGGAGTATAGGATACCCCCTTTTAGGTTCGGCACGGGGCGCGAAGGAGGCTGAGAATCGTCTTCTTGGGCGGAGTCTAGATCAAGCTCTCCTCTCCACGATCAAAGCATGCAACCAAATGGACACAAGGAGCTACCCAGGTTCAGGCTGCCCGGAGGCTGAAAGCCCTACTCCTGCATGTCTGGATTGATGGGTTCTTCATAGTGTGGCTTACAATGGAACCTCCTGGACAGGGTACCCGGAAGGGTTTTGGCTGGAGGTAGAAGAAGGACAGATCCTGACCCAGAGGAGATCACCTTCCTCTCTACCTTTGCAGCCCTAGTCTAGTCTTGCTCCGGTTCTAGCTCGTGTTTGTCCTTGGTCCGACCTCTCCTTGGTTCGACCTCCCCTTCTCTGTGCCTTGGTCCTCCTTTTATAGGCTAAGGGGTTGCCACAGGGTCACGTGAGGGGCGTGAGGGACCTTCGGGGTGAAGGACCCTCCTCATCTAGTTTAGGGGGAGACGTGGCCTCTCCTCAGCCTAGCGTCTCCTTTGGGTTAGGTGGGAGCGTCCGCCTTGGGGGTGGACAGGAGCTGACACCACCACGGGACGTGCTTCCCGCCCGCGTTGCCTTCGCCTTGCTTCCCAAGTCTTCCGCAGTGAGGTGGAGTGCTTATCCACAGGAACGTAGGGAAGTACCTGAGAGGGAGCCTGGCCTCCTGCCGGGAACTCGGGCTCTCGGGTCCTTCCTGGCCTTCTTGCTTGATTCGGGGACCCGGAAGGTCCCCAGGACCGGAGCCCTTAGTCAACGTAGGCCATGCGTGTCTTGACGGTGAACCCACCAGCTTGACTTGAGTCTTGGTCTTGTCCATCTTCATCTTGGGCCCACATGGGGTGGACCCACTTTGGCAGTACTAGGGGAACCTCATGTTCCACTGTTGCGACATGTACCAAGGGTGCTAACGGTATACCAAGCTGGCGTGATAGGAGTGTTTTCATGTGGGTCAACATGCCCAAAAGGTGATAGATGTATACCTAGATGGCTATGAGTGTTGAGGTGGGATGACATATATCCCCAAAAGTTGTAGGGGCAGACCTATTTCACAAGGAGAATTGCATGTGGGTCCACACATGTCCCGAAGGTGGTAAGGGTAGGTCTACCCTTACCACCTTCGGGACATGTGGACCACATGCAACACTCCTATATGACACGTTAGGTCTACCCTTACCACCTTCGGGACATGTGGACCACATGCAACACTCCTATATGACACGTTAGGTCTACCCTTACCACCTTCGGGACATGTGTGGACCCACATGCAACTCTCCTTGCGAGATAGGTCTGCCCCTACAACCTTTTGAAATATATGTCGTCCCACCGCAACACTCCTAGCCATCTATCACCTTTTGGGCATGTGCAGCCACATGAAAACACTCCTATCACGCTAGATTGGTCTACCCTTAGCACCGTTGGGACATGTGGACCCACACACGTCTACCTAGGTCTACCCTTACCACCTTCGGGACATGTGTGGACCCACATGCAACTCTCCTTGCGAGATATATAGATCTGCCCCTACAATCTTTGGGTTATATGTCATCCCACCGCAATACTCGTAGCCATCTAGGTATACATCTATCACCTTTTGGGCATGTGCACCCACATGAAAACACTCCTATCACGCCAGAATGGTCTACCCTTAGCACCCTTGGGACATGTGGACCCACAAGAAACACTCATATCTGACCCACTAGGTCTACCCTTACACCCTTTAGGAAATGTGTGGACCCACATGCAACACTCCTTGAGAGATATATAGGTCTGCCCCTTTGGGATATATGTCATCCCTCCACAGCACTCCTAGCCATCTAGGTATACATCTATCACCTTTTGCCGATGTGGACCCACATGAAAACACTCCTATCACGCTCGTTTGGTCTACCATTAGTACCCTTGGGACATGTGGACCCACACATGTTTACCCCTACCACCTATGGGACATGGGGACCCACATGCAACACTCCTATCGGACCCGCTAGGTCTACCCTTACCACCTTCGGGACATGTGTGGACACACATGCATGCAACTCTCCTTGCGAGATAGGTCTACCCGTACAACCTTTGGAACATATGTCGTCCCACCGCAACACTCCTAGCCATCTATATATACATCTATCACCTTTTAGGCATGTAGACCCACATGAATACACTCCTATCACGCTAGCTTGGTCTGCCCTTAGAACCCTTGGGACATGTGGACCCACACACGTCTACCCCTACCACCTCTGAGACATGTGGACCCACAAACAACACTCATATCTGACCTGCTAGGTCTACCCTTACCACCTTTAGGAATGTGTGGACCCACATACAACTCACCTTGCAAGATATATAGGTCTGCCCATACAACCTTTGGGATATGTCATCCCACCGTAACACTCCTAGCCATCTTGGTATACATCTATCACCTTTTGGGTATGTGGACCCACATGAAAACACTCCTACCACACCCGCTTGGTCTACCCATAGCACCCTTAATTTGGACATGTGGACCCACACACGTCTATCCCTACCACCTTTGAGACATGTGGACCCACAAACAACACTCCTGTCTCCATTAGGTCTACCCTTACCACCTTCGGGACATTTATGGACCTACATGCAACTCTCCTTGCGAGATATATAGGTATGCCCCTATAACCTTTGGGATATATGTCATCCCACCGTGACACTCTTAACCATCTAGGTATACATCTATCACATTTTGGTCATGTGGACCACATAAAAACACTCCTATCAGGCCCACTTGGTTTTCCGTTAGCACCCTTGGGACATGTGGACCCACATGCAAAACCCTTATCCATCTTGACCTAGCATATCTAGGGACATGTGGACCCACATGCAACACTCGTAACCATCTTGTACTATATCTACCACTTTCGGACATGTGGACCCATATGCAACACTCCTAACTATGTTGCATGTTGTGAGACCCACATGATAGTTTTAGGTCAATTTGTTTAGGGATGGTGCATGTAGATCCAAATGTCTAGCAGGTCAGACAGGTATGTATCTACCGCTTGGGACATGTGGACCCACATGTAACACCCCTATCTATTTTAAACTAGCACAATGGGACATGTAGACCAACATGCAACACTCATAACTTTCTAGTTGTATATCTACCATGTTTGGGACGTGTGGATCCACGTGCAACACTTCTAGACATCTAGCAAGACCAAATTAGGCATGAATGCAATGTTATTTTGCATTTTGGCAATGTTCCATATATTTTTATTTCAATACAAAAATGTCGGGAATAATGCCAAACTGATAATTATGTGAATTTGGAGGTTGGATATTGTCTCATCAACTTCAATCAAAACCTATATAGGAATATTATGATCAAATCCAACTTTTTGAGTGGTCTTGTCATATACTATCATAGATTTTTGATGAACCCTGATGATTTTTGTGTCGTGTGTCCTCTACCCCTTGGACTGGTGTCGAAATGGTAGGCCAACTGGTTTTCACATTGACTCGGTTATCGCAAAATTCGTTGCATGTGCAAGAATGCTCTTTTTCGACATATTTGCTGGAAAAAATTAATAATATGTTGGACTTGTCAAAAAAGAAAACTATGTGTCAAGGATGCCTATTTTGGTCATACTATACTAGAAAAAAATAATGGGTCATTTTAAACAGGCCAAAAATATCACTTGCTGCAATTGTCAAGTTTTTCATGAAAATGGGTTCATCTCTATTTCAATTTCTTGTTGTTAATTTTTTAGAATTAATTTTAAATAATTTGATGCTCAATTTCAATAATTAGTATGTCAAAAAATGTATAAAGATATGTCCTGCTTGCGCTATGTAGGCTAGCTCCATCCATTTCCCTATGCTAGCTCCATTCATTTCCTCAGCCACGTAGTAGATAGGTTAAATAGTCTATCTATCTATCTATCTATCTATACTATAATATTGGTAGCCGCCGTGATGGTAGGTTTCGTGTGGTAAGTCGGGTGGGTGGTGGTAACTGGTACGTACTATGCAGCCCACAAATCAGTCCAACTCCATCACGAATCGTTTCGTATTCTAATTGGAGTCCAAACACACTGATTGATAGCTTGATTGCTGGAGGCTTGCGTGATAGACATCGCCACGAAGAGAAATCATACAGCCGAGTACGAGAGATGAGCAGGTCTGGCCGGGGCGGCGAGCAACTCGAGGCGCAGGCCATGGCAGTCGTGTGTCGGAGGCGTGGGCGGGGAGCGCATGGGATCGTGTTCGAAGAACCGCGCCGCCGCCGCGTGGGATCGTGGTCGAAGACCCGTGCGCCCTCTGCGCAGCCTCACGGCCGGCAACGGCGAAGAAATTGCGTCACGTCGAGTCACAAACGGAGAGGAACGGAGCGGACAGATCAAGTTGAAAGCCATGGCCGCGAGGAATTGTCACGTTCTTGTGCTACGCCACGATCGAGTGGTTGCCGGGATGTTCAACGCTCGGCAAGCTAGCTGTACGTACGCCACACGGCCACAGCATCGCATTGGAGCTCATCGTCTAGCCTATCATTGGAGGTGCCTGCCAGCCAAGTTCGTCGGCACGTCGCCAGCCACCGCGCGCAGGACCTCGCCATGTCCGTTGTTGCAGCCAACATCGTCATGGAAGAGATGACCACGGCCGAGAAGGCTACCTCCTGTCTAGCGTCGGGCATACTTTCTAGCTACTGAAGTCATCCCCTATGCCGGTGCTGAGTTGCTGACTTTGCCCTTGCCGCTCTCATTACGGCGTACAGGACTGCAGGTACCGGCCGGACGTGAGCAGCCGATTGCCTAGCTAGGCGAGCATGGCCACAAGAACATTAGCAGATACAAGCAAAGACACGAGCTTCAAGCTGTGCAATTGTGCATATGCCAACAAGCTAATGCCCTTGCGTCATGTATTCCCATGCCTCCATCCAAACTAATATATACGTCCCTCGGCAAGACAAGGCATGCGGCCAACGAGTTTTGCCGGGCGTTTAACCGTTCATATGGGCCAAATATGAACGATATGCCGACTTTTCTTTATAATCTGAACCCGAGCACAAATTCAGTTTAAGTTGGTTCAGGTTACTCCAACTTGCACTTATATTTTCTTACTCTAAGATTAATTTGGTTGTAAATGGTTTTGGAAATATGTGCGCTACCAAACGAAAAGTATTTTTCTATGTAATTTAACAAGTGTTTTTCTGCATGATAATATAATACTTTTGGATGCCCATGCTGTATACAAGGAAAAAAAGAAAGTTGTGTTTTTTATTTATTTTGTGAAGATTGTTGTATAATGGGACATGTAAGAAATTGAAATACAAGAGAAAGCCGGCGTACTTCTAAAATATTGACAAAACATAAAATCATGGTTTACTTGAAAACATAATCTGTTCGATTTACTTTTAGCCCGTTGCAACGCACGGCATTATACTATATTCTATAGTATGCATTATACTCCCTTTGTTCCATGATGTAAGCTTCCTAATCTTTTAGGAAAATTTCTAAATATAGAGCGTGCTAATATTATACCGAGCTTCTAAAAAAATAACTATCAGCTAAACGCATGCAATCCCTTGAATTGAGGAAGATACAATTATTTAAGCCAATTACATAGCGTACAAGCTAGACACATGCAACCTACCTAAAACGGCATGCACATAAAATAGAATTAGCATTCATTTTGTCTCTCTCAGCTAGCTTAAATAGGAATCCTTTTAGTACGTTAAATAGCTCACCTCACGTCCTCATGTAGCTTAGAAATAGGATCGTAATTAATTCTTGGCGATTACTTTCTTCGGAAGGAATGTTTCCAATTCTTTGCTCATACGGACTATTCCCTTCCGATTTTTCCTAGGGGCAATCTAGTCTAATATGTACGTTATATGATGCGTGTTAATATTCGTGCAAAAAGTTTAGCCACATTATATGAAGGAATGGAGGGAGTACAACACAAAGATTAAGTTAGCTCAGCAGTATGACTCCTTGTGCTGCATGCTTGTGACCCAGGTTCGAATCTCAGCAGCCACCAATTAATTTCATTTTTCCTCCGCGCGAGCCAGGGCTTGGACCGACTCCCAGACTCGGCTCAAGCCGAGCCGAATAAAATCTGACCGACTCCTAGACTCGGCTCAAGTCGAGCCGATCGGTACGGTTATGTGATTGTGAGATTTGGGGGTGTATGGAAGCACAAGCCTTTGTGGTGACGGTTGTGCTTTTCTCAGCAGTAACATTGTTTGAGTTGGAAATGGCCTTGGCGGAACATGATGCATGCATAGGCTGAAAAAAGATCAAATGCATGAGAATCTATTTGCTTGCTACACATATTCATATCTAGACAACACAACTTGTCTTTTAAATATTTAGGGTTTTTAAGTGCACACTTTTGGTGTAATATGCCTAACAAACTCCCTAAATATGTTGTCAGTTCAACTTCAAAGCACCGTGTGTTTCCCATTAGCATAAATTGTACAAGGAGGCATGCTCAAAATGTCTAAATTATCTTCACCTCAATTTTCAAATGTTTGCCGAATATATTTTAGCACCTATAAGCTCATTCATAACTTGAATGAATACGACAATGTTTGCCTATCGAACCTATACTATGTAACTAAATTCTAGATGAGACATAGTGTGTCTGTCAGGTTATATATACAAGCGAAATAATCCATAGGCATGCAAGTCAAGAATTGAATTTTGATCAGCTTATGGAGTCCCACCTCCGGTTTCTCCTTCTCCATAGAAGAATGCCTTGTTTCATTGATCTTAAACGCCGCACTAGCACTGGCCGTGCTGCCCTGCTCCACTGAAATCTGTAATTAGAAGTGGAATGAAAAGAAGAAGAATAAGCCATCCACATTAAAAAAGAACCAAATTTATTCCAGAAGATATATCAAACAAAGAATTTACCTTCTTGTGGAATAGATAAAGAGTTTGGTTAGATGACAACTGCTTCAGCTCCGACACTTGGTATGGTTTTTCTGTGCTTGCAATTTCAACATGCTGTGTAGAAACAATTATTCGACTTTGTTTCTTGTTGTCGGGAAAGTATTTTTGATGCAATGCCACTCCACTATCGTGGATAGGTCATCAATCACAATCAGATAGCTATTGCAGATCACTTGTTCATTGAAAACATGAACCAAATCATTTTGCTCCAGGCTCTCCATCTTCATCAGAACATTTGCCCCAATGCTTGTTCCCTCTCCTTCCTTTCCAGCACCGTCAAAGGAATTTTCATAGAACTGCTGTACTAAGTTCCGAAGAAACTCTTTGGATTGAATGGATGCATCAACCTAATCCAAGCACGGAATCCAAACCTTTTCAATATCGTGGGGTCTTCATAGACTTCCTGGATGACCGACGTCTTCCCAAGTTCACCGCTAGTTCCCCACACTGCCACCACCCTAAGGTCCACAGTGTGGCCGGTAATCAGCTGGTTGAGATCCACCTCCGATGATTTTTCGTGATCCAAGGCAGCAAGCCTTGCTTCGTTGATGCCAAACAATGCCGCTGTGGCAATGCTGGCCTGCTCCTCTGCCGCGGTAGGCTTGGAGCCCGCGCTCTCGTGGATAAGGCGGTAGCGCAGGTTCCTGTTGCTCACGCCCTCGACCTTGGCCCTCAGCTCCTTGATTTCCTTGGCGATGCGGCGGCGCTCCCCCCACGGTGCGCAGGCTGCGCCACCAAGAATTGCTCTTCTCGGAGAGGAGCGAGAAGTCCATGAGGCTGTCCTCCACGTTGTAGGCGAGGTCGCGGACATGCTTCACCCAGGTGGCCAGCACCTTGTGCTGGCCGGGTTCCTCGTCGGCGGCCATCAGGAAGGACCGCATCATCTCGAGCTCGTCGCGATGAACGCCACATCGCCCTCGACGCCGAGCTGCAGTGCAACCTCCTCCGTGGCCTTGGACCTGGCATAGCCCAGGGCTCCATCAAGCACGGCCTTCCCCAGGCTCACCACCGTCGCCTCCATTGCTGTCGTAGGTTCCAAGCTTTGGTTGGTGAATGGTGAGTTTGAGTTGAAGCAGCTTTGGTATGCACGCAGCCTGCCACCTGTGGGCTTCAGTTGGTGGAGACGTGGTGTGACAGACTAACAGCTAGCATCCGATTCTAGCTACAACGTATGTTATTTACTCGCTTTCGATGCTTTGCAATAAAGCAGGGAGGGGATGTGATTCGAAGCTGCTGGATCAATCATCCTGCAGGTCAGGTAAGGCATGTAATTTTGCCCAACATGGCAAGACTGTCATTCCACCTCCTTTCTTGCAAAGGCAGTATTAATTTTCCCCGCAAAAAAAAAATTCCTATAGGCGTACGAAAAAACTTACCAGAGTATTCAAATCAGTACAATTCATTTATTTTTCCAACCCGAGTGCAATTCTTTTATGGTGCACAATGAGTTCATTATAGTTCTTGAGTAGGAATTTTTTCATATTGTTCATATATACTATAGGGATCCGAACCGACAATAATAGGAGTGTTAAAGTTGTTCTTTTTTCCAAAGTGATTGCTCAAAGCAACAAATGTAGGAAGATACCTACTAGTGCTTAAAACAACACTTAGTTCTAGACCCGATCGAGTAGAAGATAAAGCAATGTATCGTGTTCTTCCGCATTCAGTGATACTACAACGCAAAACAGTGAATAAAACTAAACTCACTACAACATGAATATAGGTACCACATAGCTTTCAACGGTGCTGACAATCCACCTTCACTGGATAAAAAAATCTACCTCCCCCACGTCCTCACCCCGTATAACCTGTCCCGCACCTCCGCTTTAATCCCCATCCCAAATCGCAATCCCCGTTCTTCACCATCCCACCAACCCTAGCAGCAGCGCATCTCGACCGAAGGCGCCGCCACAAAAACAACCATCCACCCCCCTTCGTCTCCGGCTCCTCGTCGCCTCGGCCCTCCTGACACTACAACATTTTCCATTTTTTAACCACGGATGTAGTCCGTCGTAAAATTTTGAAAACATTCCAGTAATTCTTATATGTTGAATTATATATTTTTGGGAAAGTTTTGTACGATCCGGGCATACGGTTTATGAATAAAGCTTGTTTTAAGTTAAACACCAAATGTTGAACAAAATCGTACTTCCGAATTTCCGAATCCAACAAAACTTTCCCAGAATGTATAATGCAACATATAAGAATTACCGTAATTTTTTTTAAAAAAATTGAGCACTTTGAGTTATGATTTTGCCAAATGCCTCTATTTCTATTCGTTTGATTGGTTTTGGAAGGTTGAGATGGCTCTAAATCCAGCCCTGACTTTGAAACACAAAGTCACTAAAGCTGCGTACTGCTTGCCAAGATGGGGCTCCCCTACTTTTTCAGCCCCAACATCTCGGCGTGGCGCTGGTGACACCGTCTTCGAGAGACACAGCAGCATCAGGGACTGGTTCTCGGTGATCCCTCCGGTCAGCGAGAGGGCGAGCTTCCTCCGGCTCTTTGCTCACCGGGGAGCCTGTGCATGGTGGCTGACTGCAGTCATAACTCCGATCCACAGACAAGTGTGCCAATGAAGCCCGGAGTGGCTATTCGAGAAATTGGCTCCTCCCAGAGTCGATTTCAGAGCCGTGGTCCTTTACTTGATCAGCAACAACATTAATTTGCCATTCATAATTCATTCAGGGTGCTATGTTTAAGTGAATCTATAAAAGGCACATACCAGCTGAAAGAAGAAGGTGCAGAATTACACAACAGTATTTGCCATACAGAACAACGGTGAAATATAAAATGCAGCAAGACAGCTATTTCTAAACATAGCCTGAGAGCAGAACATAAAAGGAATATCACTACAAGGCATTTCGAAGTCGTTCTTCATAACAAGACAATTCATGGCACAGGGGCACAAATTAGCTGAGATACAACATAGTACGAGCCCAAGACTGCAACTATATGAAGCGACCAAAGCTCACTTAATACCTTTCTGCCAACCTGCAGATAGCTTAGAGTAGACCTTGCCAGCAGGAGAATCTAAGATAAGACTACAAAGTGAATCCCTGGCAACCTTGATGTTGACAAAGGATCCAAGTATGTGGATCTTGGTGTCGGCGATGACTCTGCGAGTCCAGGTAGAGTTCTCGATGGCATACTTGGTCTTGCCTCCTTTCCCTGATAGGCGGCCAATAGCACGCGACAAGTGATCCCCTTTTAGTGTCTTCACATCCTTGATCTCAAAGGAATCCACATACAGGTCATCGAGACGAAGCAAGGCAACTGCATCCGCAATGTCAAATCCAAGCATAAAAGCATGCACAAAGTCAGCGCATTTTTGGAGGTTGCTCACATCCGCAATGTCAAATCCTACCATCTTTGTAGGGAGCAAGAATCTGATTATGGAAAAGCTAGTTCACCTACTAACCTAATCCATATTGTTCGTGATTGTTTGGTTTACAACTCCAGTGGCTCGTTATCTGATCAAATATGAAGATCAGTTCATAAAAGGGGAACAAAAGACAAAGCTCGCTATAGCAAATAAAATAGTACTACCTCTGTCCACAAAGATAAGACATTTTGGTGGGCTAAATTAATCCACCTCTACAAAGCAAACTAGTAACCTAGCAAACTTCTATCGAATCTGATCATTTATCAATGGCATTTTAACTTCATGTATGGCAACATTTGCATGTCCATGCTTCAAGAGAAAATTCAAAACAAACAACAAGAATGAACAAATTGGGAGGTTCAAGTTAAGCTTCATCGCAGAGCTAACAGTTGAATTATCAAGGGCCAAAAAAATGAAAATACTCATAAAATAGTAAAATACACATCATTTGAAGAATATTTCCAAATACCGGGAAGGTGCACTTCTCTTCTTGTTCTGGCCTTCAACTCCTACCCGGCCCAGCAATAGAACCCAGCCCCTTTCTGATCCATTCATTTCTGCAAGCAGGTGGGATCCAAAGCTAAGCCTCGCACCTATTTGAAGCCAGGTGTGGCCTCAGCCTTTTGCTCTTCCTACGTCTCAGTTCGGCAAGGTCATAGAAAACTCTTTTTGCCTAGCCTCGCAATTGCCTCTCACCTAAAAGGAGTACCTGAACAAAGAGGGAACCTTGGTTTAAGCATATTTCCCTTGCCCGAGACAACTGTTCCCTGGACATCTTTTCTTCCTTCTTTTCCTTGTGCAAGTCAACTGTTCCCTGGACATCTTGCACTTGTATTATCACTTGCTTGCCTTTATACTTCAGTTTCAGCATTCCTTTACTCCAGTCAACTGTCATTTGACCAAAACTTGACAACCAGTCAATGCCTATAATAAGATCATAGCCTTGTGCATCAAGCACCCTAACTTCTGTTTCAAATTCAAGGTTTTGTAACTTGACTTGAAGTTGTCACATTCGGTACTGGTCAATAACTTATGGCGAGACGAGCAGCGAAGAAAATACAAATAACATCAATAAGTTCTGCCAAACATCCAGACTGGTGAATTTAGGGCTTGCCTTTTTTTCATTTAGGATCTTTTGGGGTTTAAGAGAACGAACCCCACCGGAGCCCCCCACCAGAGCCGTAGCGAAAGAGAGTCTTCATAGGGTGATTTTCACTGCTTATGGACCTAAACCTGGGATCACTCGCTCTTCTCCCTCTGGCCGGAGCTCAAGGAAAAGCGAAACATAAATGATCTAAACCATGTCCAGCCGGTCTCATTTTCTTTTGATAATGATTTTTCCTCATCGGTTTCAGCTCCTAACTCAGTGTCTTCTGTAGTATGTGGAATCCTCAAACCCCGCCTCCCCCGAGCTCAACAAGGTTGGTAGCCTCTTCCACCCTCGATGCCTCAACCAATGCATCCACTACATCCTGCAGCAGACCAGCTGCCACTCTATAGCGCCGTTTGCCACGGACACTAAGCAGTTCATGGCAGTACCTCAGTGCACAATCTAGCTCTCCAGCCTGCAGAAGGTGTGGCAGGAGAGTTTCATATGTCCCCTTACTTGGGTTATACCCATTTTTTATCAAATAATCATACAGCATCGTAGCATCCTGTAACCTCCCTGCTTCACAATATCCTCGAATCAGCTCATTGTAGGACACTGTATCAGGCTTTGGCCCATCCCTCTCCAACCTCACAACCAGTGCAACTGCGTCCTCAATCCTCCCTCCTGTAACCAAACCCCGCAGCTTTGCATTGTAGCACCTTACATCTGGCTCAAAATTCCTCTCCTTCATCATATCCCATACTGTCTCTGCATCATCCACACGGCCATGGTTGTAAAACACACTCAAAAGCGTGTAGAACGATAGAAGGTCAGGCGAAACACCACGCTTCTCCATGAGTGGGACAGTACCAAGAGCAGCTGAGAGGTCGGGTTTCTGGCACAGGGCGCGGATGAGTTGGTTGTAAGAGTATACGCTGGGGGGCAACCCAGGGGTGGGAGGCTAGGATCTCCTGGAATGCAACGACGAGGGCGTCGAATTCTCTGGCATCACCGTATGCGGCAAGAACGGCGTTGAAGGTCATGGTGGACTGATGGTGCGCGGGAAGTTCACGGAAGGTTGCGGCAGCGTGGGATGGCATGGAGGCACGGCCGTAGAAGCGGATGAGGAGCGTGGCGAAGCCCTCGGTGGATGTCCCGAGGAAAGGCTTGAGCTTATCGATGGTGGCCTCGGTATCTTCTTGGCGGCAAAAGGAAGCGAGGCGGCTCACGGCGACCTCGAGCAAGCGGTCCTGGTCGCGGAAACGCGACGACAGGGAGACCAGCTTATCAGGGTCGCGCGGCCGGAGGATTCCCTTGAGGATCGCGCGCAGGGGCTTCGGAAGCTTATGGTCCCCGTCGGACTCAGCAGCGTCGGCGGCGGGTGGTTTCGGGGACGGCGAGTGCTTGATCTTTGGTTTGTGTTTGGGTGGTGGTTTTACGGTTGGCGAGGAGGAGGAAAAGATGCGGGAGAGGCTGTTCGTACGGGTCGCGGCGGCGGCGGCGGCGGCGGCGGCGTGGGAAGCCATGGGGAAAGATGGAGCGAGAGGAGAAGACGGAGCCAACGCACCTGACTGCTTCTTAATTGGGCCGTGGAAATAAGCCCAGCCCAGCCTAAACACACCACAATCAAACCAGAAAAATAAAAGTGCAATTTACCTGATCACCCCGGCCATGGTCCGGCGGCTGCTGAACCGCGTGGCGATCGCCCTGGCGGCCACTGGCGGCCACTGGCGGACCTTCTCGAGGGCCATCCTGGGCCGTGGCCCCCCAGCAAGATGAGAAGTTTTCTATTACACTTTGCAGAATATTTAGTTTCCATCAATAGCCTTTCGTATAAAGTCTGGACGGGAAGCGTTTTACTCCACCTACGCATGTGACCTCTGACTACCATCGTCCCTGACTCCCCTCTCTCTCAGCGTATCCCCATGTCCTACTCTTTACAAGTTATTTTATTATTTCCTTGTGTTTACTACTCCGTAGGTGCCAGCTCCTTCTACCCAAAGTCCCAATGTTTTTTTAGTTTTGGTTTTTGCATTTTAATTGGGGGAAGTTCCAATTAGGTCTCAGACTTTGCACACGTTTCTTCTTTTACAAATTTCTATGTTTTTACGTGGATTAATGTAAATGGCTAAGGGGAAATTTATCACTACAAAGTTAGTAATTATTTTCTCAAAAAAAGTTGGTAATTAATTTGAGGGTTCTATGATGACTATCTCGAGAGTTAAGTTTTATTTTGGTACACTTTTTCTAAGAGTAATGTTTATCTATGCATATTGATGCAAAGATGTATTTTGTGAACAAGTCCAGTCCAAATTTCACGAAATGGTAGAAATTCTAATTTATTGGGTTTGTACAATTAGGCACCCCTATATTTTGCACTGTCATATGACAGTTTGGCCCCCCTTAGATTTCGTTCAAGGTCCGCTGGCGGCCGTGGCCACCGCCGCCGTGATGCACCTGTTCCGCCACTCATCCACCTCCTGCTTCGCAAGCTCGCCCGCCTATTCGTCCCTCTCGCTGGCGCCCTTCCCTCGCACCTCCTGCGACGCCGCATCCCGGCGCGTCGTCGACCCCGACCTCCGCCTGGCCAAGCTCCGGTCCTCCCCGCACTGGCGGCGTCACAATGCGGACCTATCCGCGTCGGTGGTCGACCCGCTCGGGCGCCTGCGCCTCCTAGGCAACTCCTCCCGCGTCCTCTACCTCGCCGCCGGCGCGGGCGAGCAGTCGACGCGCTCCACGTGGCCGGCGTGGGCGACGTCACCGGCGTTGATATTGTCGACTTCACTCCCCTCGTACGCCGCGCGGACCTGCACAACCTCCCGTTCTTCGATGACGCCTTCGACCTGGCGCTTTCCGGCGACCCATCGGCGCTCGCCGGCGCACTCTTCCCGCCCCGGTTCGCGGCTGAGATCGAGCGCACCGTCCGCCCTGGTGGCGCAATCGCGCTCGCCGTCGATCGGCACACCGATTTCTTCATCGCCGTCTCCCTCTTCAGAAAGCCACGCGTCGTCCATGTCTGGAATACTACCTTGAATGGCTTCGCGGCCAGCACAGTAATCCTGACCACCAACGCGGAGCGCCACTGATTCCATTCGTGTCACTATGTTCATGCAAATGTTTTGTTTGATTCGTTCGAGTTTTGGACAGTAAGTAGATATAAGTTGCATGCATAGTAAACTTTGGTCTTTGATGCTTGAGTACATTTCAAGTGTAAAGCAATTTGTTCTCTGTTGTTTTATCTGAATCGATCTTGTTTCAAAAGTATGACGGCAATGTTTTCTACGCTTGCGAAAGCTGTCCTTGTGTGATTTTCTAGCTTAGGTCCAAAAACAGCACACGGAGGGAGTATAACAAAACCAACGAGGCTCATAAGCTAGCCCAGAAACAACACACCACTCCCCCAACTGCCTAATACAAGTTTCCTGGACTGAATTGTTGATTTCCTGGACTTGCTGCTGCAGACGAGGCATCAGAGGCGCAAAGAACGAGAAACATCAAGGAGTGCCTGACAGAGATTGCCTCCTGCCAGTGACGATTTCAGAGCCGTGGATCAGCAACAACCACATAAGCCATTCACATTTCATTCAGGTAGTATGTTTTAAGTGATAAATCTACAAAATACTCATACCCAATCAAAGTAGAAGCGGCACAATTACACAACAGTATTTGGAATACAGAAACAACGGTCACATATGAAAAGCAGTAAGACAGCTGTTTCTCACAAGAGCACGAGAGCAGAACAGAAAAGGAATATCACTACAAGGCATATCGAAGTTGTTCTTCATAGCAAAACGATTCATGGCACAGGGACACAAATTAGCGGATACAACATATTATGAGGCCAAAACTGCAACACTATATGACGCGGCCCAAGCTCACCTAATACCTTTCTGCCAACCTAGCAGATACAGCTCTTAGCTTAGAGTAGACCTTGCCAGCAGGAGAACCCAAGATAAGACTACAAAGTGAATCCCTCGCAACCTTGATGTTGACAAAGGATCCAAGTATGTGGATCTTGGTGTCGGCAATGACTATGCGAGTCCTGGTAGAGTTCTCAATGGCATACTTGGTCTTGCCTCCTTTCCCTGATAGGCGGCCAATAGCACGCGACTTGTGCTCCCCTTTTAGTGTCTTCACATCCTTGATCTCGAAGGAATCCACATACAGGTCATCGAGACGAAGCAAGGCAACTGCATCCGCAATGTCAAATCCAAGCATAAAAGCATGCACAAAGTCAGCGCATTTTTGGAGGTTGCTCACATCTGGTGTATCCTGCCTTGTTTTCAGCTCAACCCTTTTTGCCTGGAAAAGAAGAAACAGAGCAATTAAATTTCTTCAAAGGAGACAGCTTAAGAGTTCAACATTAAGGGCATATGAAAGTTTTGTTTTTTTCAAGAAACGGGCAGTGATAATACTCACTGCACCACCCAAACCCATGGGAGATATTAAAGGTGACTGTTTGAGCTCAGCTGATAACAACAACCAATCACAAGGCGAACCAAGGGTGTTCCATGTATCTATCTAAACATCAAATGATACATCTATGTGTTTGTAGGCAAAACTAATCAAAAATTTCAGGCCAGGTACTCATTTGCTTAATCATGATGAATTGAAAATAATCTATGCACATGATCATGTGTCCAGCAAACGTGTTCATCAATTAGCAACACTAATAAGAGCATGTTAGCACTACTGGTTTCAATACATATTCCTAACCATTTATCCAACCGATCTTATCACTGGAAAGGCTGCCACGAGCATGGAACATCCACTAATCGAATCGAACGCTGTCTAATTGCAGAACCGAGAACAAACCGATCCCAATTTACGTACCTTGAGGTTCATGCGGATGTCGACCTTCATGTGCTCGTAGACGGGCGTGTAGATCTCCAGCCACGCCTTCTTCAGCGGCGCGAAGCGGTGCGGCGGCACCTGGACCTTCCGGTACTGTGGCCGCCCGCCGCCCATCTCGCTCGGCATCAGAGCGTCGAACAGCGGCTTCTGCACGCCGCCGGCCGAGTCCACCGCCATCGCGCCGGAGGAGGATTCTTTCGGCGCGGCGGCGGCCGGTGCTCTGTCGACTTCCATCCTTGTACTGTGGCTGCGGCTGCGGCTGCGGCGGAGGTGGGAAGGCGCGGTCTGCGAAGCTCTCGAGGGGACTAGGGTTTGGGGACTGAGAGGAGTGCAAAGTTTGGAGCCGGAGAAGGTTATAAACCACGATCTATTGGGCCGAAGAAAGCTACTATGGGCCAGCCCAATACTGTGGGCTGCTTCTGAACAAGAATTGCATTCCCTCGACCAAAAAAAAACTCAAAGTTGCCGTTCTGCGTTTTACTCCTGACAGGCGGACAGGTAAAATATCCTGATGGGAAAATAATGTTTTATACCCAGACAGGAAATATCTTTGTTTATGGTTCGTTTGTTTTCGTGGAATGTGTAATTCAAGAAGATCAATGGCGTTATTTTCAGAAAAAACAAAAGGAAGACATGGCTTGAGTTACCAACTTCTCCCGGAAAAAAGGTACTCGGATATAAGTAAGGTCGTAAGGATATTGGACAAGTATCATGGCCCATTGTATCCTGTAAAACAATGTTGATTTGTGCACTAGAAAAACTACTCCCTCCGTCCATAAAAGGATGTCTCAACTTTATCTAAATATGCATGTATCTAGACATGTTTCATATGTAGATACATTCAAATTTGGACAAAGTTGAAGCATCTTTTTGTGAACGGGGGAGTAGACAAAAATCACATAGTATCCTACTGTGTCCTGTATATTCAGGATGCATATGCCCAGTGCAAGCATTGGCTGCAAACGCTCATAGGAAAGGCCGGAGGTACATCAGTTATCAGTAACGTAGTAGGCCTCCTGTGAGATGAAAGGGCGGAGTCTTGACTCTAGGATATCAGTAGTTATCAGGTCAATATGTGTCGGCAAAATAGCAGAGATGAAAATCGATGGCGGACCAAATACACTAAAGCTAGTGGTGAAACAGCGCAAATGCTTATAGCATATTACCAGATAAGACTAGTTGCTCCATAATCCAGCAGTAACCAAGCTTCAGAACATACTTAACATAGTTAAAGGGAGGATTGAAAATGAAGTCTACTTAGAAAGCATCATGATCATCATGGTCAGATCCATTGGTGCCAAGGCCATACTCCTCAGAACCATCAAGATCATCATCTGCTCGCCAACAGGGTCACTTGGTGCGCAAGGATCATCATCTAACCATTCTGGGTTTTTTCTTCGGCCTTTCCTGTTCGGCACGTATCTTGTCAGCGCGGGCCTTCTTTTGGATGTCTTCATAGGAAGTAACACTTATCTTGTCCGAACTAATCCCATGCGCAACCAGAACATTGACCAGCTTGTCAATTCCATCATCACCCTCTGAACATTGTATGGTGACACTTCCAAGGAATGGACACTGGAAGGTCATCTCGTCAGTTGGCATAACATCTGTTTCGGCTCCTTTGTCAAGCTAGAGACAAACAGGAAGCAAAGAAAGAAAAATGTTGCATGTTAGCGAACCTTTTTTCCAAAATACTAACGGAACAATATTACATGATGCGTACCAGTCTATGCATTAAAGTGAGCTCTTCAAGTCTTGGTGAAAGCTGGAGAAAGCGAAGCACCGCATACAAGTCCTTGGTTAAGTCCCAGTTGCCAAGTTCAAGAGTTATAAGGTTCTCAAACACTGAACATGTAGGCAGCTCCTTTTCCAACATAACCTTTGCATTGAGTGAGTGAGCGAGTTATAACTATGACAAAGCAAAAACAAGTGCAATATGATATAGTAACTTTGAACTATAGTTCAACAGACCAAATGTCTCACTGTGAAAGAGTTTCATTTGCCAGAGCAAAATATTAATTCGACTCCAACAGTTATTTTGTTAGAACTTAGATCAACATGCAATATCAGCACTAATTCAGATTTAATGGAGCAATATGATGAGTTCGTGGATATTGGTTTGCATATTCACATCCAAATACTAACCATATCACACTAACATTAAATTCCAACAAACATAACTTAAGAAGAACCTCCCAGAAAGAAAACTGACAATTGCTGATTTCAAATACACCCTAGTAAATACATGACTGCAATTTGGCAATGTTAATTCGACCAATACTCAATGATCGATCTCAACAAACATAACACATAAAGAGCCTTGAAGAATGAAACATAAAGCTACTGATCTCAAATACGCCTAAAAATAGGGTAAAATCCATTACTGCGTTTTGAGAATGTAAGGGCAACCAATATTCAATCCGTCGGGGTTTGAAAGCAATGCATGTGATACCCAATTTGTCTTGCAGGCATTTCCATATACTTGTTCATATCTTGAAAACATCATATTAAAGTAAAAGAATCAATCTTCACAACTTCTCAGGAGGTAAATTAAGCAAAGCATAAACAATTGTTCATTGATATGTAACACAGCTTTGACAATTTGTCAATCAAATTATATTTGCCATTTAGTTGCGGCAGAAATGTTCAAATTTTAAGTAAACCCCCATTATTGGCTTCCATTTATCTTTGGGAAACATGGTAACACGCATGCTAGTAATGACTGTAAGCAACAGTTCCCATGCAGCACAACTCTAGATAGAGGGAGGATTAGTTGTATTAAACCATTTCTCATATATGATTTGTAACAGAAAAAGAGAATCCATGTTCTTCCAAAAATAAAGTAGAAAATAAAATGAAGAAACAAAAGGCTTGCCTTCTGATAAGCATACCTTTATGTCAGGACCAGATAATGCAAGTTCTTTGGAATGCATAAGAACTTCTGTAAACCTAGATTCACCACCAAATGTACGCCCACAAGTATGTATACGCGCTCTCTCTAGGGATGGCTGGTCTCTCCAGGAAATATCTTTCAGCGAACAACCTGTGCACTCAAAGCTAATGAGATGAGGGGCGGAAATTACCAGGCTCTCGA
The DNA here is from genome assembly GCA_947311845.1 of Poa pratensis. NCBI lineage: Eukaryota > Viridiplantae > Streptophyta > Magnoliopsida > Poales > Poaceae > Poa > Poa pratensis. The sequence continues at coordinate 23,296,689 of CAMZMU010000055.1, forward strand.
ATCCATACATGGAACCCTCAAGGGTCAGCCTTTTTAGCGCTTTTGAGGCTATAAGTTTAAGACATGTTGCAGAGTCTATCAAATGCAAGTCTTCTAGGTCAGGGCTCCGGTCAATGAAACGACTCAGAGAAAGCCCATCCACTTCCACATCGCGCGTAGTCAATTTTTTTAGAGAAGGGAGCCTGATTATGTCCGGCAGCACAAGTCCCTTATGTTCGTAATCTCGATAAGGAGCTCCACCCCACTGTAAATTCAGCTCCTGAAGTGAGCGGCAGGTAAAAATGCGAGGAGGTAAATCAGTCTTGTCGTACATACGAAGTTCCACATCAAGCACTTTAACATTATGATTCACTGCGTAGCGAATCCACAATCTGACATCGTTGCAGTCCAGGGGAACATGATGATCCCAATGCAAGCGGAATGTGTGCACGTCCACGTTACGACGGGCCAGCAATAGGTTATTAACATATTTAGCAAACTTTTCAACCTTCCAACCTCCAAAATCTCTGTAATCAAGGTGTATGATCTGATCACTATCAATTTTCACTGCCTGCTCGTCACCTTTCTCCATAGCAGTCCCACTCGGACTCCTTAACTAAAAGGCTGGAACACCTGCCATGTATGTACACATCCCACAATTAGTACAGTACATGAATTAATGAGGCAACAGGGGAGAAATTCCATGACCATAAGCAGTCATGTTAATGTTATCATGCTACAGCAATGCAAGTCATAGTTAGACTAATAAATGGTAATTTTTATGACCTCATAACCAAACTGTTGGTTACCCAGCAGAGCAATTTCCAGCCACCCTGGGTAATCCCCCTATAGAAATAGTGTGTGCACACAAGTAAGAACTCCAGCTATGGACACAGATCTAAAATTCCAAACCATGACACGACACTTTCTCACCACTACATGACTAGGGAGTTTGCCTAAGATTCTCAGAAAAGCAAAATGTTAAATAGAGCATCGCTAATGATTGGTCTGAAGGACACTCGTCATAAGGATGGGGTTTGGCCCAGTCAACCATAGATCAGGCAGTTTGGCAAACACTTGCACATAGATTATAAGTAGCGCAGCAAAATAACCTGTAAAACTATAATGGATTCAAATGGGGAACGTGGGTCTTTATACAGAGGACATCTTCCAAGAAGCTTGAGCACGCACAGTACAGCAAATGGGGGGAAATGAAAGCAACAACCAGATCTGAGATGGAGCGAACATATGCTTACAATGGCAGAAAGGTGTTGTGTTCTCACCGGCAAGGGGGAGAAGCGCTCCCGCGGAATCGTCAGGACGGGAGCCGGCGGCGGCCGGCGGCTTTGCTAGGGTTTAAGGCGAGCCACTTCCTGGTTCAGAGTTTGGGTTTTGTGTAGCATAGCACCAAACCAGGAACTCCGGGCTTTAAGAACGGAGTTATCCTTCCACCAAAATAAAATGATTTATTTAATTTTCGAAGAATCTAATAAGGGGACGTGCCCTGGGAATGTTTTCCGTCCGGCTTTCGAAGATTCGTGCTGCCAGCGATCCAACGTCGCGCTCGTGGCCGACCGCGCGCCCGTTTCACGTGGGTTATCCGGTTCCACCGCCCCCCATTTCGCTCTCCTCATTCCTCTCCGCTCTCGCGGGCAACGCAGCGGCGATTTGAGGTTAGGGTTCCGAGCGCGCCGGAGTTTGGTGGGTGGTCCGGCGAACGGAGGTTCGGCGCGGTGAGTTCTCCGTCTCGGGCTCCCCTCTCGCACTCGCGCGTCGTTTTTTGCTCCGTGTTTTTCCTCTTCCTCATCGCTCTCCCGTGACGATGCAGTGGCGATTTGGTGCTACATTCCCGAGCGCGTTGGAGTTGGTGGGTGGTCCGGCGAACGGAGTTTCAGGCGCGGTGAGTTCTCCTTCTCCGGCTCCCCTCTCGCACGCGCGTGTTTGTTTTGCTGCGTGATTTCAGTCCATTTTGTCGCTGCGGGGGGGGGGGGGGGGGGTCCCATGCCTTCGCCGTCCACGGTTAGAGCTCCGGCGTGAGAGGATCTGGTGTTCCCGAGGTTGTCCATGTCTTCGCCGTCGACGGTTAGAGCTCCGACATGTGAGGGTTTGTCTCGCGGTGGTGGGATTTGCTCTGGATTTGGCCGTGAGCGGAGGATTTGAGCATACTGTTTGTATCCAGGGCTGGGGCACTGATGGATTTGAGATATTTTTGGCATGTTCGTCGCAGCGAGATGAGTTACCGGGTTAGTCGAAGCCAGTTGGGTTGTCCAGTGTTCAAGCAGCGGCGCAATTTTGCTTGTGCATGTGGCAAGCAGAGAAGAATTTTTCGTTTTGGTACTAGTGATTTGTTCTGCAGTGTTCCTGGATGTTGAGTTTGGCGATGGTGGAGTAGCAACATTGGATTTAGCTTGTTTTTTTTACCACATGTGTAGGCGCTGATGTCCTTAATTTTTGTGGAAGGGGTGGGGGAGTAGAGCATGCTTTGCGACGTACATATATGTTCATGGGGTGGTGTGGTGTGATACGTATACTGATTTGTGGTTTTTCGTGCAGGGAACAGTTGGGGTGTGTCGTAATGGGTAGGCACAGAAAAGCTCCAAGCAATGATGATGACGATGAAAGAGTATTGGGCCCAATGCCGAAGAAGGTTTGTGTACGAACATGCACAATCCTTTTTGGAATATTAAGTAGGGTTTTGTTTTTGTATAATTGTTGTTTTGTTATGTACCAATCCTTTTTAGTATACATTTTTCTGGCAAATGTCAACTATTTTGTTTCATGGTGGTTTGTGTGTGGATCTTAGTTAACCATCCAGTAAGCCACCAAGGTTTGTGACCATGTGGGTATCTCTAGTTTCCTGATTGTGTCTGGTAAATAAGTAGGTATTGGCTGTTAACTATGCAGCTATGAGATGGCAACTGTTTTGTCTATGCTGTTTTTGTCCCAAATTTCTTATCTTGGCAATTTATTGCTTGTTGCATGGTAATTCAGTATGCATTATCTGGTTAATAATCTCATGTGCAATTTAAGATGGCATGTGTTTCCCCCTAGTTTCCTAATTGTGTAGGGTAATTAAGTAGACATTACATGGCAATCATGTAGGTATACAATGTCAATTTGTTTTTTATTTATGCTCAATTGTTTGGCCTAACTAGTTTTTTTTATCCCTGGCAATTTATTTGCATGTTGCATGGTAATTCATCATGTGCAATTTAAGATGGCATGTGTTTTTTTCTTAGTTTCCTAATTGTGTATGGTAATTAAGTAAACATTGCATGGCAATCATGTAGGTATACAATGGCAATTTGTGTTTTTGTTTATGCTCAATTGTTTGGTCTAACTAATTTTTTATCCCCGGCAATTTATTTGCATGTTGCATGGTAATTCAATATGCATTGTCTGGTAAATAATCTCATGTGCAATTTAAGATGGCATGTGTTTTTTTCCTAGTTTCCTAATTGTGTATGGTAATCTATATCTCTTATAAAGCAAAACCCCACTAAGTGTATTAATTATTTTTCTATCTCAACATGCAAGCTATCCACATCACCCATTATTTTAGCCAATCAATTATCCATGTCATCTTCACTAACAATAATTAATAATAGTACATCTTTCATGCAAGCTATCCATGTCATCTTTTTTCAACCATATAATTATCCACGTCACTAATATTTTGTCCTCAAATAATAAACAATTTCACAAGAAATTTATTGTCTTATTGTGATCAATTGAATCTTGACAAATAAATATTTCATGTGTTTTATGCCCATTTCATTTACATAATAATTCTTTAAAGAGATTCCCGCTGCAACGCGCGGGGTATTTTTCTAGTTAAGTAGACATTGCATGGCAATCATGTAGGTATACAATGGCAATCTGTTTTTTGTTTATGCTCAATTGTTTGGCCTAACTAGTTTTTTTATCCCGGCAACTTCTTACTTGTTCCATGGTAATTCAGTATGGATTGTCTGGTAACTAGATACTTTTTTGGTGTGTAACTACTATTTTGCTTCATACCACTTTTTAGTATGCTAACAAGTTACTGTCATTTTTACAGTGTGTGCATGTGCTTATCTTTTTTTTTCGTGGTGTGAACCATATAACTGAAAATGAATTTACCTTGTTGATTCAAAACAGTACCATTGGTGCCTTGATTTAGTGATGTCCTACAATCAACCACATTTGCATCAGGGATAGACGAACTACTTTGAACCTGTAATGTTTTTCACGAAGTTAGTAACTTCTTTTTACGGTGTTAACAAGTAGTTATTTTTTTCGCAGCTATGCTTCGTTGCTGCTGACAAGGTTCACAAGGTGGAGCTCAACTACAAAGGGAGAATATGTGTTATGTATAGATGGAGGTTGTGCAGAGGAGGGTTTTTCAGTACAGTAGATGCTATATTTTGCAGTTTGCCAGTTGCACAGTTTCTAGTTGCCACATTCCCAGTACTTGGTCACCAGATTTTCAATGTTACAGAGTTGCCAGGTTCTCAGTTTGTAGTTGCCACATATGTTTTTCCTAGTTACCAAGGATCAAGTTCTTAGTTGCCATGTACGTACCACTTTTTCTACTGCATCTGTGGATAATATGCTAGTCACTTTTTAGTCCTAATTGTGTATTCAGTATGAATCTGCTGGTCTTTGCCCCCCATATTTTTTGCTTTAGGATATTAAATTTCCATAGGGTAAAGTGGTAGAGATGCACCAGGTGTTCATGTTACAGAAACTTAGCAGATTTTTTAAGCAAGTTTTTTGCACATACCTGGTGTTTGATGTGGGGGGTGGGTGGTGATTTGAGGTGTGTGTGCGTGATGATTGAGTTGGGGGTAACACAAGTTTAAGCATGGGGTGTTGGTGGGTGATGATTAGAGGTGGGGTAACAGAAGGTAAAGGAGGTGGTGATTGTTTTGCAGATACCTAGTGTTGTTTTTGCTGTTGATTTTGGTGCAGGGCGTCAGGATCTTGATCCTGTTCGTCAGTTGCGTCCATGTCGCGAGGAGGAAGAAGGTGCGTGATCGGGGGGGTTTTGGTGTTGGGCCACTAGAAGTCCAAATAACATGGCCCAGTTGGTTGCTACGCCGTGTTGTTTTTGGGCCGACTGCGTCGGTCAAGCGCGCCGGCGCGCGCGTCGCTGGTTCGTTCGTTGTGGGTTAACGAGCGTCGTACGGAAAGACAAACCCGGGGCACGTTCGCTACGTAGGTATGATAGTTGTGCCAGTGTCACAGTTAGTGTTTTTTTTCAACTGGACTACTCCTCTTTCCAATTAAATGATTTAACGGAAATACAAAGCTTAGAGCATCTCCAACATACACGCTTAATATCGCGCGTCGGAAAAATAGCTAGTTTAGCGTGCGGAGAGGCTTCACGCGCACGGCGTGCTCCAGCAGACGCGGAAAAAAGCACGCGCGCTAAATTGCTTCCCGCGTGCTGGAAAAAGCAGCGCACGTGCTTTATATTCCGCGCCGCTTCCAGCGCTCTGAATAAGCACGCGTCGCCCAACCGTTTCTTTTGCCCACGCGCTCGCGCCGACGGTTCCTTCCCCCTCGCCGCCGCTCGATTTCCTCCAACGCTCCCCTCCGCCGCGATACCTCCGCGCTGCTGGAGCAACTCCGGCTACCGTGGCGTGTGTGCGCGTCCCTCCGGCAACTTCTACGCCGAAATCCGCTCCGGCGAAGCGAGCCTGCCGCTCGGAACCTATGAGACCACGCACGAGGCGGCACATGCGTACGACATGGCGGCGTGGCGGCTCGGGCGTACGTGTCAGGAGATGAATTTCCACTACGTGTGGACGCGTGAGCAGGCGCAGGACCTCGCTCCACCACCGCGCCTCATCACCGCTGAGGACCAGCGCCGCGGCCGCCAACAGGAGCACCGCCTCCTCGTCGCCGAGGCGGAAGAGCGCACCATGGCGGCGTAGAGGGAGCGCTACCCTCAGGACGTGGTGGACGAGCACGCCTAGGCGCATAGGAGGGCCGAGAGGGTGGCGCGTCGGGCGGACAAGTGGGCGCGCGCGAAAGCGCTTTGCCGAGGAGCATCTCGCCATGCCGGTGTCCACCATCGACGACGACCCGAGGCGGGACGACCTGTGAACGTCGTCGGACTACACCACCAAGGAGGACCAGTTTAGTTTAGGATTTAGTTTACTTTTCTGCAGCGTTTACCCTTTTACTCAATGAACTATGTTTGTCTGTGCGTACGAACTCAATAAAATTTATTTTCAGTCTATTTTATTTTGCTTTTTATCTTGTTTTGATCTTCAACTTCGCGAAAACGTGTTTGCGGCGCGCTATTTTAGCGCGCCTGGAAAAGTTGCAACTCTGCGCGCTAAATTATAGCGTGCCTGAAAAACCTCTCCACCGCCCCCGCGCGCGAACTGCTATTTCGGGTTTAAAAAAAATACTAGCGCACATGTTGAAGATGCTCTTGGAGGGCAGAGGAAAATGACTAAACAAAAGGTAGGAAAACCGATGTGTGACCTCGCCACCTCGCATCGAAAATCCGGCTACGGGGCAAAAACAATTTACCACCTATAAGAGCATCTCTAAGAGAGCCCTTAAAACGCGAAAACCCGTAAAAGTCCGGCGAGTTTACAGGCCGAGGCCTGTTTTGTGGCCAGAGCAGAGCCCGTAAAGACGGCTCGGCCCGTAAATCGGATAAGGGGGCCGTGAATGTGCGCCGCAACCCTATATTTATGACGGGCGAGGGCCATTTCACGGTTCCAAACCCTTACCCTCCCACCGCCGCCGATGAGCAATCCGCCCACCGCACCGCCGCCTCCGACACCCGATTCAGCCGCCGTACTCGAAGATCCGGCGCCGCCGTCGAGCTAGGATGGCCCCGAAGAGGGAGCTCTCGCCGCCGCTGTCGGGCTACTCCAACAAGCGGCGGGCGGAGTTGGTCCGGAGCAACGACGCGTGGAAGCACTGCACGCGCAAATGGACCAAGGACAACCGGCCGGTGCCGCCGTTGCTCCTTGTCCGCGAAGTCGAGGAGTTTGACCGGTTTTGATGGGAGAGCGAGCTGGTCCGCCGAGCTCGTCTCCAGCGCGGTGGCGAGGGGAGCTCCACTGGCGCCAGTAGCTCATCCGCGCCGCCAGCACTCCCACCGCCGGAGGAGTACGACGCTAGCAGCGTCGGGCTGTCGCTCGCGCCAGAGGATTTCGTCCGCGACGAGGACCTCGAGCACACCGTGGCGGTGGTGAAGCTGCACTCCGAGCAGGAGGCGACGGAGCACACTGTGCAGGTCGCCCGCGACCACGAGATCAACCAGATCTTCCTGCACCAGGGGCTTGAGCAGGACCGCGTCGCCAAGGAGAAGAAGGCGGATTGGGAGAAGGACGCGGCGATGGTCATCGACCTCGTTTTCGACGACGAGTGAAGCTCCACCGCTGCTGCGTCGCCGCTGCGCCCGAGGCTCCGGTGAGCCTAATTTTGGGTTTAGGGTTAGGGCGGCGACGGGTTTAGGCTAGTTTACATTTTTGGTTTAGTATTGTTTCTATGTAAAATCCGTATGAATCGATCAAGAACTCGTGTATGCGATGAATCAATGAAGAACTCGTGTTTGTTCCCGCCAAAATTGCTAAATTTACAGTTTCGTTTAAGGTTACTGCTATGCGCCACACGTATTTGGGAGCACAAATGACTGAAACGCGAACCGCAAAACGCGTTTGAGGTTTCGCGTTCTAAGAGCTCTCTTAGAGATGCTTTAATACCACATAACCACTGTCCAAACTGAAGTTCGAAACAGCCACAAAACAATTTTAGAGCCGGGCTACATGGAGCCCAGATTTAAAAAAATCAGAAACGGTATTTTAAAAGTTTCAAAAAAATCTTAGATGTAGATGATGATGTATTTTAACAGTGTGCAAAAATCCAATTCGAAAGACTCTGTATTTTGGGCTGTGCGAAATTGACAAAATCGTGGATCTGAAATAGTGAATAGTGCAGATTTTGAAATCTCTAACATTTGTCAGATTTTCTCATTTTTGTGTAGCCAAAATATAATTTATTTCAGCTTGAGATTTTCCCATTGGTAGAATGCATAATTGGCTACATCTAGAAAAAAATTCAGAAATTTTTGAAAATTCAAACTATCGAATTTGAATTTTGAAAAATATCAGAACCCATGTGCTCTGGCTCCATTTTAGATTCCACAAGGTTCATTATACGGTTGGTTGAGCCAATGAAGTTCACAATACTCCCTTTCTTTCTCTTGAGGTCTCCTCTCTCCCTCCCTGTTGAGAGTCATCTCTACCAAACCGGGCCATCCTGATGCCTTCCTTGGCGGTGGTGCCTGCCGGAGGCGGCTAAGGAGAGGCACCGGGCTTCATCATGTATATACTCCCTCCGTCCCAAAATAAGTTTCTTTGATTTGTCAAATATGGATGTATCTAGACGTGTTGATACATTTATATTTTAGCAAATCTAAGACACTTATTTTGGGACGGATGGAGTATGCCGTCAAAATTAAAATGGTAGGCCTGGTGTCTTACATTATTACATTAGTGAAGGGAGTGAGTATCATTTATCAGGTGCTCATTTTGTGCTTCAAGCGTGCTCGCTCAAGGCCGACCTGATTGTAGAAGCAAAAGCCTATGAAAAAGATAACACCCCGTTCAACTGAATTTATTTACTTCATTTCAGCTGGTTCAACTTAATTTCTTTACTGCATTTGACCTTAACGTAAAATATGGGTCGTATGAATATGAGTGCGGATATTTCATTGTCTGCAGGGGTAAAAACGAACATGAACTTCAACCAATTTATGCTGGCATCGTCAACCTCCACCGGTCCTGATTCTCTCAGAATTAGTACAGGAGCTCTAAGATTATGTACAGTGGCAACTGATGTGAGTTACCCGCTAATGATTTGACAAGCATTCTTAACCAAAAGTACAACAAATTTCCCAAAAACTTTATATCTAATCAGTGGCTACATGTATAACGAACTAGACTGATTGGCTGGCTACTCAAGAGAGGTCCTAGACTCCTAGTACAACAAACACCTGCTGATTTCCTTAAAAACAAACGGCTCTTCCATCTACCTCTTCACATTGGACCAGCCATGAGCTCACAAGTAAATGCTGAACTCACGAGCTGTAATAAACATGCTGTTGTAAAAGGATGATCACAACTTCACGTAATCCTGTGCTTGTATGTCACCAATTTCAGCGAAGACGGGCTTTCATTAGCAGCAGCACAATCAGGCATCAAGAAGAAAAATGCAAGCAATAGCAGTCATCACGTCCTCGGTCTCATCTGATAATATTTCACACCATAACCTACTGTGGATGCCACTGTTGTTGTAGCTACCAACCAGCTGCAGTTACAAAAAAATAATTAGCATGTGAAATCAAAATGCTCATAAGAGTTTCCATGAACTACACTTTTTCACTCATCACTTATTGGTATTCAAGTATTCTTCTCATTCAATATTGTTTTTCCGAAATTACCAACAAAGGATAACATAGGAAATGCTTCTGAGTAATGGCAGATAAATCAGTAGTTTGCCTGGTCTAATGTAGAAGTATAATTCCATATACAAAGAACACCATTCTGCCGAACTACAAAGACCAGGTAAGCAAACAAAAGTTTGAAGAAGAATTACCTCAAGTATGTAATATAACTCTGAGTCTCTTCTGTGCCATATTCTGGCTGAAGGAGCGCACCAGCAACCAACATCAACTGGAATACTGTATTCACCTGCATTGCAAAATTAATGTCACACGGGTTAAAGGTATAAGATCAAATGATGTGATCACACAGGAACATACCTTGCTGATGAAAAGAGGCTCAACCTTCTCACAGTGAATTGCATCTAAGTTAGCAAATCTGACCAACTGTTCCACTGGTGCAAGGATAATCAGGGTGTGAATTCATTCTAATGCTTCCAAAGAAATACCTCAATTTTGAGTAAGTAGTACCTTCCATCCTAGGCTGGAAGCTCGTTTGTAGAAAGCACCACCCACCAGGAGAAAGTCTCTTAGAACCACCAGGCCAACAAGGCCAGCTTCAAGCAAAGCAAATAATTTGCAACTTAATGGATTGATTCGTCAAACAATACAGCTAAACTGAGCTATCACTTATCAGCAATCACCATCATTGTATTTTACTTAGATGAAGCTGGTGAACAGTTTTGGTTTCTTGAGTATCACTAGGTATTTCTAGACGATATGCAAGCTGTGTATATCCCTGTGCAGCAAAGATGCAAAAAAGAAGAGAGTGCATGTTGATCTACTCACGATGTAAGAGCTCCTTTTCAACCATTGCTACTGCAACACAGCAAATTAACACCTAAGCGCAAAACAAATACTGCAGATCAGCTGACCCGCACGGATATAATTTAATAAGAAACATGAAGCTTGAAATATTGATTGTGAAGTTTGAACCTTGTCAGCCAATGGGTCCAGATATGATCCAATTACAGAATTGATGCCCATCTTTCTTGCTAAAAACCCATCCAGCTATGATTAGAGAGCAAATAATGAGCAAGTTTTTAAACATATGATGTTAGTATGGTCGCAACGTTAGAAGGGTGTAAGCTTACCCAATCACTAGCACCAGACAAAGCTAGTGTGCCAAAAGCAGGAAGATACCATCCATTCACAATCATCCTACATAACATATGTAGATCATCAAAACCAGAACAGCACATAAGAAAGATTAAATGACCATAGCCCTACAAATTTAAAATATAACATGGCAAGACTAACTATCCGGAACTGCAAATTAATCAAGGAGATACAAAATACAAGCATGGGAATCCTGTATTTGACAGCAATTGCATGCTTTACTCTGATATCCAAGAAGCTAAGTAATTCAAAAGAGTTGTTAAAACATCCTAACTAACTAATCTGACAGTAAACACAATTTCAGACTTCCAGTATTGAAGCAAGACAACCAAAATAAATTAACAAGAGGCTGGTGCAGTGTTAAAGTACATAATGAGAAGCCTGTGGTTTGATAACTTGGACGCTGAAAATTACTGGAGCAATAGGCAATATAGCTGATTCTAATGTGACGGATAAATAAAAGGTTTGCTTGTGAATGAACCATTTATGTGATGGAATATCGCATTGACATAAGAATGAGACCTTTCAGTGTCTTTTATCTGATATGGTGACTGGTCAAAAAGATATTTACATAACCAACATGGAGAAAGGCTCAACTATTGTTTGTTTCGACCCCAAAACTCTGCAATCTTGGTGACAACTAACAAGTTCCAACATCCTATTTATATCCTGACTCAACATGTGGCTGCTTCCCACTCTCTCCTGAAATGCAAATGTTTGTGTTCTTAGTTCCTGAATCTATGAAATTCAAAATTAACCCTGATATACCTATGTGAGACTTGTAAAGAACCACTTACGGAGGTTTTATATGGCTTAAAGTCTGCACACTTCTGATTCGAATCAATTGACATGCCTCTAAACCAACTAACTATGAACACGATGAGTTCAGTTCTAGTTGAATGCAGTATCAGCTAAACCCCAGTTAGAAAATAGTAGCATTTTGGTCGACGAGAGCCAACTATCAAGATTAAGCAACTACGTTAACGCATAAGGAGCGAACGAGTAGGTTTGGGAAACGCCACGCAAGGGGCGATCTCATGTTATGAATATATAGGGTACAAGCCGGGTTACAAGCCTTGGCAAGCAAGGAAGATCTAAACTAGATCAATACCGAATCAAATCTAAACTAATTCGGTATATGGCCTGATTACATTCCTATACAAATCGTATATACAAAATGCATACTTCAACATCCCCCCTCAGTTTGTGCGTCGGCTGGAAGTAAGCACAAACTGGATCGAAATTCCGAGAATAGCTGCGAAGAAAGACATTTTGTCATAATATTAGCATACTGATGCTTCGATGGCACATGAAGAACTCGAACCTGACCAACGGACACCTTCTCTCGAAGGAAGTGAATGTCGATTTCGATGTGCTTGGTACGCCAGTGCTGAACCGGATTAGAAGCCATGTAAACAGTGCTGACATTGTCACAAAAGACAATAGTGGCCGCAGTCAAGGGTTGATGAAGTTCGATACCAAGCGAACAAGTAGGTTTGGGAAACGCCACGCAAGGGGCGATCTCACGTTATGAATATATAGGGTACAAGCCGGGTTACAACTTACAAGCCTTGGCAACTAGATCAATACCGAATCATATCTAAACTAATTCGGTATATGGCCTGATTACATTCATATACAAATCGTATACACAAAAGGCATACTTCAACATAAGGTTCGACAGCATAGCGGTAACTGAAGGGAAAGACAGCACTCACCATCCAATGAGCGGACCCGACGCCATGCGCCCGAGCGACACCAAATTGGGAAGATTCAGAAACCTCTCGCCTCGACCGGCACCCTCATCCGCAGCCTCGCTTCCGTAGACCCGCTTGGGCTCCCACCGTACCGCGTCGGCCACGGCCTGCGCGCCGCCGCCGGCAACGGCGCGAGCCCCGTGGAGCTGCGCGCGGAGAGCGGCGGCGGCGGCGGCGAATGGCCTGGGGTACTGCGGGAGCATCCATGGGGCGGATGGGAGGAATAGAGGTTCGCGGGAGCTCAAGAGGATGTGGGAGCGCGCTGCGGCGGCGGCGGCGAAGGGCGGGGCGGCGGGAGGGACAGCGGTGCGGAAAGGGGCGGAGACGGTGTAGTGGGAGAGGGGGGAGGTCGGGTTCGGGAGGGTGCGGTTCCTGCGGAGGAGAGGGCTTAGGGTTTTGAGGAATGCCATGGCCGTGGACTGCGGAGCGTTGGAGGAGGGGTTCGGGCCGGATGTCGGGATCACCGGAGAGGAGGGGAGAGCTTCTTGCGCCGGGGTTGCTGGTTTTCTCTTCTCAAGGAAGGTGACGAGAACAGGAGCATCGGCGGCTGGTAGGTGGGCCGCGGCCCGTGTTAGAGCTAAAGGAGGCCAACGGGCCAAGCCGCCACATGCCTAAACGGGCCTGGGCCGGCATGGCCCATGGTGGCCCAATTACCCGTGCCAGCACATGGGTCATTTTTTTCAAAACAAAAGAAATACAAACCGGGTCGTATCGTGTCGTCTACCGGCCTAACTTCGACGGGCGAACGTGGGACATGATGTGTTGCGGACCAGGCACGGCTTATTTAGTCGTGTGTTGGGCCAGACATGTTACGTGTCGGGCAAGGCACGATTGGATTCATAGATGAAATGATCTCCATCGATCATTATAAGAGCATCTCCACTCGCGGCGCCAATGGGCCAGCAATAGCTGATCTATTGGTCGCTTCGGGATGAACTCAGAATTCCGAATTTTCAGAATATTCCAGATGTCTACCGACTAGGTACCAAGCGAAATCAGTACCGAGAGGCACCAGTTCAGAATGAGTGGAAAATTCCGACTCGCTCGGAATCCCTCCGGAAAATTCCGACGGGCTCGGAATTCCGGAAGCACACAAACGAAAACGAACATATCTTGATCATACGAACTCCATTTACGATATTCTTGCTCTTGTTAAAATCACCACAGCGAGCACTACAAGATCATGTAGAGAAACATCATAGTCCAACAAAGGAGGATAAAACCAAATGTAGAAAGTTAAATTCTCTCTATAAAAGAACAACCGGTGAAACCTCTAACATCAAAAACCCAACAAGTTTTTCATGCGAAATCTGTTTTTGATAAACTTGAGCTTGTTCTGAATATCACAACAAGCTCCAAAAAACCCCACACGGAGAAATGCCAAATAAGAACCCAAGAAAGATGATGTCAATTATGCAAAGATTTGAACTCTCTCCAACTGATACGCCAAAACTCAATTGTGAGCACCTCTTGATAGTACAGTATCCTATAACCCGTTCTCCCAATTAGCACCATGAGACCGGTAAAATAGAAACCCTATCAACATCATAACTTTGCCTTCCGCATTCCACTTGAGCTAGATGATGTCGATCTTGATCTCTTCAAGTGGACCACATTTCTTGATTTTTCATGCGAAATCCGTTTTTGATGAACTTGAGCTTGTTCTGAATATCACAACAAGCTCCAAAAACCCCCACACGGAGAAAAGTCAAATAAGAACCAAGAAAGATGATGCCAATTATGCAAAGGTTTGAGCTCTCTCCAACTGATACGCCAAAACTCAATTGTGAGCACCTCTTGATAGTACAATATCCTATAACCCGTTCTCCCAATTAGCACCATGAGACCGGTAAAATAGAAACCCTATCAACATCATAACTTTGCCTTTCGCATTCCACTTGAGTTAGATGATGTCGATCTTGATCTTTTCAAGTGGACCACCTTTCTTGATTGCGCTTCGCTTGGTGAAGTCTCACATATTGCTCCCCATACTACACTATGGGAGAGCCTCTCATAGGCACATATTCACTTGAGCATTTTCTCCAAATGGGTGGCAAGCTTCAAGCATAGGATTTCTTCGAGATACTTCTCTTGAACTTGCACTTCTCAATCTTGATGACGATCACCACTTGACGTCATCAACCATGGGCTATATGAATCTTCCTTTTGATGCAACCCCATGAAAAGACACCTAACCACTCATAGAAATACCACACACACATTTCATGAGTTAGTTCTCAAAGCTATATGGACAATTGCTTACCATACCAAGAGATACATGATCCAACTTGATACATCTTGTGGCTTTGCGTGTTGATCAATGTATCGTTTCTTCTTTCTTCATTAGATGATGTTTTGAAGATAACCATGAATGATCACCTAATCCTTTTCTTCAAGACATACTTGCACTATGCTAAACTCTCACATGACCAATCATCGGATAACTCCTCGAACAACAACTTGGTCATCACATACTCTTATTCTTGATCATATCAAATATATCCATACAACCTGATGCCAAATACTCCATTATGTCAATATCTTTATGGCATCAACCTTGAATCCAACATATGGAGCTCAAGCATTGCTTATGGTAAACACTACATGTAGAACTCAATGAAATCATTAGTCCATAGGGATTGTCATTAATTACCAAAACCACATATGGGGGTGATACGTCTAAAACGTATCTATAATTTTTGATGTTCCATGCTTGTTTTATATCACATGCCACATGTTTTTCTAAAGTTTATATCATTTTATGACATTTATTGGACTAACCTATTAACCTAGTGCCCAGTGCCAGCTTCTGTCTGTTTTGGTTGTTTATTGCAGAAAAGGCCCAAAAATGAAAGTGCTCGGAATTGGACGAAAATTTACCTGAATTATTTCCAGCATAAATAAGCCACGGAGCCAGAAGACCACCTGGAGGTGGGCCCCACAGCCAGCACATGGCCTAGGGGCGCGACCAGGTACTACCCCGCGCCGTGGGCCCGCCTGCCCCACCAGAGCACCGCCTCGCGTCGAGTCTTCGCCTATAAATTCACGCGTGACCTAAAAACCCTAGAAGACCGAAGACCTTTTCCAGAAACGCGTCCGAGCTCCGCCGCCATCACAAACCCTAATTTCGGGGGTCAGCAGTTCCTGTTTCGGCACCCTGTCGGGACGGGGATTGACCCCCGGAGCCGTCTCCATCAACCACGCCGCCTCTACTTCGCCTCCATGATGGTTTGTGAGTAGTTCCCCCATGGACTACGGGTTATAGCAGTAGATAGTTGGTACTCTCTCTCCCATGTACTTCAATGCAATGATCTCATGAGCTGTCTTACATGATTGAGATCCATCTGATGTAATTGGTGTTGTGTTTGTTGGGATCCGATGAATTGTGGAATTATGATCAGTTTGTTCATCATGTTATCATACTTATGTTTTATTTAAGATTTTGCGTGCTCTCCGGTACTTGTAGTTACCTTGATCAAGTAGTTGCTTGTATCTCCAAGAGAGGGTATTTATGCTAGATAGTGGGTTCATGCCTCTAGAAGCCTGGGCTTGATTGACAGAAACAACTAAGGCTGTAGATGTGTTGTTGCTACTAGGGATAAAATAACCGATGCTTAGCTTAAGAGTACTGCTGTTAAGTCTAATGCGTTTGTTTACATTACACACTTTGCTTAATGTTATAATCTGTTGCTTGAAACTTAATACTCATGGGAGACTCGAAAGCTATCATGTGAGTGGATTTTGAGTCATAGATGCAGCTAGTAAGCGGTCTATGTATATTGTTGTAATTCCCAATTAAAAACTACAGTGAACTTTATCTTATAATAATGTGCATTGTCATGCCCTCATAATTTTATCAATTGTCCAACTGTAATTTGTTCACCCAACACATGTTCTTTGTTTGGAGAGTTACCTCTAGTGTAGATTGATACGTCTCAAACGTATCTATGATTTCTGATGTTCCATGTTGATATTATACCAATTGTTACATGTTTTATATACACTTCATAGCATTTTTATGCATTTTCTGGGACTAACCTATTAACAAGATGCCACAGTGTCAGTTCCTGTTTTCTGCTATTTTTGTATTCCAGAAAAGTTAGTCTGGAAATATTCTCGGAATTGGACGAAACTTGGACAGAACCTCCTATTTTTCCAACATGAAGACGGAGTCCAGAGGAGAGACGGAGGAGGGCCACGTGGCACCCACACCATGGGGTCGCCCCCCCCCCCCCGCCGCGTCGTCGGGTGGTGTGGGGCCCTCGTGGCTCCCCAGCCGCCGCCCTTTCGCCAATTTATTCCTCCCGACACGAAAACCCTAAATACCCGAGCCATTATCCACGAAAAGTTCCAGAGACGCCGCCACCGTCAACCCTAGCTCGGGAGGGTTCAGCAGCTCTTCCCGGCACCCTGCCGGAGAGGGGAATCATCACCGGAGGGCTCCACATCACCATGCCTGCCTCCGGAGTGATGCGTGAGTAGTTCATCCTTGGACTACGGGTTCATGGTAGCAGCTAGATGGTTGTCTCTCCACTTTATGCTATCATGTTTAGATCTTGTGAGCTGCCTATCATGATCAAGATCATCTTATTGTAATACTACATGTTGTGTTTGCTGGGATCCAATGAATATTGAATACTATGTCAAGTTTATTATCAATCTATCTTATATGTTATTTATGATCTTGCATGCTTTCCGTTACTAGTAGATGCTTTGGCCAAGTAGATGCTTGTAACTCCAAGAGTGAGTATTTATGCTAGATAGTGGGTTCATGCCTCCGGTAATCTGGGAGAGTGACAATAACTTCTAAGATTGTGGATGTGTTGTTGCCACTAGGGATAAAATAACCGATGCCTAGCTTAAGGGTTCGCCGTTAGGTCTAATGCATTTGTTTACATTACGCACATTACTTAATGCAATTATCCATTGCTTGCAACTTAATACCAACGGGGAACTCGGTATGACAACCTGGCGGTGGATTTTAGTCATAGAATCTGTTGGATAACGGTCTATGTATTTTGTCATAATGCCCACATGAATATCATAGTAATCATCATGTCATATATATGCATTGTCATGCGCTCAATATTTTGTCAATTGCTCAGCTGTAATTTGTTCACCCAGCATGTTAGTTATCTTTTATGGAGAGACACCACTAGTGAACTGTGGACCCCGGTCCATTCTTTTACACTGATAATACAACCAACTGCAAACACTGTTCCTTTTCATTCTCTGCAATTTACTACTGTTTTCCACACCATACGTTTAATCCTTTGTTTTCAGCAAGCCGGTGAGATTGACAACCTCACTGTTTCGTTGGGGCAAAATAGTTTGATTGTGTTGTGTGCAGATTCCACGTTGGTGCCGGATTCCCTGGTATTACGATGTGCCACATTCCGCCACCAACAACCTTCAGAAGTGATTTCATACTCCTACTGGTTCGATTAAAGCTTGGTTTCATACTGAGGGAAAACTGCTGCTACACTGCATCATACCTTCCTCTTGGGGTCTCCCAACGAACGTGTGATCCACGCAATCAAGCATATTTTCTGGCGCCATTGCCACGGAGTGGAAGCACTTCGGTTCAGAAATCTCCTTACTTCCCCTTCCACACGCCAGCATATTTTCTGACGCCGTTGCCGGGGAGCAAGAGGATTTCTGCAAGGGGAGTTTCACGCTTCCAATCTCTTTACTTTGATATTGTCTTGCTTAGTTTATTTTTATTTAGTCTTGTTTGCTTTATTTATCAAAAACACAAAAAAATTAGTTACTTTTATTTTCAAGTTGTTATCTTTCTGTTTTGTTTTAATTTTGCTAAAATGAGTACCCCTGGGAACACTAAGTTGTGTGATTTCACTAGCACGAACAACACTGATTTTATTAGTACACCTATTGCTCCACCTACTTCTAACGCGGAATTCTATGAAATTAAACCTGCACTTTCAAATCTTGTTATGAAAGAGCAATTCTCTGGTGTTAGTACTGATGATGCTGCTGCTCACCTTAATAATTTTGTTGAACTTTGTGAGATGCAAAAGTATAAGGATGTAGATGGTGATATTATTAAACTGAAACTTTTTTCCTTTCTCTTTGAGAGGACGTGCTAAAGAATGGTTGCTATCTTTGACTAGAAATAGTATTGATTCATGGACTAAATGCAAAAATGCTTTCATAGAAAAATATTATCCTCCTGCTAAGATTATATCTTTGAGAAGTAGCATTATGAAATTCAAACAATTTGATAATGAGCATGTTGTTCAAGCTTGGGAGAGAATGAAATCATTGGTAAAGAATTGTCCCACCCATAGACTGACTGCTTGGATGATCTCCAAACCTTTTATGCAGGACTAAATTTTTCTTCAAGAAACCTATTGGATTCGGCCTCTGGAGGTACCTTTATGTCCATCACTTTGGGTGCTGCAACAAAGCTTCTTGATAATTGATGCATGTAAAATGCATACATGAACTTTGCATGTTATTAGATATTCCTACATATTTGCAACTTATATGATGTTATATTCATATTTTATAATGATTTCGGGGATTTTCTAAACAATCCCCCCTCTTTTGGTTCTAACTCTGTTTTCCAGAAAACATCTTTTTTAGTGTTTAGGACTTTCCGGGAGCTTCGGGACTCCAAAAAGGGCAAGGCCAAAGAGCACGGTTCAGAATTTTTGAGACGAACTCAATGGGCTGAAAATGAAGACCAGAAGCCCAACCAGTTGGGAAATAGGTGGTCCCATGCGGCCAGATTCCCTGGCCGCGTGAGGCACCTCCTTTTCCACCTCGTGGCTCCGATGCCGTCCGTTTTCATCTCCGTGGCTTTGTCTTGACCTAAAACCGACTATAAAAATAGTCCCACGAGGAGTTTCACGAGGAGGCGACGGAGAAACACAAAACCACGAAACAGAGAGTTAGAAGGCTGCCACCGGAGAGGATCGGAGGGGGGAAACGCCACCGGAATCACCTCCGGAGGGCTCCTCCATCCCCCCTTCGGGGTCTCCATCAACACCACCGTCAAGGCCAGCACCATCTCCATCACCATCTTCATGATCCACTTCACCCCCTCATAGTTTGAGATTGTTCGAACCCTAGCTATTGTCTAAGTACTATTCTACATGTTTGTGAATTGCTACTTGTCATTGTTTTGTGGGGAGATTATATTTTCAGATTGTGTTGTATCACTTATACCATTGAATCATATCATGTCTTCGCATTGTGAGTAGTTCTCTCATGTTCCTGGGGGCATAGGATGGATTGGCAATGATTTCCACTTAACATGTATTGAGTATTTGGTCAAGTTTTTATCTTTTATGGTTATCTTATTGTACAACGTATGGGTGCACACATATGTTGAGTAATCCATGAAGGTGATCACACTAATGTGATGGAATGGGTAGGACCTGGGAGGACACGTAAACCTGGGTCTAATACATGAACTACCATTAGGAGGGGATTTATATCGGGGACCTTAGAGTTTAAGGCTATGGTGGGACTCTATGTCTTAATAACTCTTGTGCAGTCATTTACTTGGCCATAAGAACCATCATAAGGGGTTTAGTTTATTTATTTAGCTACACCTAATTATGGCTCCGTCCAAAGAAGATTAAAACTTGACAAAATGCTTACCTTGTTGTTCTAGAAATATCTATGCCATGAAATCCATGAAGCCCTTGGGAACGTTTTCCACGCATAAGAAACACATACTTAAGCTTGTCCTCTTGCTGCATAGAGGATTGGGCTTTCTCTCTTTGAGAGCTTTCACTCATCATATTTTATTTTCAGCTTTTTACTTTATTGCAAACTCTACACCAAAAACCCAAAAACACTTGCATCATTTAATCATTTTAGTTTGTCTAGTGCAGAGATAATAAGAGAAGTGACACTCTTATTTGAGAGGATAAATACTTATACCTTCTACTCCTCATGGGATCGATACTAATACTTACACGTTGAAGATTTCAACGATCCCCTATACTTGTGGGTATCAAGACATTTTCTGGCGCCGTTGCCGGGGAGTGTAGCGCTTTAGTTTTTATTCTTGTTTGCACTAGATATTTACTTTCAGTTTTGCATTTAGTTTAGCTTTGCATTCACTTTATCCATATATAAAAAAAATTAGAAAATGGAAAACTATTATGATAGCTGCTGAATTTAGAAAATCAAATGAAGGGAAAAGATTAGGAGGCTACTTAGAGCTTCTAAATAAAATTGCTAGTGGGCTGCTTAATTATCATGAGGAAGAAATTTGTTGCTCTGAATACTTTAGACACTTTGAATTCCAATGCCCTTCCAATAAAGAACATGTTATTGCAACTTATCATACATGGAATTATGCTCACTTAGGGATGGAAGAAGTAGAGCAATTTGTTATTTTTATGGCAGCCTATGAATTATACACCTTCATTGATGAGCATGAAACCTGCCCTATAGCTTCTCAATTTTAAGTTTTGATTGCCACTATCCTTGATCTCTGCATAGTTGAATTTAATGAAAATATCTATGTTGTTGACACAAGGAAGAGAGCTGCCCAAGAAAGTACTGATGTTTTGCAGGAAGAAGATGATGAAAACATAAGCTTGGAAGAGGAAGTATGTGAAGAGGAGGATAAAAACTTAAGCTTGGGGATGCCCGTGCAACCCCAAGAAGATGATGAAAATGATGAACAACTAGAGAATGAAGAGAGGGAACTTCCACCTTCACCACCTATGGATGAGGGTAACACTAGTTTTTTTGTTGATGATAAACTTTGTTCTTATGATTCTGATAATGAGGAGGAATATCAACCTATGCCTAATGATAACATTATTGATAATAATTTTGATGATGATGAGGAGTATGGTTTAGACATGTTTTATGATAGTACTCTAGATGATGGACCTATGCTTATTGATAATCCTCCATGTTTAGCTGTTATTACTTTATGTGAGGATAAAAATGATATACTTGCTGCTTGTGACAACACTCTCACGTATGAGAGTCCTACTTTATTTTTGAATTCTCCTATTCACACCAGGGAGGAGAAGTTCTTATATGTTGAAAAGTACTTATGTGGGCTGAAATTATCTTGCACTAATAACCATTCCACCCACAACCATCATGTTTATGATGTTTCTTGCAATCATTTTGAGAGAGGAAAACATGCTAATATCTTACATGATAGTTTTAATAATCCTTTATATGTTTCTAAGTTTGCAAAGTTGCACCAATCTAATAGTTGTTTTATCAAATTTGGTTCCACTACTTGTAACTATTATGAGAGAGGAAGAAAGACTTATATTTATGTTTCTATGTTATTTAAAATGCAACCTACTGATCATTACATGCATTGGTTACCACAAAATTGCTGCTATTTATTCATCTATAAAATGCCAATGCATAGAAAAGGAGTTAGACTTAAAAGTTAATGGTTTAATGTTTTGTGTTGTGCTCTTTAAGCTTTAATTTCCTATTCGTTTTGAGCATACCTTTATATCTTGAGAACATGCAAAATAACTTTACCTACTGTTTTCTAATTGCTAGTTTAAGATTTTCACTTTATATAAAATTTGGGAAAGTAAATGAGAAGGATGAGTAATGAAGAAGTTGGGGTCGACCTTGAACATGTGTTGTTCATGCCAATGGAACCGTTGCAAAGTCTCTATCATTAAAACTTTTCCCAAAGCTAAAACCAAATAAAAAGAGTGTTTATGTTGTATATATTTGCTTCTTCTTTTGCCCTTTTGCTAAATCAAAAACAACAAAAATATTTTCTTTCGTCTTTATTTGTTTCTCTTGATTCTTTCTTAGTTCTTTTTGTTTCTTTTTTATTTCTTTTATCTTCAGTTTAAGTTTTGGTTTTTGAGTCAAGGTGCTTGTTTACTACTGTAACAACACATTTATATCTTATTTTTCATCTTTGTGGCAAGAATAACCTCTTTTGAGAGGTAGGATCAAACAATAGTGATTTACTATCCAGAAAACAGATTCCTAAGCTTCACTGCGAAAAATGTTAGAAATCACAGAAGAAGAATTTTGACCTGATATTTTATTACAGCAATATTCAGTTATTATTACACATTTCATTAGTTCAAAGTTTTCTGATTTGAGCAACGTAAGTGCCTCTGAAAATTCACTCTTTACGGGCTGTCCAGTTTTTGACAGATTCTGTCTTTATTTTGCATTACTCTCATTATTTGTGTTTTGTGTGGTTCTATTGATCAAAGAGCAATACACAACCATAGTAACAGTAGCTAATGTTTAGAATCAACTCATGATATGTCTTTGTTGTACCTATGTGGATTTAATTTATGGAGACACTAACCCCTCTAATCAAGTTTTATGATGAGTTTTGTGTAAAGAGAATTTTCAAGTGGAAGAGTTGAGGGTGATGAACAATGATTAAGAGGGACAAACACTCAAGCTTGGGGATGTTACCCCTAGGCTCACTCTACATATATCATGTAAGTACAAGAATTCAAGTTTGGGGACGTCAAGCCACCTCACTCCAACCATCTTGATACCAAGTAAGTAAGCCTAGCTATATGGCTACAAAGAAAGCGCTTTACGGGAGGCAACCCGGTTGTTTTTACTTTTGATTTTCCTTGTGTCCTCTTGCTGTAACAAGAGATTTAGTTTTTAGTTTAGTTTCTGGAATTTTCAATAAAGTGCCAAGTTTTACCTATTTTGGATGGGTTTTTTAATGGATTGCCCTTAGTTGTGCCCACGACCTCAGTTTTGCCCCTAGTTGCGAATCGTCCTCAGTTTTGCCCCTAGTTTGGTCGCGGCTGCTCTAGTTTGCCCCGAACGGCAAGTTTGAAGTCTATTCCGTCTGATGGCGTTACTGACAGTGGGCCCTGGTGGGACCGCCTAACTGCCTATGTGGCCGGAACTTACAGGAATTTCTTTCTTTTTGAAGATTAAGAAAGATCCGAAATAACTGGAAATAAGGTGGGACCGCCCAACTGCCTGATCCCCAATCTATCAGTGCGCGCCCTGCTCCCGACCGGCCGTCGCCAGCACCACCACTAGCGCCGCCGCCACCAGCGTCGCCGCCAGCACCACTTACGCCGCCACGGCCGTCCCGCGTCGCCACCAGATCCGCCGACCCCATAAGATCCGCCGCCGCCGCCAGGGGCGCTCGTTCCGCCACGGCAGCCGCCACCTGCTCGACCCGCGTGGGGCTCCTTCCGTGCGCCTGGTCGGAGCGCTGACATTTGAGGGGCTGGTGCACTCCACCAGGACATTGGCGGCGAAATGGAGAGCGGCAGCGACCCCGGAGTATTTGGCATGGCACGCATTGGGCCGGAGACCCGCCGCGTCCATGACTGGGTTCCCGAGGGGTAAGGCTTCCAATTTAGCTTGTGTGTGCATTTCAACAGTGGATTCGACATAGGATGATATATATTTCTGCAATTGGACATAGATTGCTTGTGCATTTGAGGTTAATTCTGCAATTGGAGTTTTGTGTGCATTTGAGCTTTTGCTGATTGCGTCTCTGTTTTCTTTGGTTAGGATGGAGTTGCGGTATGCTTTCTTGTTGATCATTAGAAGGGACCGGTACATCGTGGATGTAGACAGTAAGAAGAAATTCCATGGAGGTTTCGATTATTCTTTGCCAATGGATTGCAACTGGAGTTTCAGACAATTTGGGGAGGTCCTTTGCAGCACATATCCTTGGGGTTTGCATGACGAAGTGGAATTCAAATATTACGATGGGTCCACAAATTGGGTGAAAGTTAGCAATGATGCAGAACTGGCTACCATGTTTGCTAAACATAAGGAGACAGATACATTTAATGTGAGGCTGCAAGTTGATGTGGTTGTGCCGGAAGTTAGACCTAGGTAGACAGGTTCATCTTCTCGGACAGAAACATCTCGTCGGAAAGCCACTTCTAGCCAGAATAGTTCAGTTCATCCAAATGGACGTGGTGGCTCGACAAGCGTGGGCAGAAGGGACCCTGATGAAGTGGAGGCAGATGCTGACATCTCTTGGGATGATGAAGAGAGGCTATATGGTGATGTTGTTCAGAATTTACGACGGGCATCTGGTGCTGCTGAAATCCCAGATGAGGCTGACAATGAGGAAGAAGATGATGAGGAGGAAGACCTTCCAGCTGTTGAGTGGGATCCTGAGAACCCTCATATGGCAGTAGGTACAGTTTTTGCATCCATGAGTGAGTGTAGAAATGCCTTTGTGACGTACTGCATCAAGGCAGAACGTGCGTTCATCGTTGACAAGAGCGATAAAAATCGTTACACACTGCATTGTGTGACTGAGGGTTGTCCATGGAGGATGCACGCATCCAAAATGCGAAGAAGCAGGAATATTCAGGTCAAAGTGAACCCTTTTAGCCACACATGCGAAGAATCGACTCTCAGGAAGGAAACACTCACTAAAGCCAAGTCAAAATGGGTGGCAGAAGCAGTAAAGAAGTGGGTGACAGAAAACCATCAAGTGGGTACAAAGGAATTAATGAAAAACATCAAAGACAAGTTCAAGATAGATTTACCATACATGAGGGTTTTCAATGGTAAAGATAAAGCTATGGAATCTATCTATGGTAACTGGCAGGAAAGTTTTGAATTGTTGTATTCATTCAAAGCTGAAGTTGGGAGGACCAGCCCAGGAAGTATTGTTGAAATTGATCACCACTCCGTGGAGTACACATTGAAGGGAGTGACAAGGACCAAGGAATGCTTTAGGAGAGTTTTTGTGTGCTTTGAGGCTTGTCGCCGTGGGTTTTTGGCAGGCTGCAGGCCATATTTGGCTATTGATGCTACCTTTCTCACAGGGAGGTTTAAAGGACAGTTAGTAGCAGCTTGTGCAGTTGATGCACACAATTTTGTATTTCCAGTTGCATACGGTGTGCTGGAGACAGAGTCTGAGGAGAGCTGGACTTGGTTTTTGCAGAATCTGCGGCGTGCCATTGCACATCCAGAGGGGTTGGTAATTCATACAGATGCCTGCAAGGGTTTAGAGGTGGCTGTGGACAATGTGTTCCCTGGAGTAGAGCATAGGGAATGCATGCGTCACCTTGCTGCAAATTTTGTGAAGAAATTCAAAGGAAAGATATATGCTGACAATTTATGGCCAGCATCTTTGACTTGCAGTGTGAGGAAGCATAGCTACCACATGAGGCAGTTATACACGAATCCCAAAGTGAAGGAATACTTGGAAACACACCACTCCAAGTTATGGGCCAGAAGCCAATTCAGTGAACTGAGCAAAGTTGATTATGTGCATAATAATCTTGCAGAGTCTTTCAACTCAACCATCCGGAAACTAAAGGATCTTTATTTGGTGGATTTGCTTGACAAGATAAGGATAGAATACGCGCAGAAGTTTCATTATCGTGTTGGAATAGCTGAGGCAAAATTCATGGGCCACATTATCATCCCTTCCGTGATGAATGAACTGAAGCAGAAAACAGTAGGCTTGGTAATGAACATGATTCTATTGTCGGATACCACAGCAGAGGTCACAATATTGGATAAAAACGAGAAACCCTGGAGATATCCAGTGGATTTAGAAGCTAGAACTTGCAGTTGTAGGAAATGGCAAATAACTGGGTTGCCATGCATTCATGCTTTGTTTTTCATCACATCTCTGTCAGGTCCAGCAGGGAACATACAGCAGTATGTGCATGAGTACTACTCTGTTGCAAGGTTCAAAACCACATATGCACTTACCTTGCCTGCTTTGGAGGGAAAACAACAATGGGACAGGGTCGACCCTGGATTCAAGCTTTGCGCTCCAGTTCTGAAGAGAGCAGCAGGTAGACCGAGAAAGACTCGGTTCAGGCGTCGCAGCGAAGGAGCTAGACTAGGAGCAAGGATGCGTAAGTGCAAAAGGTGTGGTGGGTCTGGTCATTTCGGTAACAAGTGTAATAATGCAGTAGATCCAGCGTTCGGAGAGTTTTTCGATGAAAATCTTGGTCCAGATGATGCTGCTGAAAACGATGCTCCACATGATGATGCTCCAAACAATGCTGAACCAGAAGATGATGCAGATGCTGAACCAGAAGATGCTGCAGATGCTGACAATGATGATAATGATGGTGACCAACCTTCTGCTAGGTATGTAAATGTTGTACATTTATCACTTTATGTTCTGCTCCAATTTGTGCTGAAAATTATCTCACTTTTCGTACAGATCACAAGGAGAAGAGAAGAAGAAAGTTAAGTTACCGACACCCAAGAGGAGAAGAGAAGAAGCAGTGAGCACAGTGATAACAAGGAGCACAAGGAGCAAAATGGTGGCAAGTACCACAAGGATCACCAGGAGCAAAGTGGTGGCGCCCTTTTGAATGAAACATTATGAATAAACTTATGTGTTATAATGTTTTTCATTGAGAACTGTTTTTCATTCATGTAATAAACTTATGTGTTATGATGTTTCAATGTTTGATGTACAGTTATGCACGTTAGTTCATTAATTCTAGCCATTTTGTGAGGTACAACTCATCGTCGCCGGAAATGTGCTGCAAATGTGCTCCAAATGTAGCCCAAACAGCCCCATTTCTAAGCCACTCATTTTTTCGACCTTCCCCAAATGATCTCAAACTCTAGGGTTAACATCTATTGCACTAATATAGTATCTCCAACTAATTTTTAACTCAAAATTTGTTTAAAATTTGGTTTGACTTTTGTTGACCAATTTTGAAATATTCAAAAAATATTCAACAAACATCAAAAAAATGCACATCCAGTTCACATGGTCTTAGTTTGTCATGTACTAACATCTCCAACTGATAAACAAGGTCAAGATACATATTAATCAAGAAATGCTTCAATATGGTATCTGTTGGAGATGTGAGATTTCAAAGCACTTCTTGTTTAACATGTATGTAGACCTTGTTTATCTGTTGGAGATGTTAGTACATGACAAAATAAGACCATGTGCACTGGATTTGCATTTTTTTGATGTTTTTTGAATATCTTATGATTATTTCAAATTTGGTTGACTTTTGTTGACCCGGTTTTGAAATAATCATAAGATATTCAAAAAACATCAAAAAAATGTAAATCCAGTGCACATGGTCTTAGTTTATCATGTACTAACATCTCCAACAGATAAACAAGGTCTACATACATGTTAAACAAGAAGTGCTTTGAAATCTCACATCTCAAACTATAGAGTTCATAGTTTGAGATGTGAGATTTCATACCATATTGAAGCATTTCTTGTTTAACATGTATGTAGACCTTGTTTATCTGTTGGAGATGTTAGTACATGACAAAATAAGACCATGTGCACTGGATTTGCATTTTTTTGATGTTTTTTGAATATCTTATGATTATTTCAAATTTGGTTGACTTTTGTTAACCCGGTTTTGAAATAATCATAAGATATTCAAAAAACATCAAAAAAATGTAAATCCAGTACACATGGTCTTAGTTTATCATGTAATAACATCTCCAACAGATAAACAAGGTCTACATACATGTTAAACAAGAAGTGCTTTGAAATCTCACATCTCAAACTATAGAGTTCATAGTTTGAGATGTGAGATTTCATACCATATTGAAGCATTTCTTGTTTAACATGTATGTAGACCTTGTTTATCTGTTGGAGATGTTAGTACATGATAAACTAAGACCATGTGCACTGGATTTGCATTTTTTGATCTTTTTTGAATATCTTGTGATTATTTCAAATTCGGCCTATTTCACACTATATTGAAGCATAGTGCAAAATCATAGTGCAAAATCAAATTCAGGCCAAATCAACACAAATCAAGACACATATAATGACTCTGTGCGAAGGTTTTGTATTTTTTCAATTTTTATTGAATTATCTATGCGAAGGATTTTAGATAAACCCTACCGAGCATCCTGGACCGTTCATCTGACTCTGCCGCGCTTAACTGCTGCCGTGCGATCAGGTCTTCTAGAAGGAATCACGAGCGATCCGTGGGAGCACCGTTTCTTCGACATGATTGGCCAGCGTTTTTTGAAATACCCTGCCCCGCGGCCAGCGCGCGCTCACTCTCCCGCGCCCGCTCGGAATCCCCACCGCCCGCCGCGATGCCTCCGCGCCGCCGCTCCCAATCCGGCTACCTCGGCGTCCGTGAGCGCCCGAACGGGACGTTCACCACCGAGATCCGGTCCGGCGACAGCCGCGTCCCCCTCGGGACGTTCGGGACCGCGACAGAGGCCGCCCGCACGTACGACGCGGCGGCGTGGAGGCTCAACCGCCCGCGCCGCTCGATGAACTTCCAGGACTGCCACGACGCGCAGGAGGCGGCCAGCCTGGCGCCTGAGCCGCGCCTCATCACCGCCGAAGACCGCCGCGCGCACCGCTTCCGCGCGACGCTCCGCCTGGTCGAGGAGCGCGACCAGCGCGCCGTCGACGATTTGTACCGGAACCATCCGGAAGAAGAGCTCGCCGAACTCGAGTTCTGGAACACCCGCGCGGGCGAGCGGGCGGAGCGGCGCGCCGAGCGCCACAAAGAGCGGGAGGAGCGCCGCCAAGCTAAGGAGCAGGCTGAGGCGGACCTGGCGGCAGGCCTCGCCAACTGGCCCGCCAGCGACCCCAGGTGGCTCGCGCTGCAGGAGGAGATTTCGGAGACCACCAACTCCGATTCCGATATCTCCTCAGACTCCAACTTCGAGTTCTAGTTCATCGATTCGTAGTTATTAGGGTTATTGAATCGAGTGTTTAGGGTTTAGGATCGAATCGTCTGTTCGTGTAATGAATCATGTTCGTCCAAGTTCATCTATATATCTATATTTGCAGTCTATTTTACTGTATTTTTTTATTTGATTTTTATTTGCAAAAGAGTCTGCTAAAACCATCCGCGCCAACTAGATTTGGCAGACTTTGGCAGTTTTTTCATCTCTTTCCATTAATGCACGGGGCACGCGTTGGTCCGTTCTGCCTCTTGCTTCCTCGGTCTCCGTTGTGCTGCACAGCTAGTTAAGGCAGAGGTTTTCTGCATGCGTGTGCGTAAGACTTTGGACTTGCTTTCACCTCTTTGCGTTAATGCACGCATGCAGGGTCACGTCGTGCAGGGTCACGTCGCATCCTAGCCCAGCTATTTTTGCAGTCACCGCATTGACCGCAACGCAGCTTCACGACGTGGCGCGCGCGCACGTACTACTAAGCCTAATTCACACTCGTCATCACGTCTTTCACACAGTTGCGCCCGTAACTTCTTCATCTACCCCAATTAATTCACACTCCTCATCGGGTCTGTAAATAGTGCCAAGCCAACTTCCCTTCTTCTCATCCATCTCCACCCCCTTTGCCTCCTCCTCCCTCTACCACCATGTCGACCTACTCTCTCCCTTCCAGCCCCGAGTCCGTCAGCGACGAGGACAACCACCCAAACCGTCGAGACTGGTGGGAGGCGCCGGAGGAGCCGGAGGAGAAACCTCCGAAGCGTGTGCGTCGGGCCCCTTCATCCACAATCCTGACGCCGACGAGGTCAAGATCGCCAACCGCTCCGACAAGGAACGACTCCAGCGCCGCCTCGCCATCCTGGAGAACAAGGAGAAGAAGGAACTCGCCGCCGACGAAGAGAGGGAGGAGGAGAAGGCGGTGGCGAGGGAGCGGCGTGCCAGGCTGAAGCGCCGGGAAAGGGAGGAAAACTGGATCCGGGAGGACAATCTCCGGGCCTCGTCCAACCGCGAGATGGCGGACAGGGCGGCGGATTGGAGGGCGTCGGCGCCGGCGTCAGCGCTCCCAGCACCGCCGATGGAGTAGGCCAACCCCCGGCGGTTGGCCGGCAGACGGAAGGGCGCCCGCAGACGAAGGGGCGCCAGCGGTTAGGATTTAAGGCCCTATATGATTTTTTTTTCTTTTTTTAGTTTAATATATGTAATGTGGGTAGGGCCCCTCTATATGTAAAGTGGGTCCAATGTTTGTGTTAATATAAAATAGTGTTTGCTCGTGTTTGAATTATTTTTGAACAAAAGTAATCCACTAACTTCTAAATTAGCTTCACAACTCATCGTCAACGAAAATGTGCGTCAAATGTGATATGGAAACATGCATGAAAACTTCTAAACCAAAACTTATTCATATTATTAATCCCAATAGAAACATGCATGGAAACTTTTAAACCTAAACTTATCCAGCAATAACATGCTATGGAAATAATATTTAAAACTAAACCTAAACCTAAAGTGTGCACGTCTGTTTTTTTGCTGAGAGCACTTCATTTAGGGCCTGTCTAGGTTTTACATGGGCCTGGCCTTTTCTCGTAGCCGTTTTCAATTTTTTTTTCTTCTACTGAACTGAACCTGAACTGAACATTGCACAAAATCATAAGAACTGAAACGAACCAAATCAGGGCTGGATTCCTGACGCATTTATTCCATGTCTTAGCCATACACAAATTGACCATGTCAAGCTAACTGGAACACTAACTACATTATTTTTGACTAATGATCAGCAAATAGACAACTCCAAGAACAATTGCACATAGATAAAAAATTGCAGCCAGCAGATTGCTCTGCTTCTTCAGATCGACAAGCTTCTCCAGCTGTTTGGCCATCTTCTTCAACTCGTCCTTCTGCACCCCATTCTGCACCGTAGCAACAACCCCAGTAGCAGATCCCAATTGCTCCACCGCCGGTGGCAAATTGGGCACCAGGGATTTGCCCTCCTTTTCAAACCTCTTGATGTACACATCAAGCCACTCGAAATGGCCACATGCCTGCAAATACGAAAACCCAAATCGGATGCATACCCAAATCGGATGAAAACCCAAATCGGCTGAAACCCAAATTTGAGGAAACATAAAACGAAATTGAGAGGGGGGAAACACATATCTCACCTCCCCCGGCTGTTCTTTGCTCTCGCATATCACATACTCGCGCCCGCGGTTGCCGTTCTTGTCTCTCGTGGTGACCCGCCGCTTCAGGGACGCCGTCCGTCCGCACCCAGGGCACCTTTCCAGCGGAACTGGACCGAAGCGCGGCCATTTAGAGTCGGAGACGGAAGCGGAGCTCGTCGACATGCCGCCGGAGAAGAAGGGGATGTCGCCCCTGTAGCTGTACCAGACGGCTGCACCCTCCACGGCGATCTTCCAACCATCGGCGGCGCTACCCGTGGACACCGCCCTCTCCATCGCCCGCGTCCGGCTCCTTCCTATCAACAAGGGTCGCCGCCCACCTCTGCGCGTGGCCGCCCTCTCCGTCGCTCGGCTGATTTTCCTGCTCACCGCTGCGAGCTCCGGGGCCGCGCTCCGCCGCTTTTACAGCGCAGCCGCAAGAAAACGGTCAACAGCTGGGTCCCACAAGCCGCGCCAACGGTTCTATTATGGGTCCCACAAGCCGCGGCCGATGGTTGTCTTCTGGGTCCCATAAGTCAGCAGTCAACAGTTGTATTCTGGGTCCCACAAGTCAGCAGACCTGACGGTGACGGCAAGAGTCACGGAACGAATCCTTGCGCACAAACTAGGGGTAAAACTGAGGTCGATTCGCAACTAGGGGCAAAACTGAGGTCGTGGGCACAACTGAGGGCATCCTGATAATTAACCCATTTTGGGATTGAAAAAGTTGCTCATTATATTCGGAGATTTTATTTCAGCACGAATCTGTGCACGGTATGATTTTTATTTCCTATTTTGTAACTCCAATTAAGCTCAAATTTGAACTGTAGTTGCAACTTTTCATCCTATATATGCATGAATTTTTCCTGATTTTTTGGACATGTCTAAGTAGGGTAAATAAATAAGTTTTGCTGCTACTGTTTTTTGGACAGAGTCTGTCCTATTTTGGTTGATGCATTCTTTGAACTTTTAAGTTTAATCTTCTTGATTGACTTGAGTTTATGAGGAAGAATACAACATTATACACTTGATGGACACTTAATATGAATTTATGTTCATGAATTTCTTGCAGCAAGCATTCTATCTTTTGTACCTACTAATGTCGCCCCACAGAAAAGAAATGGGAGAAACGGTGTTTTGAAGTTTTTTCCACAGTGATTAGAGGAGATGCACCAAGAGCTATCCAAGGATGGTGAAGACCATAAGCTTGGGGATGTGAATACAACCCCACTGGACCAACACACTCTCGGTTTGCACACGTCTAACTTCTGTTTTTCGGTCAATGCACTTTATCGCATAAATTTGGAGCGTCTTTTATTTGCTTTTTATTTCGGTTTGATTTTTGTTTGTCTTGAGACAACCACTATCATTTATATACGAGAAAGCTACTGGAAATTTGGGTTGAATTAAGTTGGATGCTATTAAAAAGATTGGGAAAGGGATGTTTGAGTTGATTCAAAAAGATACATATAGTTGCATGATTCATGTGCGTTTTAATGAATATTAATTTGCAAGTGTTTTATCAAGAGCTATCTTTTATTCATGTTTTGATACTGAATGTTACTTTACTTTGTTTAACATGGATTGGTTAGTTCTATGGACACTTATGCATGCATTTAGACGGTCAACTTTCTCCCTCTTGCTAGCCCAAAATTTCAACAAGTAAAAACTTGTTTTCCAACACCTTCAACCAAAGTTTTTCCAGTGAGTCCACCATATCTACCTATTAGCTTTATGCTATTCTGAGTATGTTTATCATGTTATTTTGTATTATCTATACTTCTGAATTAAAATGCTTATGTTATTGATTGTTATGGGAAAAGTTGGTTAAAGAGCTCTCACGAACTTGATGCACACCTTACTTTTATTGCACTTAATAAACATGACCCATTGTGATTAAAATTACGAAGTTGTGAGCTTGACAAGAGTCTTGGTTGGGAGTTAGCTCATATGTGCTATCACATGGCAAGCTTTCAACGTGCTCTTTATATTTTGTTGATATCATGTACTTTTGTTTATGTATGCTTATCATGGTGCCAAATAAATGTGGAAACTTAGTAAGTTTAACGAGTTTGTATAAATGGCTAGAGAGACGCCTGGGCCGCTAATCTAAGCCATGCATCATTCATGGTGGAAATTTACTTGCATGCTATGGTGAATCTTCAGTGATGCACCCCACAATAAAAAGCTATACCAATAGTAAATAAAAAGGGTGTGGAGATTGTTCATTTTGTTTGTTTGTCTTGTCATTTTGACATGGGCTTGTTCCATGTCCTGGGACAAGAGGTACCCCAGTTGACGCTCTTGATGATGCTATTATATTACTTACAATGACCTTAACTTGAACTTGCTTTTGTGTCCCAAGTTGAGTAACACCGTGGTGTAGGTACTCGTATTCACGGGGCATGAGACATTCAACCCATACTTTGTCAAGCATACTACTCATATTTGCTTTGACTTTAAACTTTAACCATTCAAGATGCTATGATAGGGGTAATGAGAGCTTGACACCAATGAATACCACATTGCAAACATTAACTTAAGTAGAAGCATTTGGAAGTTAGATGAAACTTATTCATATTTTACCTCTACTCATTTATATATCTTTCCAAAGTGTCCACATTTCTATATTCAGATTTACAAGAATACTCTATGACCATTATAGGACGTTTTTACTTTTCATTATGCATACATTTGGTCCATAGTACTTTCTTCTATGTTACACTTTGTGAATTATCATTGAACATCCTTACATTGAATATTTGATATCACTTCATAATCTATCTTGTATATTGCTACTCCTTTGAAGAATGAATCATTTGACTCTATGTAGCAATAGTAATCATTTTTGATATCCATTGATAGTATTAAAATGCAAAGTCCATGTTAGTTTTATCACCTTCATACTCGAGGACGAGTATTGGTTAAACTTGGGGATGTTGATGCATGTAAAATGCATACATGAACTTTGCATGTTATTATTAGATATTCCTACATATTTTCAACATATATGATGTTATATTCATGTTTTATAATGATTTCAGGGATTTTCTGAACAATCCCCCCTCTTTTGGTTATAACTCTGTTTTCTAGAAAACGTCTTTTTTAGTGTTTCGGACTTTCCGGGAGCTTCGGGACTCCAAAAAGGGCAAGGCCAAAGAGCACGGTTCAGAATTTTCGAGACGAACAAAATGGGCTGAAAATGAAGACTAGAAGGCCAACCAGCTGGGAAATAGGTGGTCCCACGCGGCCAGATTCTCTGACCGTGTGAGGCACCTCCTTTTCCCCCTCGTGGCTCCGATGACGTCCGTTTTCGTCTCCGTGGCTTTGTCTTAACCTAAAACCGACTATAAAAATAGTCCCCTGAGGAGTTTCATGAGGAGGCGGCGGAGAAACACAAAACCACGAAACAGAGAGTCAGAAGGCTGCCGCCGGAGAAGATCGGAGGGGGGGGGGGGGAAACGCCGCCAGAATCACCTCCGGAGGGCTCCTCCATCCCCCCTCTGGAGTCTCCATGAACACCACCGTCAAGACCAGCACCATCTCCATCACCATCTTCGTGATCCACTTCACCCCCCTCATAGTTTGAGATTTGTCGGCCCAGTGAAATCCAGGGTGTGCTGGGCCTATCCTCTACGACCCTCGACACTTGAATGGCGAATTTTCGCTAAGGACCGAGCCTACGGCTTGGAGAGCCTCACGAGGGCTTTTGAGGCAGCAGAGGCCTGCGGAGGCCCTCTCCACTGCTGCCCCCTCTTCAAGGAAATCTCCCCTGGAGAGAGGTCAACGCCAAATTCTCTACAGGGCATCCAAGCCCTCGTGGAGATCGCTTCGCTGCAAAGCAACCTCTGCAGAGCGCACATGGGCTCTGCAGCGGCCGCAGAGTGACGCGCGCCCCTGCGCACGGTGACGACGACGCCACAGTTGCCATTTTGGTGATTAAAGGGGTCAACAAAGCTGTGCCATCCGCACCGGACTACAAGGGTTTCCTCTTTGGTGATAAGGGGACCGGCCGGCGCTACACGCCACGGCCAACGTCACCGTGGGCACCCCCACGTTTCCTCTGCGGCCCCGGCTGGCCGTCCTGCATGGACGGTGGTTACTCTGCTACAGGAGTCAGCTTTACGCCCATGGACCGCGTCCATGGACAATCGGGCTGCGGTGCACCACGCTCTACCTTCTGCCGCCACGTGACAGCCCTACCATAGTGCAAGCACAGGAAGGGAGCACGGGGCGCCTATAAAAGGAGGACGGGCAGCACCGTAGCAAAGGATCGCATTCTCATTCCAGCATAACCACTTACGCGCAAGGAAGAAGAAGACCACCGTTTCCCTTCCTTGTGTACTCCATTGCCAAAAGAGAGCCCTCGGCAAGCTCATTGTACTATAACCTCTACAAGCAGTGCAATACAGACAAGCAGGAGTAGCGGTATTACCTCCACACGAGGGTCGTGAACCTGGGTACGGGCTGGTGTTCATCTTTGTCGTGATGTCCCTCCACTTGCTCGACGAGCACCGTCGCCGTGCAGGTTGAGGGTTGTTTAACCAACGTGTTCAGCCCCTTATACGAACTCTCTTCGTGAGCTTGACTATCCCTGTTCGTGGGAGTCATTCTCCGACAAGATTGTTCGAACCCTAGCTACTGTCTAAGTACTATTCTACATGTTTGTGAATTGCTACTTGTCATTGTTTTGTGGGGAGATTATATTTTCAGATTGTGTTGTATCACTTATACCATTGAATCATATCATGTCTTCGCGTTGTGAGTAGTTCTCTCATGTTCCTGGGGGCATAGGATGGATTGGCAATGATTTCCACTTAACATGTATTGAGTATTTGGTCAAGTTTTTATCTTTTATGGTTATCTTATTGTACAACGTATGGGTGCACACATATGTTGAGTAATGCATGAAGGTGATCACACTAATGTGATGGAATGGGTAGGACCTGGGAGGACACGTAAACCTAGGTCTAATACATGAACTACCATTAGGAGGGGATTTATATCGGGGACCTTAGAGTTTAAGGCTATGGTGGGACTCTATGTCTTAATAACTCTTGTGCAGTCATTTACTTGGCCATAAGAACCATCATAAGAGGTTTAGTTTATTTATTTAGCTACACCTAATTATGGCTCCGTCCAAAGAAGACTAAAACTTGACAAAATGTTTACTTTGTTGTTCTAGAATTATCTATGCCATGAAATCCATGTAGCCCTTGGGAACGTTTTCGACGCATAAGAAACACACACTTAAGCTTGCCCTCTTGCTGCATAGAGGATTGGGCTTTCTCTCTTTGAGAGCTTTCACTCATCATATTTTATTTTCAGCTTTTTACTTTATTGCAAACTCTACACCAAAAACCTAAAAACACTTGCATCATTTAATCATTTTAGTTTGTCTCTTGCCGCGGAACTCTTCCGCTACCGCCCTACAGCTGAGGCGCACGACAACTGGCTCGGCCGCCTCCAGCACCTCGTCGACATTGCGGCGGCACCGCGCGCTGCTCCAGCGGCGTCGCGCTCTCTGGTGCACCACAACTCCGGGCGCGCTGGAACCACCGCGCATGGCGCACCTCCGCCGCCGCCTCCGCCGGGTCCACCTCCCGCTGCGGCGCACAAGGCCGTCCCATGCGTCTTCGCCGCGCGATTGCCAAATCGTGCAGCGACACCCCCAGACGCGCGGGTGGAAATGGAGCGCCAGAAGGACCTCCAGAAGCGCATCGTCGAGGAAATCGGCCAAGCAGGGCGACAGAACCGCCGTGCTCTTCAGGGTGGCATCGCCTCGTACGCCACAGGTTGCGCGGCCTTCACCCGCAACCTGCGTCGCGTCGTCTGGCCACAGAAGTTCAGGCCTGACCTACCCAAGGGCTACGACGGCACGAACAACCCCATCGAGTTCTTGCAGCTCTACACCACCTCCATCCAAGCTGCGGGGGAGACGACAAGGTCATGGCCAACTGGTTCTCCCACGCTCTCAAGGATTCCGCCTTGTCGTGGCTCCTGAACCTTCCCGAGGATTCCATTGACTCGTGGGAGGAGCTCTGCCAGCAGTTCGTTGCGAACTTCAAGGGCACGTACGAGCGCGCCCTCACCTACAACGACCTGCGAGCTGTGCGCCAGAAGCCTGGCGAGACCCTCCGCAGGTACATCCAGCGCTTCAGCCAAGTCCGCAACAAGATCCCGAACATCCCGGACTCGCACGTCATTGCGGCCTTCAGAGAGGGCGTCACCAACCACAGGATGCTCGAGAAGCTCGGCATCCATGATACCCTCTCCTCCGTGGTGAAGCTCTTCGACATCGCAGACAAATGCGCCAAGGCAGAAGAAGGGCTCCTCTTCGTCAAGGTGGGCTCGACAGACGACCCTGTCGAGGGATCCAAGACCCAGAAGAGGCGTGACGAGATAAAGCGCAAGCCTACCGCAGTCCTGGCAGCTGAACCCGACGCCAAGCATGTTCGCGAGGACTCCCAGAGGCTGGCGAGAAAAAGGTGGACAACCGCCCGTTCTGCATCTACCACAACAGGCGCGGCCATGCGACGGAGAACTGCTATGACCTCAAGCAGCTGAGCAAGAAGCGTGAGCAAGAAGAAGGCAGCGGTGGCCGCGGCAGAGGCCGTGGTTACCGCAAAGGTGGACGCAAGGGCAACTTCCAGAGGCCCAGGGAACTCAGGCGAATGCCGCCGAGAAAAACAATCTTCCCGACGAAGAGCCTGGAGGCTACCAGGCCCCCAAGGGTGCCATGGCATGCATCCTCGGCGGATCCCAGGCGCCCAAGTCGAACAACCAGTTCAAGCAGTTCGCTCGCGAGCTCAACGCAGCGCTTCCCGGGGTCGAGACGTCCCGCCCCCTCAAGTGGTCCCAGTACACCATCGCCTTCGACGCCAAAGATCACCCCAAGTCTACAAGACTGTGGGCACCCTCCCGTTGGTGTGCACCCCCACCATCAACAACATCGCCGTCGGCAAGACGCTCATTGATGGGGGTGCAGGCCTGAACGTCATCTCTGTCGAGACCTTCGAGACGCTTCAAGTGCCCTACGAGTGGCTCATGCCCTCCAGGCCCTTCACCGGGGTCACCAGCGGCTCAATCTCGCCTCTGGGGCAAGTGAGGCTCGCGGTCACTTTTGGCACGCAGGAGAACTACCGCACCGAGCTAATTGACTTCGACGTCGCGCACATTGGCCTGCCCTACAACGCCATCCTCGGCTACCCCGCCCTCGCGAAGTTCATGGCCGTCACGCACCACGCCTACAACATGGTCAAGATCCCTGGCAGCGGTGGCACCATCACCATACGTGGTCACGTACAGGACGCCACGCGCGCTGTCGAGATCGCCTACAAGGCCGCTGCCATGGCATTCCCCGCTGACGAGGACATGGAGCCTCTCGAGAGGCCCAAGAAGAAGAAACACTGTTCACTCAAGAGCAAGCATCTACAAAGAAGGTGTCGCTGAGCACCAGCGGCTCGGGGGCTGAGGGCTCGGGGGCTAGCGTCACCATAGGCGCTGGCTTGCCTCCCAAATAGGAAAGCGCGCTCGTCGCCTTCCTTCGGGCAAATTCTGACATGTTCGCATGGACTCCGTCAGAAATGTCCGGTGTACCAAGGGAGGTGATCGAGCACCACTTAGCCGTGTGTCCAGACGCACGCCCTGTAAAGCAGAAAGCGCGGAAACAAGCCCCCGAGAAGCAAGCGTTCATCATCAAAGAAGTAGAGAAGCTGAAAGCAGCAGACATCATTCGAGAAGTTGCCCACCCCACTTGGCTCTCCAACGGTGTGGTTGTCCCAAAACCCAATGGAGGAGGCCGGCTCTGCATCGACTACACAGACGTAAACAAGGCCTGCCCCAAGGATCCATACCCCATGCCAAGGATAGACCAGATTGTGGACTCCACCGCCGGCTGTGATCTCCTCTGTTTCCTGGATGCCTTCTCAGGCTACCACCAGATCAAAATGGCCAAGGAAGACGAGGAGAAAACAGCATTTCTCACCCCTTGTGGTGTGTATTGCTACACTTGCATGCCCTTTGGCCTGAAAAATGCCGGCGCCACCTTCCAGAGGCTCATGAGGATCGCCTTGGGGGCTCAGATGGGAAGAAATGCAGAAGCTTATGTCGACGACATCGTGGTCAAGTCTCGCGAGGGAGACACTCTCTTGAAGGATCTCGAGGAAACCTTTGCCAGCCTGCGCAAGGTGAACATCAAGTTAAACCCCGCCAAGTGCGTCTTCGGGGTGCCTTCAGGCAAGCTCCTCGGGTTCCTCGTGTCCCACCGCGGCATAGAAGCAAACCCTGACAAGATCAAGGCTATAGAAGACATGCAGCCACCTCGCCGCCTCAAGGACATGCAGCGCCTAGCAGGATGCATGGCCAGCTTAGGCCGCTTCATCTCCAAGTTCGGCGAGAGAGCCTTGCCATTTTTCAAGATCATGAAGAAATCCGGCACCTTCAAGTGGACTCCAGAGGCCGACAAAGCATTTGAGGACTTGAAGAAATACTTGGCTAGCTCACCAGTCATGGTAGCCCCCAGGGCAGGCGAGCATCTGAAGCTGTACCTAGCAGCCACTCCACAAACTGCAAGCGCCGTCCTGGTGGTGGAAAGAGAAGAGCCAGTTCTCCCCAAGAAAAGCACTGCCACACCAAGTCCAGAACCTCCCGACGAGGGAACAGTCTCTCCAGACCCAGTGCCAGACCCACAGCCTCAAGTCGAGTCCACCACGAGCACCCCTGCCGAGGCTCCTCCACAGGCAAACCTCGCCAAAGGTCCTGAGGAGCCTCTCGAGGGAGCCGACGCTGCCGCACCATCAACGACCCTCGTCGAGCATCCAGTCTACTTCGTCAGTACTGTACTGCGAGATGCTCGCGAGCGGTACCCAGTGCAGCAGAAGCTCCTCCTCGCGCTACTCATCGCCTCCAGGAAGCTGCGCCACTACTTCCAGGGCCACCCCATCACGGTGGTCACGTCCTTCCCCCTGGAGCAGATCCTGCGCAACCCCAACGCTACTGACCGCGTCGCAGGATGGAACATTGAGCTGCAACCATTCAACTTGCGCTTCGACACCACAAGAGTCATAAAAGGGAGAGCGCTGGCGGATTTCGTCGCCGAGTGGACAGACCCAACTCCTGAAGAGCCTCGCGAAGAAGAAACCGCGTCATCGGGAGATACAATGCCAAGCCACTGGACCATGCACTTCGATGGAGCTTTCGCCTGCCGCAATGGTGGGGCTGGCGTTGTCTTAACCTCACCAAAAGGTGACAAGCTCTACTACGCCATCCAGCTGTGCTTCACAATAGACAAGATCTCCAACAACATCGCCGAGTACGAGGGCCTCCTCGCCGGGCTCAGAGCCGCAATCGCCCTTGGCGTCAAGCACTTACTCATAAAGGGTGATTCCCAGCTCCTGGTTAACTTCTCCAACAAGAGCTACACGCCTAAAGACGACCACATGGCCGCCTACCTTGAAGAGGTCCGCAAGCTCGAGAAGCACTTCAGGGGCATGGAGCTCATGCACATCCCGCGAAAGGAGAACCAGGAGGCAGATGACATCGCCAAGCGAGCATCACGAAGGCAGGCCCAGCCGGCCGGCGTCTTTGAAGAGAGACTCTCCAAGGCGTCCATAAAGCAGCCACAAGAAGCAGCAGCCACAAGCACAGACGAAGTACTCCCACCACCTCCTGTAGGTGGGGCACCCAACTGCGGTCCATCCTCAGGGGAGCGTCTGCTGCTGGCTATGGTGCATCAAGAGACAGGCTGGGTTGACGAACTCAAAGACTACCTGCTGAAGGGAGTCCTCCTGAAGAAGACGCGGAGGCAGAACGAGTGGCTCGACAAGCCAAGTCATACTACATCCTCGAGGGAGACCTGTACCGCAAGCGCCCAAATGGAATTGCACTCAAGTGCGTCCCCCCCGAGGAAGGCCGCATGCTGATCAGAGACATTCACAGTGGAGAGTGTGGCCACCATTCCTCTGCACGCACCCTGGCAGGCAAGGTCTTCAGGAGCGGTTTCTACTGGCCCCAAGTGCTTCAAGATGCCACCACCATCGTCCAGTCTTGCGATGCGTGCCAATTCCACGCCAAGCAAGTCCATCAGCCTGCACTGGGACTCCAAACCATCCCGCTCTCGTGGCCTTTCGCGGTCTGGGGGCTAGACATCTTGGGACCCTTCCCGAGATCGCAAGGGGGCTACCGCTTCCTCTTCGTGGCAGTCGACAAGTTCACCAAGTGGGCAGAGGTTGAAGCAGTGCGCAGCATACCGGCCAGGGCAGCAGTAAAATTCATCAGAGGCCTGGTCTGCCGTTTGGTGTGCCTAATCGCATCATCACCGACAATGGCTCACAATTCACCAGCGGCATCTTCAGGGCCTACTGCGAGAGCCTCGGCACCAAGCTCTGCTTCGCCTCGGTGGCTCACCCACAGAGCAACGGCCAAGCCGAGCGAGCAAATGCTGAGGTCCTCAAGGGCCTCAAGACAAGAAGCTTCAATCGCCTGAAGGGCTACGGCAAGGGCTGGATAGACGAACTCCCGTCCGTGCTCTGGTCCATCCGCACGAACCCCACGAAGCCCACTGGTGAGACGCCATTTGCCCTCGTGTATGGAGCTGAAGCAGTCCTCCCCACAGAGATCAAGCATGGATCCGCACGGGTCCTTGCCTTCAACGAGGACGATCAAGCAGACCTCCACAGCGACGACCTGCTGCTCCTTGACGGGTTGCGCCGCCGTGCCGCCCTCAGGGCAGCCAAGTACCAGCAAGACCTGCGACGCTACCACAGCCGCCACATACGTCCGCGCACTCTCGAGACAGGCGACCTCGTCCTCAGGAGAATCCTCTCCAGGGAAGGTCTCCACAAGCTCTCGCCAATGTGGGAAGGCCCCTACAGGGTCTCACACATCGCCAGGCCTGGCGCGGTACGCCTCGAAACGGAGGACGGCATCCGGTCAAGAATCCATGGAACATCGCGCATCTACGCAAGTTCTACCCGTGATCATAGTCACGCCAGACATTTTTTGTCTCTAGAGGGAAGCACACAACTTCACCTCCAAGCTTCACAAAAGCTTCTCCTCCCGAGGGCCAGCCCCTCTGAGCTCTCCTGATTACGTGCCGCCGCAGGCCGTGAAGAGTCTCAGCCACTGAATGTGGTCCCCATGCCTCGACATGGAAAACTTTATCTTGGTAACACCAAGTGTAATGAACCAATTCGTTTCTCAATGAAACATTGCGCTGAGGCGCCGCTATGTAATATTTTGGTGGTGAGTTTTTACTTTTCATCATCTTAGTTCATTTCGCGCTCATATTCTTCCCCATGCGCACCTCGCGAGCGGGGGCTGAGTACGGTGACTGTGCCCCCAACAGCACCGCAAAATCCAAAGGATCCGAGCTCTAACACGTGAGCACGCTCTCACGCCTGTTACCTCCCAAAGAGCTCTGGCCCATGGGCTTGCTCCCAAACACGCCACCTCACCAAAGGACCTTGGTACTTACTCTCCTCGCGAGATACTCATGAGGAAGCCTATAAGCGCGCATGAGTGTTTACTACCATGTGCTGCTTTGGGTTTGCCTCTCTAACCAATACAGGGAACAAGAGTCCTCCCCAAGGTCGAGAAGTCACGCTCCGACCCCTAGAGGGAGCGCACCATCAGGGAAGCCAACGCCCACCAGGAAGCCAACCCCTACGAGGCCAAAGTCTCGCCAAGCTAAGTCTAGCGCTCGCGCCCCTCAGGAGTTTTTCTCCCTCTCACGAGCACCTGTCGTCCCTCGAGCGGGTTTTTCTCTCTCACACTCCATGGACTGCTTGTGCGTCAAAGGGGAGCCCTCGAGCACCGCGACTCG
The DNA here is from genome assembly GCA_947311845.1 of Poa pratensis. NCBI lineage: Eukaryota > Viridiplantae > Streptophyta > Magnoliopsida > Poales > Poaceae > Poa > Poa pratensis. The sequence continues at coordinate 23,339,583 of CAMZMU010000055.1, forward strand.
AGAGCCCTTACCTCTCCAAGCCTTAAACACCCCCCGGCCTTGCCGAGTCACGCTCCGGCATACCGCAGCGGCGGTGTCATAGCGCAAAGAGATGGGTCCTGACGACGTAGAGCGAAGAAAGACATGGAACAGGGATAAAAGGCCCATCGAGGGGCACACACACATGTTTGCATACGATCAAAGTATCTTACAAGCCAGAATGGTTAAAACAAGTCTTAAAACAAAGATAGTCGCGTCAAGCGCATCTTGTTGCAGGAGTGGCCTAGGCAGAGGGTTCACCATCGCCGTCCTCTTCAGCCTCTCTTCTTCGGCGCCTTCATCCTCCTCAGCGGCCTGCTCCGCCTCAACCCTCTTGAAGCGGTCGACGTAATCGTTGACTTCTTCTCGAACCAAGTTGGAGAGCTCCCAGGCTTGGTCCCCTCGATGGGCTCGGTCACTGACTCGTAGTCGAAGCCGGGTTGAAGGCGCTGGAGGTTGGCGAAGACGCGATCGATCGCCACGGTCAAGAGCTTGCGGCACTCCTCATCAACAACATCGCCAAGTTCCGCCACAGGGCCCTCGAGCGCGGTGAAGAGCTGATCGAAGTAGGTGAGGACCCGCGCCGCTTGCATGTTGTGCTCAGCCTCTACAGCACGCTTCACAGCAAGGCCCACCTGCACGTTCAGCTCCCTCATATCAGCCATCAGGGAGGCGAGGTCTTGATCTGCACGTTCGCGAGCCTCTTCCGCGCGGCGACGACCGTCCCTGGCGCGCCTCACCTGGGAGCTCAGGTTGGCGTTCTGGTGCTCCAGTTGAATGATGCAGGCGTTGTCATCCGCGTGTTTCTTCTTGAAGCGGTCCTCCAGTTTCCTGAACTTCCCGGCATATTCTTCGGCGACGACAGAGCGGTATTCTTTCTGCTTGGCGGCAATATCCTTTTCAGCTTCTTCCTTCCTCGCGGCGAGCTTTCGGTTGGACTTCTCCACAAGCTTCTTGTGCCTGGCCACCTCCTCATCATGCTTGCCTATGGCCTCGGCCAAATTGCCCTCCCGCGTCTCAAGATCTGCGCGCTGCGTGGATAGCTCCCTGTCAGCCTGCAGTTGCTGCTCCTCGCGTTTGAGCACCTCCGCTTCGTGCGCCGCCAGTACTTGCTCATGGGCATCCAAGGACACGCGGTGTTGGTCCAAAGACTTTCGCGTAGCCTCCGACTCCGCGGCAAATTTCCCCACGCGGTCGGCAAGCTCTTGGCGCTGAGCGGCTAGCGTGGTCTCGAGGGCCGCGTGCTCTGAGGCAGTGGCTTGGTGCTCCGCCGCGGCCGCCTCGCGATCTTCTGCAGCGGCCTGGCGCTCTGCCTGGAGTGGCTCCAGGGTCTCTTGAGCCTCGCGCACCACGCTCTCGCGGACCTCCTTGGCAAAGCGCAACGCCTCCTCTCGCTGCGCCTGCATGGCCTCATTGTCATGGCGGCGTTGCTCCACGACCTCGAAGAAGCGGGTCCATGCCCTCTCAAGTTCATCATACTCTCTGGCGAGCTCGGCCTCCTCGAGAGCAAGCTGGGCCTCCAGCCCATCCAGTGCACCCCTCGCCAGGCGGAAGGTAGAGCTGCGGCGGGCGTGGATCCAGCTCTTGCCACCCAGGACCAGAGCCCGCGAACTCCCACGAGACATGGAGGCTCCCTCGTGCGCACTAGTTTCAAGGGTGGGAGTCTCCGAGCTTGGGCCCAGGTCGACCCTGGCCTGGGGGCTGTGAAGCGAGCCCTCTCCGTCATTGGGGCCATGGGCTCCGACCCCGCCGTCTTCCATCGGCGCCTCCCCTCGAGCTTCAGGGGCTGGGGAAGATTGCCCAGCCACCGTGAGGTCCGCCGCCGCCGATCTTGCTGCGACCTCAGAAGAAGCCGCCGTCCCCTCAGTATCTGCGTAAGGCAGGGGCGGCGGAGGGACGTTTTCCTCCATCGCGGCGTCGACGCCTTGGGGCGGCGGAGGAATGCTCTCCCCCATCTCAACGTCGGCGCCTCCTTCGCCGGCGAGCCGCTCCCCGCTTCCTCCGCGGCGACCTCCTCTTGCTGCTCTGGTGGAGTGACAGGGCGTGGCGATGTTGGTGTCTGCACCACTGCCTCTTCCTCAGGGTGCACCTCCGCGGTAGAAGACAAAGTAGCCGCTCCGGCCAGAGGTGCAACCTCCACATGCCCTGCGGCTTCCTTCGCCACAGGTTTCGTGGCCTCCTCCGCAACCGGCTCCGAGGCCTCAGTCACCACGGGCTTGGTAACTTCTTCAGCTGAGGGCTCCACAGGCTCCTCGACAGTTGCCGAGGCAAGACCCCGGACCTCTGCAGCCTTGCGGAGCCTCCGGCGTTTTGCCGTCACCAAATCCCTAACAAACAAACAAGGAAGGCCATCAAGAGGGGAGCAAGAAAACTCTCGAAATATGTGTATACAGGGACCAATGCTTACCTAGATGACTTGGCGCGTGAGTCAACCCACATCGTGGTGGACGAACGCCACAACCTCGACGAAGCAGCTCCAGAGCCGGGCCCCTCAGGAGCAGTCTCAGCTTTCCTCTTGAGAGGGGTGCCCACTGGGCTCTTGGCGGCCCTGTCGTGAAAAGCCTTGGAGCGGGGATTGCAGCGTCCCGCTACAGCCTCCTCATCGCTGTCTTCCTCCCCCTCCGCGACCTGGCGTGAAGGGGCCACAAGGAAATCCTCGTCCCCGCTGGACAAATCTCCAGAACTTCTCCCTCGGAGGAGCAGGTCTCGAAGAACTTGCCTCCCCTGTCGAGGGATTCGCCCCTCCATAGGTGACGCCCAGATCGGCATCAGATGCTGCGGGTGACTCCGAGGCCCAGTCCTCTTCCACCACAGGCGCCGCGGCTCCTCCTTCTCCTCCCCAGCCAGGCCCTGAGGGTGAACTCCGGCATCAGCTCCAGGATCGCGAGGCGCTTCTTCGGAGTAATCTGATGGAGTGGTTTCGCGAGCTCACTGCGCGGCACAGGAACCTCCGGGCGGTGAAGAGGATGCCCATAATGGAAGCTATGATGTCGGGGTGGGAGCTGCAGTGCAGCCGCATTGCGTCCGCAGGGCCTGAATACATCCACATCGGCTTTGTGTGCTTCTGGAGAGGAGCAATACGGCGCCTCACGAAGTCTTCAGCAACCATCTGCCCCGTGAGGCCAGCGTCGTGGACGAGCTTCATGCGTGTGACCAAGTCAGCAATCTTCGGGCTCTGAAAGGTTGCGCTCGACCAGTTCGAGTTCTTCAGCGGCGGCGCCTCAGGGACGTCGAAAAAGGAATTCTGCGTCTTGGCGTCCACGAGGAACCACCGCTGGCGGAAATCATCCACCTTCTTCGTCACCCGAGTGACGGGTTTGTCGCCATCCCAGGACATGGGGATGTAGATGCCTCCCATCCCATCCGCGATGCGGAAGGACACACAACCAGACCGCTCGCCCGGCGTCGTGGAGCGGAGCACGTAGAAGCTCCGGAAGAAGGCCACAGAAGGCGTCACCCCCAAATACGCCTCGCAAAGATACGCGAAGATGGCGAGGATCAAGATGGAGTTGGGGCAGATGCAGAAGTTGGATCTGATAGAAGGCCAGAACCTCCTCCAGGAAAGGGGAAAATGGCGGCACCAAACCGGCGAAGATGGTCTGGAAGAAAATGGGATACAGCCCCGCCGTGAGCTTGCCAAAGCACGCCGCCTTGAGAACAGTGGCACCGTGCTCGTTGTTCTTGCCTGCGGCCATCAGCCGGATCTTGTCCAGCGCCTCCGCCGTGTGGATGCGAGTCCCCACCAGCGCCGGCGCGAACTCGTCCTCCTGCTGCGCCTCGGCCGGTACGTTCGCCATTGCCGCCTTGTCCTTCTTGGGACCCATGGTCGAAGAAAGAAGGGCGGCGGAGAAGCTCGTGAAGGAGGAGAGCGCCGGAGACACAGGAGCGCAGAAGTCAAGAGCGAGGAGACGGGCGCGCAAATGATGCAGTAACTGCTGCCTGAACCGGCGCTGCAGGCTTTATTCCCCTCAGAGCAGTTACCGAGACGTGGTGGGTCCCCCCACTACGCCCGTCATCTCCGAGGAAACGTGTCGTCGCGGAACTGCCCTACACGTGTCTCAGGCCGGCCGGACACTTTGGGCCCATGACGATTCGCCTGCGTCCATTGGACTACATCGTGCCCATCATGGGCCCGGGGGCTACTGTCGGCCCAGTGAAATCCAGGGTGTGCTGGGCCTGTCCTCTACGGCCCTCGACACTTGATGGCGAATTTTCGCTAAGGACCAAGCCTACGGCTTGGAGAGCCTCGCGAGGCGGATTGCCTCGCGAGGGCTTTTGAGGCAGCAGAGGCCTGCGGAGGCCCTCTCCACTGCTGCCCCCTCTTCAAGGAAATCTCCCCTGGAGAGAGGTCAACGCCGAATTCTCTACAGGGCATCCAAGCCCTCGTGGAGATCGCTTCGCTGCAAAGCAACCTCTGCAGAGCGCACATGGGCTCTGCAGCGGCCGCGCGCGCCCTGCGCGCGGTGACGACGACGCCGCAGTTGCCATTTTGGTGATTAAAGGGGTCAACAAAGCTTGCCATCCGCACCGGACTACAAGGGTTTCCTCTTTGGTGATAAGGGGACCGGCCGGCGCTACACGCCACGGCCAACGTCACCGTGGGCACCCCCACGTTCCTCTGCGGCCCCAGCTGGCCGTCCTGCATGGACGGTGGTTACTCTGCTACAGGAGTCAGCTTTACGCCATGGACCGCGTCCATGGACAACCGGGCTGCGGTGCACCACGCTCTACCTTCTGCCGCCACGTGACAGCCCTACCATAGTGCAAGCACAGGGAGGAGCACGGGCGCCTATAAAAGGAGGACGAGCAGCACCGTAGCAAAGGATCGCATTCTCTATATCCAGCATAACCACTTACGCGCAAGGAAGAAGAAGACCACGCTTCCCTTCCTTGTGTACACCATTGCCAAAAGAGAGCCCTCGGCAAGCTCATTGTACTGTAACCTCTACAAGCAGTGCAATACAGACAAGCAGGAGTAGCGGTATTACCTCCACACGAGGGCCGTGAACCTGGGTACGGGCTGGTGTTCATCTCTGTCGTGATGTCCCTCCACTTGCTCGACGAGCACCGTCGCCGTGCAGGTTGAGGGTTGTTTGACCAACGTGTTCAGCCCCTTACACGAACTCTCTTCGTGAGCTTGACTATCCCTGTTTCGTGGAGTCATTCTCCGACAAGATTGTTCGAACCCTAGCTACTGTCTAAGTACTATTCTACATGTTTGTGAATTGCTACTTGTCATTGTTTTGTGGGGAGATTATATTTTCAGATTGTGTTGTTCACTTGTACCATTGAATCATATCATGCTTCGCGTTGTGAGTAGTTCTCTCATGTTCTGGGGGCATAGGATGGATTGGCATGATTTCCACTTAACATGATTGAGTATTTGGTCAATTTTATATCTTTTATGGTTAACTTATTGTACAACGTATGGGTGCACACATATGTTGAGTATTGCATGAAGGTGATCACACTAATGTGATGGAATGGTAGGACCTGGGAGGACATGTAAACCTAGGTCTAATACATGAACTCCATTAGGAGGGGATTTATATCGGGGACCTTAGAGTTTAAGCTATGGTGGGACTCTATGTCTTAATAACTCTTGTGCAGTCATTTACTTGGCCATAAAGAACCATCATAAGGGTTTAGTTTATTTATTTAGCACACTAATTATGGCTCCGTCCAAAGAAGACTAAAACTTGACAAAATGTTTACCTTGTTGTTCTAGAAAATCTATGCATGTATCCATGTAGCCCTTGGGAACGTTTTCCACGCATAAGAAACACACACTTAAGCTTGTCCTCTTGCTGCATAGAGGTTGGGCTTTCTCTTTTGAGAGCTTTCACTCATCATATTTTATTTTCACTTTTTACTTTATTGCAAACTCTACCAAAAACCCAAAAACACTTGCAATCATTTAATCATTTTAGTTGTCTAGTTCATAGATAATAGAGATAAGTGACACTCTTATTTGAGAGGATAAATACTTATACCTTCTACTCCTGTGTGGATCGATATCTAATACTTACACATTGAAGATTTCAACGATCCCCTATACTTGTGGGTATCAATGATATGATATAAATTATTTGAATGGCACACACGAGAAAGGTCCACAAGGTAAGAAGGTGGTAAATTAATGTTAAAGAAACCTCTTCCTTGAGTGATAAGATGATACATTTGTCTATGCTTACAAATGGAAAGATGCATGTTGATCCAAATAATGTCTTTTAGCTTCTTTGGTTGCTCAAGAAGAGCATGTTGATGTGAACTTCATTAAAAATAATAACTTCAACAACAATGCTTATAGGAATAATTTTTGGTATAACAATTATAAGCCCTATCATTTTAATAGTGGCAATGGTTATGTTAATTCTTATGGTAATTCCTACAAATATAAAGAGTGTACCCTCGGATCTTTAAGTCATGCTTAAGGATTTATAGTACACAAACTGCTTTCAATAAATCTGTTGAGGAAAAGTTTGGGGAAAATTGATGTTCTTGCCTCTAAAGTTGATAGTCTTGCTCTTGACGTTGATTTGTTAAAAATTAAAACTATGCCTCATGATGTTAAAGAGAGCAAAACTCTCAATGCATTTCAAGTTTAAAATTGATAATAATGTGAGGATGTTAGCTGATTTACATGCTAGGTGGGCAAAGAGAGGAAAAAATGCTAAAAGAATAGTATTGCTAGAGTTTATACTATTACTATACTGAAAATGCTATAAACTCAAGTGTTAACAAACCTCCTACTATCAATGATAAAGTAATTGGTGTTGGCAATGTCTCTACTTCTGTTGCAAAACGTTTAAAATTGCCTGAAAACACTGAAACTGTTCCTGAAAAGTGCTAAATTTTTTCGAGATGTGGGAGACAATGGTCCTATTACTTTTGATAATAATGACTTTGATTTTGATGGTTGCATATTTCTGAAGTAAATTTAAGTTCTTGCAAAGCTAGCTAGAAGTCCTAATGCTAGTCTATAAACATGGCTTTACTAAACATATTTACTAATGCTCATGCAAGTTAGGGAAAGAGAAATTAAAACATGAAGCTTCTATCCCTAGGAAGTAGAAGATGGTTGGGAGCCCATCATTAAAATGAAGTTGAATGATTTGATTGCAATGCTTTATGTGATCTGGTGCTAGTATTTCTGTATGCCTAAGAAACTCTATGATATGCTTGATTTAGCACCTTTGGAACACTGTTATTTGGATTTCACCTTGCTGTAATACTATAAAGAAACCTTTGGGGAGAGTTGATGATGTTTTTATAATGGTTAACAATAACCTTGTCCCCGTGATTTTGTTGTTTTGGATATTGAATGCAATGCTTCATTGTCCTATTGTTTTTTGGGAAGACCTTTTTCTTTAGAACTATTGTGCTATTATTGATATGAGAGAGGAAATATTAAATATCAATTCCCACTCAAGAAAGGTATGGAACACTTCTAGAAAGAAGATGAAGTTACCTTTTGATTCTATTCTTAGAGCAAATATTCTGTTGATGCTTTATCACTTGGAAACACTGATTCTTACTTCTGCGCCTAGCTGAAAAGGCGTTAAAGAAAAGCGCTTATGGGAGACAACCCATTATATTTATTTCTGCAAGTTTCTTTTTTTGAGTCAAGGAGTTGTTTAATTCTGTAACAATCCCTTTGTATCTTTATTTTATCGCATTGTTGTGCCAAGTATTGCCTCTAATAGGAAGATGATGCTAGATTTTGGATTTCTGCAGGAACAGTTCTGCTGTTCACCGTTTTAATTCTGTAAAATCACAGAAAAATTATTTAATCTGCAATTTTTTGTGCGTGATCTTCAGATATGTATGCATCTTTCGTTAGTTTTAAAGTTTTTATTTTATCTGTTTTTTATTTTTCGCATTCTCTCTTTTACTAGTGTTGAGTGGAATTCTTTTTTAGGGTGAAGAGCTTCACATAACATCAGTGGCAGTAGTAATGTTAAAAGTAACGGTCATGTTTGTGTCCTTATAGAACATGTGAGTTTTTGATTGTGCACTAACCCTCTAATGAGAATTACTTTGAGTTTGGTGTGGCGGAAGTTTTCAAGGGTCAAGAGAGAAGGATGATATAATGTGATCAAGAAGAGTGAAGAGCTTAAGCTTGGGGATGCTCCCATGGATCACCCCAGCATATTTCAAGAAGACTCAAGCGTCTAAGCTTGGGGATGCCCAAGGCATCCCCTTCTTCATCAGCAACTTATCAGGTCATCTCTAGTGAAACTATATTTTAATTCTTTCACATCATATGTGCTTTACTTGGAGCGTCTGTGTGCTTTTATTTTCAGTATTTTATTTTTCTTATGGTCAACTTGATTGGACCCAGCATTCTTGATTGGGAGAGAGACACGCTCCGCTTTTTCATATGAATACTCCTATTCTTCACTTATACTTGTTGAGTATTCTTATCTAGCTATTGCTATGCTTTTAGCTCCTGTTTTGCATGCATCTCTTATTCAGAGCTGTTAGTTCTTTTAAAGAAAGTACTCTCTTGCTTCACTTATAATTGTTTGGAGAGTTTATGTTGAAATAAATTGATTGGTGTTTGGTTGGAACAGAAAATGTTGCATGTGGTAGATGGTATAATGGAAAAAGCTTACATATTCTTGTAGATCACTGTATTGGATAATTTGATACTTGTCAATTGTTTTGAGTTATCAAGTAGTTCATGTTTAAGCTTTTGTATCATGTAGTTAAAACCTATTAATGAAGAACTACCGTAAAGCTCGTTGAAATTTGGTTTGCATGATTGGTATCTCTAAGGTCTAGATATTTTCTAGTAAAAGGGTTTGGTTAACAAGGAAGACAGTGTAGAGTCTTATAATGCTTGCAATATGTTTTCATATAAGTCTTGCTGTGTCGGTTGATATCCTGTGTTTGCTTCAAATAACCTTGCTAGCTAAACTCTGTACTGAGAGGGAATGCTTCTCGTGCATCCAAAACCTTGAGCCAAAATCCATGCCATTTGTCCACCATAACTACCTATATGTGGTATTTCCTTGCCATTCCAAGTAAATTTTTCATGTGCTACCTTTAAACTATTCAAAAATTATTACTCCTATTTTGTGTCAATGTTTACCAAGCTCATGAGGACGGGGTGGATGTCTTTATGTCAACTGTCAAACAGACTTTACCACCGGACTAGCGGCATATACATCCGCTTATCCATTAATTTTGCAAAAAGAGCTGGCAAATGGGGTGCCCAGTCCCAATTAATTACAACTTTAACCGCTTAATTCTCTTCACATTTTTGCCCTGATTTATCAGTCAAGCAATGACAAACAGTGAAATATCTGCATGTGTAAACAAAAGAGAAAGAGGGATGATCTGCCTTGCTGGTAGAAATAACGTCCTTCATGGGAGCCGCTCTTAAAAGTCTGGTTGGCAGGGGTCATATTGTACTTTCCATTTTCTGATTCGTTGACAATTAACAAACACCTCTCAAAACTTATTTTTACTCTCTATATGATTTCAAAAACTTAAAAAGCTCTAGCACATGATTTAATCCCTGCTTCCCTCTGCGAAGGGCTTTCTTTTACTTTTATGTTGAGTCAGTTTTCCTACTTCTTTCTATCTTAGAAGCAAACACTAGTGTCAACTTTGGTGCAACAATTTTTATATGCTTGTATATTGCACTTATTATATTGCTTTGTGTTGACAAATATCCATGAGATATATATGTTGAAAGTTGAAAGCAATTGCTGAAGCTTAAATCTTCCTTTGTGTTGGTTAAATACCTTTTACTTAGAATCTATTGCTTTATGAGTTAACTCTTATGCAAAACTCTTTGATGCTTGTCTCGAAAGTACTATTCATGAAAAGTTTTTGCTTATATGATTCAGTTGTTTGCTCATTATCTACTTGCTAGCAAACTATAGACCATTGACCTGGATCACTTCATTCATAACATGTGCTTTACAATATATTTGATCAAGATTATGATTGTAGCATGTCACCTCAGAAATTATTTTGTTTTTATCGTTTTACCTACTCGAGGACGAGTAGAACTAAGCTTGGGGATGCTTGATACGTCTCAAACGTATCTATAATTTCTGATGTTCCATGTTGATATTATACCAATTGTTACATGTTTTATATACTTCATAGCATTTTTATGCATTTTCTGGGACTAACCTATTAACAAGATGCCACAGTGCCAGTTCCTGTTTTCTGCTGTTTTTGTATTCCAGAAAAGCTAGTCTGGAAATATTCTCGGAATTGGACGAAACTTGGACAGAACCTCCTATTTTTCCAACACGAACACGGAGTCCAGAGAGACGGAGGGAGCCACGTGGCACCACACCATGGGGCCGCGCGGGCCCCCCTGCCGCGCCGTGGGTGGTGTGGGCCCCGTGCTCCCAGCCGCCGCCCTTTCGCCTATTTATTCCCCCGACGCGAAAACCCTAAATACCCGAGCCATTATCCACGAAAAGTTCCAGAGACGCCGCCGCCGTCAACCCTAGCTCGGAGGGTTCAGAAGCTCTTCCGGCACCCTGCCGGAGAGGGGAATCATCACCGGAGGGCTCTACATCACCATGCCTGCCTCCGGAGTGATGCGTGAGTAGTTCATCCTTGGACTACGGGTCCATGGCAGTAGCTAGATGGTTGTCTCTCCACTTTATGCTATCATGTTTAGATCTTGTGAGCTGCCTATCATGATCAAGATCATCTTATTGTAATGCTACATGTTGTGTTTGCTGGGATCCGATGAATATTGAATACTATGTCAAGTTGATTATCAATCTATCTTATATGTTATTTATGATCTTGCATGCTTTCCGTTACTAGTAGATGCTTTGGCCAAGTAGATGCTTGTAACTCCAAGAGTGAGTATTTATGCTAGATAGTGGGTTCATGCCTCCGGTAATCTGGGAGAGTGACAATAACTTCTAAGATTGTGGATGTGCTGTTGCCACTAGGGATAAAATAACCGATGCTTAGCTTAAGGGTGCGCCGTTAGGTCTAATGCATTTGTTTACATTACGCACATTACTTAATGCATTATCCGTTGCTTGCAACTTAATACCAACGGGGAACTCGGTATGACAACCTGCGGTGGATTATTAGTCATAGACGCTGTTGGATAACGGTCTATGTATTTTGTCGTAATGCCCACATGAATATCATAGTAATCATCATGTCATATATGCATTGTCATGCGCTCAATATTTTGTCAATTGCCCAGCTGTAATTTGTTCACCCAGCATGTTAGTTATCTTTTATGGAGAGACACCACTAGTGAACTGTGACCCCCGGTCCATTCTTTTACACTGATAATACAACCAACTGCAAACATTGTTCCTTTTCATTCTCTGCAATTTACTACTGTTTTCCACACCATACGTTTAATCCTTTGTTTTCAGCAAGCCGGTGAGATTGACAACCTCACTGTTTCGTTGGGCAAAGTAGTTTGATTGTGTTGTGTGCAGATTCCACGTTGGTATTCCCTGTATTGCGCCGTGCCACATTCCGCCACCAACAACTTCAGAAGTGATTTCTTGCTCCTACTGGTTCGATTAAACCTTGGTTTCATACTGAGGAAACTGCTGCTACACTGCATCATACTTCCTCTTGGGGTCTCTCAACGAACATGTGATCCACGCAATCATAGATAGCTGAGAACCACGGTCCATCTGAATCATTATTGCTTTCCCGTCAATTCCACGCCACAACTATTTTCTGTGCCTCGCTTCTGTGTTACTACTACTATTGCTCTCATATTACTGCTGCTTTCACATCACCCCTGTTTACTAGTGCTTTTACAGGTGTGGTTGGCTGAACTGACAACTCAGCTGCTAAGGCTTATAAGTATTCTTTGCTCCCCTTGTGTCGAATCAATAAATTTGGGTTTTACTTTCCTGGAAGACTGTTGCGATCCCCTATACTTGTGGTTCAGCAGGGGCGCATGCCCTTTCATTTTCACTCACATATACACCTGTTCTTGTGAGTTAACATGTCTAGGGCAAGTGGATCAACCAATGGAGATCTTGAATGATGAGTACGACGAAAGCTACGCCGACTATGATGCCGTCAAGCATATAGGACCTTGGGGAGCACTACACCGAGTATGACCCCATAGACATGATGGAGCGTCACGACGACTTCTAACTCCACAAGCCTCACCGACATGGTGGAGCACCACAACGATTTCGACTCCACAAGCTCCAACGCCATGATGGACCATACTACGACTATGACTCCGCAAGCGCTAACGCTCGGTGGAACAACTTCTATGACTAACGACTTCTTAAGCAACACCTTCGACACCATGCACGAGGATTGTACTATCAACCCACCATGCCAAGAGCGACAAGTACCGCCAAGCTTGTTGGAGTCATCTTATTATGGATCATGCTCAAGAAAATGCAACGAGGAGATCGTCACGAGCATAATAGTGAAGTCTCCATCAGCTTTAAGAAGGCGCCACAAGACGAACATTGACATGCTCGCCAAGCTTCGACATTGTCCATCAAACTCAAGAAGGCGCCATAAGACAAATGCCAAGCATGATGCCAAGAATCGCCCACTCAATATTTGGCATGCTTCTTCAAGCTCAAGTGGAGCCCCAATAAAAGGTCGCCAAGGCATTAGTTTTTTTTATAACGCCCTTCACCTCAAGAACATCAATGGCTACACAAGGAGGAATCAAGACGGAAGTCACACAATCAAGCATCTACACCAATCTTCAAGTGCAGATGACCGACACTCACCCAAGTATTTCCACATTTTTTCCTTGGGAAAAGACATGCGTTGCGATTCATCTTCAACACACAAGATATCGGCAAGTGCACATCATAATTAAGGATGAGTCCCCTCTAGTGTCAAGACCACATTGGTGTCCCATGAGCAATGAGAAGACCCACAAGTATAGGGGATCTATCGTAGTACTTTCGATAAATAAGAGTGTCAAACCCAACGAGGAGCAGAAGGTTGTTGACAACAGTTGAAGTAAAGGTTTCACTGTAAATACAGCAGACAAGTTTTAGGGTTATTTATAATAACAGATAAATAAAATGCGAGTAAATAAAAGAGAGCAAAAATAGTTGCAGCGAGTGGCCAATCCTTTTTAGCACAAAGGACAAGCGATTGTTACTTATGATGACTAAATGTTCTGGGGACACACGAGAATATCGTCAAGTTACTTTCGTTCCTTCATACCGCCAATTAATCTTCAATGTTTTTGATAAGTATTGTGGTGGGTGAAGCTATGCTAATGCATCGCCCTTACTTGGACCAGTACATACTTGTTATTACACCCCTTGCAAGATTCCGCAAATACAAGAAAGTAATTAAGATAAATATAACCACAACCTTAAAACTCTGAGATCCTACGCTCCCTCGTGCACAGCTTACCCACGGGGGTTCAGGTTTCTGTCGCTCGCGGCAACCCCACAATAAATAAACTAAATACACCATGTATTCCCCTACGCCCATAAAGGTGAAGTATCATATAGTCGATGTTCACATGGCACCACTAGAAGAATAACGCCACAACT
>CAMZMU010000055.1:23955081-24111539 GCA_947311845.1 Poa pratensis
GCCTATCTTTTGGTGTATGAGCAGAGCGCTCATCTGTTTTCCATCTCGACAAGAAACTATCTTGTATATTCCGCTCGATGTTACTTCCTTAATCGTTGTCCAGAGAAGATTTAAGTATCTCGTATATGGTCTTCACAAGAGATTGTTTTCAGTTCTTTGTTTCATGAAAAAAATTAAACTTGCTGCCAACTGGGAAAAATATGCCTAAAACATCAATCATAAACAGAGTAGATCTAGATGATCAAGAGCTGAAAGTTTGTACCATTTGACACTAAATTCACCAATTGATGAGAAAATTATATCATTGACTAGTTAACAATTTAAGAGCTTGTCTGCTACACAGGTGCACGAGTTGATTGTTTGTCCAGACTTAACCTGAGCATTCGGGTTACCGAAACAAGGAAGGGTGCTATGGCATCCTACTGTTGTTTTACGAAATCAAGGAGGCCTTCATATCATCCAGGGCCCTTTATTGTACCACGATTTCGAGTGATATCAATCCAAGATATGCTCTGCCTTGCTCTTCGTCCAGAAGGCGAAGTGGTTGTCATCGAGGGCATTGGTGGCTTGGGAAAGACATGGGCGGCAAGAGCTGCATTTAAAACAGCAAGGAACTCAAATCGCTTTGATACTTATATTTGGGTTTCGTTATCTAAAAGTTGTAGTCTGCGAAGATGCATTGAGAAGATCGCGACATGCCTTTCAATTGACATTGGAGAGGAACTATTATCATCGAGAATTAGTGTTATGATCAAGGAACATCTCGCAAGAAGGAAGTTCTTGTTGGTTCTCGATAATGCTTATTTTCTCGAGGATAACATCTTACGGAACTTAGGGATTCCACATCCTCGAGATCAGGGTTTAGGCTCAAAGGTCATTGCGACCACAAGGATCTCTAGGGCAAAAAGGGTCATGGGGCCAGATCTGGTTATAATGCCACAACCTCTCTCATACCAGGCCTCATATGATTTACTGCACGAGAAGATTGGCAAAGATGTTGCTCCAGATTTAAGTGACAACTGCTTTGGCATGCCATTGTCAATTATCTTACTAGCTGGGGCATTATGTGATGTGCGTACACAAGAGGAGTTCAGCGAGTTAATCAGGGAAGCTTATAATGCTCAAGGACCCAAGGTTTCAGTGTTCACCACAATGGTTCGCCTTGTAAAGTTTGGTTACCATCGGCTTCCTAGTGATACTGCTAGGCGCTGTTTCTTGTACTGCTTACTCTTCCCTGACGATGAAGCAATTCCTGTCAAGGACTTGATTATTTTCTGGAAGCTAGATGGTATGATTCAAGAAGCTAGAGATTCTCATGAGGCTAAGTGTAATGGTAAGGAAATTCTTGGTGTGCTAATAAAGCATGGTTTGATTCATTTTGAAGGTGATGATCATATCCGCATGCATGACGTCATTAGAGAGACTGTATCACGACTTGGACGGAACAATGGCTTTGTGGAACAGCCTGAAAGGTACTTTGACGAAGACATTCGATTTGAGTCTCTTGCCAAGTTGGGCGAAAGGATTTCCTTAATGAACACAGTAAAGGAACAGCTATGTGTAAGTCCAAGTCTCGAGTGCTTTTCAACTTCGATGCTACTTTTAAGAGGAAACCGCCATTTGAGAACTATATCGGAAGAGTTTTTTGGTCATTTGAGAATGCTTAGAGTGCTAGACCTGTCGTTCACTCGAATCATAATCCTGCCCCAGTCCATTTCTGGTCTGTATTACCTCCAGCTGCTGTTACTAGTTGGATGTGGACTGTTGGAGAAAATCCAGCACATAGGCTCGCTAGAGAAGCTGGAGGTACTTAATGCATCAGGTTGTTACTCCCTAAAAAGTGTAGAATGTGGATCATTTGTCCATATGAGGTTTCTCGAGATCCTTGACCTTTCGAAAACTTCTATCGAATGCTTGCCATTGCTGACTGCGTGCACGGAGCTTAACCAACTCCTGCTACAAGATTGCCCACGCCTCAAGTCTGAGCAAACTACAGAAACAAATGAGAAGTCATGTGATGCAGAATTTATCAGGTTCCCTTATGGAGTATCAAAAAATGGTGCAGTAAGGAACTTACAACTGGGGGCAAATAAAAATCTTGTGGGTTGGATGGCCATGCTTTGGTTACCTCGTGGACTGACTTTTGAGTTGTCTGACAGATTTGGCATGAGGGTCTATCAAGATGTAAACCAGAACAGCAAAACATACATCCATGCAAGTCACTCCAAGTTATTCAAGTCTTTGGATAAAGAATCTCCATTGTGGTTAAATTGCTTTCGAAAGTTTCACATAGTTATCTCCCCTTTGAAGTTCGATCAAACCATAGAGAATGACTTCAGAGAGGCGAGGACAAAATTTTCTTCGGTGGATACGCATTCCAGTGATTTCGATAGGTTCCTGGAGGTAAACCCTGTCAGCATTACTAATGATATCGAGGGGATTCTCGGTCATGCTGAGCTTCTATCATTAAAAAGTACAGAAAGAGATCAAGTATGTAATCTGAATACTAGAAAAATGACAGCAGCACGAGAACTTTGGATAGAGGAATGTCACCAACTGGAGAATCTTTTCTTAGTAGAAGAAGTGCATATATTGTCTAGAATGGGTAAATTGCAGAATATATGGATCTCCAACATGGAAAATTTAGCATACTTCTGCCAAGAGATGGAATTTTTGACTAATTTCAGCTGTCTGATGCACTTGCACCTCGATTGCTGCCCAAAACTGAATTTCCTCTTTCCTTCGTCACTACAGCTGCCAAATCTTCGTAGTCTAAATATAAGGTTCTGTGACAGCTTGGATAGAGTGTTTGACGAGCCAATCGACGCAGAGTATGCTCTTCCAGGATTGCAGTCACTGCAACTGTGGGAGCTTCCAGAGCTTAGCTGCATCTGTGGAGGAGTCTTGCCATCGCTCAAGGACTTGAAGGTGAGAGGCTGTGCAAAACTGAAGAAGATTCCAGTTGGTGTGACGGGAAATAGTCCATTTTTGACAAAAATAATAGGAGAAACACGGTGGTGGAATGATTTACTCTGGGATGACAAAGGTATCAAGCTTTGGATGCTGTTCAGAGCCTGGGGGCCCCTGCTACCACATTTTGCAACTGAAGCATGAATGGTCCAGGATTTTCAGCTGTTTCTTGTGTTCACATCCTTCGTGACCCAGCGGAAGTGTTTCTTTATCTCATAGAGTGTGTCACTGCTCCTGGCTTGTACAGTACTACACATACATCTATATGGTTCTGTTTTAAGAATATACACATTTATGAATTGGTCTAGCAAGATTGCATTTTCACTCTTGTACCTGAAGTCTGTAATAAAGTGAAACATCTTCAGTTATTGCATCCATCACACTGTGTTTACTTTGTTCACCGCCAACAGATTGATCTGGACGAATACTATAGAACATGCTCCATTTACCGGTGCTCTACATCAAGATTGTGTTGCTCTTTTACCACATTCTCCATATGCAGCCACTTCCGTTCTGATCCCCAATCTGATGTACACGGCAGACGGTAATGGTATTCCACTCTACATCAGATTTGATCCGGTGTACTTCGTGTATACGCCCCATCTTTTGATAGACTGTTGTCAACTAACCTTTTCAATTTTCAATTCTACTCTATGTCAGAACATTTCAATGAATGCTATTTCGATGTAAGTGGGTCCTATTCTCTGTCACGTGAGAGGAAGCATCACTCCTCCTTTCGTCCAAATTCTTCAATGAGACCGATACGATTATTAGCAGTGTAGAACCAGCTCTCGATGAATCACATAATACGGTGTAACGATCTATTATAAATTAAGTGAATGCTATTTTCTCCGTTGCACTATCTATTTTCACTTAGTAACATAGTATTTTTCTGCTATTTTTTTAATAATCCTTATATTAGGGAAAACATTAAGAGATAATGTATCAAGTTCTCTATCGGAAATTCACTTTGGCACCCGAGTTCATTTTTTTTTAGATAAAGAGTGTATATTAATATCGCGGAGATACAAATTACACTCAGCCTCTGCAACAACGCAATAACCAAAGCTATTACGGATGCACATAGCCGAAAGACAATAAGAAGAAGAAATAAAAAGAAAAGTCCCGCTACAGAGTTACAGTCCTTGCAGCAGCCGCACAACCACCACCAAAACAACACCTGATGTCCAATTCTTCAAAAGCAACGCCTTCAAGAAGAACAGTGTCAGGCACAACCAATTAAGGCCAGACCTTGGGTTTTCACCCTGAAGATAGTCCTCGCTCTCAAAACAATGTCTTCAGCAAGATCACTGTCAGGCACAACCAATTAAGGCCAGACCATGGATTTTCACCCTGAAAGGTAGGACTTTGGACTTCACGTATGTTGTCGCCTCCACTTACATGCCGCTGCTCCAAGTCGTGAAACACCAAGCCAGTTCCTCATCGCAGAAAGATTCGAACCACCATTGCTAGCCTCAGATCTCGACTTACATGACATTCTCCGCCAGCACCATGGAACGAGAACATGTCCCATGATATTAACAGCCAGCAGAGCTTCGAAGCGCTCCCTCTGAAACCAAACGGCCAGAGTAAAA
Source organism: Poa pratensis (assembly GCA_947311845.1). Taxonomy (NCBI): domain Eukaryota; kingdom Viridiplantae; phylum Streptophyta; class Magnoliopsida; order Poales; family Poaceae; genus Poa; species Poa pratensis. The sequence continues at coordinate 23,959,647 of CAMZMU010000055.1, forward strand.
CATGGGTACGCTTCAAAGAGATCAAGTATGTAGTCTGAATACTAGAAAAATGACAGCAGCACGAGAACTTTGGATAGAGGAATGTCACCAACTGGAGAATCTTTTCTTAGTAGAAGAAGTGCATATATTGTCTAGAATGGGTAAATTGCAGAATATATGGATCTCCAACATGGAAAATTTAGCATACTTCTGCCAAGAGATGGAATTTTTGACTAATTTCAGCTGTCTGATGCACTTGCACCTCGATTGCTGCCCAAAACTGAATTTCCTCTTTCCTTCGTCACTACAGCTGCCAAATCTTCGTAGTCTAAATATAAGGTTCTGTGACAGCTTGGATAGAGTGTTTGACGAGCCAATCGACGCAGAGTATGCTCTTCCAGGATTGCAGTCACTGCAACTGTGGGAGCTTCTAGAGCTTAGCTGCATCTGTGGAGGAGTCTTGCCATCGCTCAAGGACTTGAAGGTGAGAGGGTGTGCAAAACTGAAGAAGATTCCAATTGGCGTGGCTGAAAATAGTCCATTTTTTACAAAAATCATAGGAGAAACGCGGTGGTGGAACGATTTAGTTTGGGACGATAAAGGTGTCAAGCGTTGGATGCTGTTCAGAGCCTGGGGGCCCCTGCTACCACATTTTGCAACTGAAGCTTGAATGATTCAGGATTTTCAACTGTTTCTTGTATCCACATCCTTCGTGACCCAGCGGAAGTATTTTCTACCTCATAGTGCGTCATTGCCGCCTTGTATATACATACATATTTATGATTCTGTTTTGAGAATATACATTTTTATGAATTGGTCTTAGCGAAATTGCACTTCTACTCTTGTACCTGAAGTTGTAATAAAGTGAAACATCTTCAGTTATTTCATCCATCAATCATTGGGAACCACATTGTGTTTACTTTGTTCACCGCCAACAGATTGATCTGGAGTAATACAGTACAACGTGCTCCATTTGCTGGTACTCTACATCAAGATTGTGTTGCTCTTTTACCCCAGTCTGTATATGTGAAGTCGGAGGTGTCTTCTCCTTGGTACAAGGCAGCAGGTAATGGTAGTCCACTCTACATCGGATTTGATCCGGTGAACTTTGTGTATACACGTCTCCGCCGTGTCCCTTCTGCTGGGTTTTTTATTTTATTTTGGAGTGAACCTTACTTTTCTTTAAAGAATGGTGCTTTTGTTGTACAACCCCGCCGGCCAGGCCGGAGATTGTACAACGTAGGTGAAATAGTCGAAGTAAATGATCAATGAAGACACAACAATGTGTAAAAATAGAATTGACACAGGAATAGGCAAGACGTTTCTGCAATATGATTGAGTCATCGCTTATGCAGAAGGGAAGAGATTATATTCCAGTAATTATTTGCGAGATTTTGTTTTTCTCCATACATATATTTTAATCATGCGATGCATGACAACAAAGAAATAACAACAAAACTAACAAAGAAAACTTAGTAATTGCAATAGTTCTTTACTCTCCGATTTTTTGGTGAATTAACTTTGTTGTCACAGTATGGTTTTTTAAATGCTGCTATGTGAAGATCAAAGATGTATAGAAGATAATCATTATAAGCAATAGAACATGGTTGTAAACACTAGTACACAACATCACATCACCGACCCACCCTTAAACCCTATATCACTGGCCTGCTTTGGTCGTTACAGGCGACTCATAAGTGTTGGTCAATGGTTACATTCACCACTGAAAGTCCCTTCTTAAGCATCTATTAGCGGCGAGGTTTGTCACAGACGGGACATGTTAGTAGTAACCTCAACCCCGGAGTTCTAGGCTAATTCTAGGTGATTTTTTGGGCAACTAACCTCTTCCGAGACTCCGAACCTTCGGGCCAAAAGAGAGCAATATCACTGATAGCAGGTCCAACTGTTAGCATTGTAGCACCACCTCCCATGTCCGATCCAAACATATTTTTGGTCCTGAGTCAAATTAAAAATAAATATATTTATACTAACTTTATATCTAGTATGACTTAATCTAATCGTATTATAATCTTTATGAGTACAATATTCATTCTATTAATTTCCATAGTTAACGATATTTGAATGTAGCTAATATTAATTATATCATTCTTGCGCACCAACGAGGACGAATGCTTGATGAAATCTTGGAAGGCCGTGAGTGGGAACTCAATCACCGACGCCAATAAAACAAGCATCGCCTACTGGAAGAGCATAAAGACTGAGTTCGATAAGCTCAAGTTCACCAAGGACTACTAAGAGGTGCACGTGAACCGCAACCAAGGTGCCATCGAGCATAGGTAGCATACAAATACAAAAGATCATCAAAAGGTTTCACGGATTTCTTGAAAACATCCGCGATAGGCCCGAGAGTGGGAAGAATATGTTGGATCGAGTAAGTTCATGTCAATCTTGTTCGAGTTGGCACACCAGCTATGTATTGACGTACATCTTTTTGCTAGCTCATCGACGCGCTAGCCTTGTTTCGGGACCAAACTAGAACAAGGAGTTCGTCTTGATGTATTGCTTTAAGTTACTCCAAAATTGCGAGAAATGGAATGCGCTCTGGAAGTCACTCAATAAGGGTGGGCGTGGCGGTGTCAACGTCGATGCTTCCAACTCAGAGGGATGGCCGATCGGGAACAAGAAGGCAAATGCGGCTGTTGCGGCGGCGGCAACATTAGAGAGGGTGCAATCATCCATCGACAAGGTCCTCGCCGATATCTCCTCGAGCTCGAACTTGACGCGCGCCTAGAATGATGCAAGGTGGGCGACCTTGATGGAGAAGACCGACATCAAGCTCGAGCTCGAGAAGGCGAAAGTCGCCGTGAAGAAAAGGAAGGAGGATTTTATGATCTTGACCGCCGACGTGTCGAACATGGACTTGCTGGCGAAGGCAGCGCACGACATGCTACGTGCCGCCCTCTTGCAATAACTGGGGCTTGCCACGACTACACCCACGGCAGAGACCGGCAACGGCGACGGCCAACGCGACATCGACAGTGGCGGCCAAGGCGACATCGAGGATGACAGCCAAGGTGACATCCACGTCGACGACGACACCATTTTACTTGTCCTTCGTGCGCATGGCCGGACTTCGCAGCTTTTGATATCCTGGACGTTGAATTTGTGGCCAAAACTTTGAATTATGGCCGAGATTATGTCTTGTTTCATTTGCATAAGTTTTATACTGCAAAAAAAAACTATTTGAAAGGCCTATTGGCGCCGTGAGTGGGAAGAAGCGACCCCAATATGAGGCAGCTCACCCCGACGGGCCCAATACAGTCTGTGCGGCGCTGCCGGCGGAGTTTAGTTCGGCGCCGTGAGTGGAGATGCCCTTGGTGTCGTACGGGGCAGTTATTATGAACCTAATTCACTCTTACACAGTTCCATTGTACTACCAGGCTATTACTCCATCCGTTCATGTGAACAGGGCGTATAAATATTTCCAAAATTTACTCACAAAGTAAGGCGCAGGGTGTAGTTTCACCCGTTTCTCTCCAAAATACCCCTCCAGGGCATTTATGGCGACCTAAATAATCGAGAAAATGACAAAAAGAAACTACTATATTTGAGCCTGAGTTGTCGAATAACTATCATTATTGGGGAAAATATCACATGACTACCAACATTGGGGCTGGGTCGTCACACAAAACTCTAATTGCCCGTTTTACTCGTCTTAACCTGTTTTCTGGCAAGCGGGCTCCATTGTCAGGTCCGACGTGGCACAGAGACCACGTCCAAGGAGACATACATTAAACTACGTACAGTTCTGGACTTCTTTGCATTTTTTCTTTGGGACCCACCCTGTCAGCTACTCTGTCTCTAATAACAGACGCAGATCTAGAAAAGAAAAAAAGAAAAAAAAAGTCAACGACGGCCATGGCCGTGTTGGCCTCGTCGCCAGGGCCAGCCACGCCCTCGTCAGCGCCGCCACCCCTCGCCCTCGCCGGTGCCGCCACCCCTCGCCCGCAGGAGCCGGAGACCGTCTACATCAAGGCCGCCGCCGTCCCGCTCCGCATCAAGCCATGCTCACAGCCTCCACATCAAGGAGGTCGGCGGCGCGGGGCCTCAGCCAAGAAGCGGCGGCACAGGAGTCTCGCAGCTCGGGCGACACAGAGGTGGTCGCTGGCGACCCAGCAGGTCGGGGCAGGAGGTCGGCGGCGTGGGCGGCGCAAAGGTGGGACAGGAGGTCGGGCGGCGCAGAGGTCGGGGCAGGAGGTCGGCGGCGCGGGCCCTCGACCAGGATGGCGCCGGCGGCCGGTGGCTGGCAGAGGCTCGCCGGCAGAGGTGCTCGCCGGCAGTTTAGGCTTTTTTTGTAAAATTGGAGGGATACAAAATTAGAAGATATAATTTATGAAGGTCCTTCTTGTAAAATTGGTTGGAACCAGTTATTTGTTTTTGCCACGTAGACGACATGACAGTGGGTCCGAACGGTCAGAAAAAGGTTAACACGGTTAATCTGAAAAATTAGTGATATCTGTCACGCTCTATCCCCAATGTTGGTAGTCATGTGACATTTCCCCAATAATATTAGTTATTCGATAACTCACCCAAATGTCATAGTTTTTGTGATTTGCTGTGTTACAGCCGACTGTTTCTCATTTCATTGTCAGTCGAATCTCTGGCCCTCCGTCTCTGTGTCAAGATTCGTGCTCGTCCCCGTCCAGTTGTGCGCCTGCGTTCGCGGGTGGAGTCTCGTAACGGGTTTCGATTTGGGGCCGGGCTGTCATGTTTGCGGCCCGTTATCAGTTTTGTCTGGATTTCCCGGAGAGATAAGGCTATTTTGAACTTGTTCTGTTTTCTCCGTCGCCGCGTGTCTGTTCGCGAGAAGAGAGAGAAGGGGCAGAACAGAGGATCTTTTCTCGAGGGAGCTCGGCATGGCGGAGAGCCGCGATGGCGCAAGAGGGCAGATGCGTCGCCGGAGGCGGTTCAGGTGCCTCCGTTTGCTATCTCAGATCCATCTAGAGTTTTGCGTGCTATCTCGCATCCTTGGGTGTTGAAATTTGGGTCGCCGGAGTTTGTTTGGCTGGAGTTTGGTGCAGAGGCGTTGTGATTTTAGGGTTAAAGTTGAGGTCAGCAGCCGCTCTTGTTTGTTCTCAACCCAGGCAGCTACCCCGTCTTCGTTACTTGTCTGTGGGGGTGCGGATTTTTTGAGGATTTCCGCACTCATTTTGTGTTGGAATGAACCTGAATCTGCCGTGTCCGCTTAGGGTTTGTCGATGCGCGCATGGTTAGGTGTCGGGGGGTTCGGATCTAAGGCGATTATTTAGGTTTTTGTCTTGATAATCTCTTTTTTCAGGTGTTGGGATGGTCTCCATCCTATGTGTTAGTTGAGCATCAATCCATAGTTCTTCCCTGTTCATATGTTCATTTTGTACGTGGTTGGACTGTATGGGAAGATGTTTTGGAGAGGCTAAAGGGGTTTTGGTTGTGGGATTTGCGTTAACTGAGCATCAATGCTTACTGCTTCTCTGTTTTACTTGTTCGCTGCTATACTGTTGGCTGAAGCTACTTTGCTGCCAAGTGGTGTTGATTTATCACTTTTTTCCATTTTTGTAAAATCCGTCGGAAAGTGAGAGGTTCTGGTCCAGGTAAGAAATCAGGTGCTGCATATAGATACTAAAAATGTCTCTTTACCATGTTCAGCTTACATGGAACTTTTGTACTTACTATGGGCTATGGCTCTCCCTTTCTGCAGTGCACTACACTGTGTTAATAGTGATACCTTTGGTAGTTTGTTTACACTGGGCAATGTTTCTTATTTAATTCTTTTACATTGAATGGATAGCTGCAGCAATAAATTTGGATCAGCCTTTCTACCCTTCTGCACCTACGTTGAGCAGGTACCTTTAGGTACCTAACACAATACCTAACCCTATTTTTTATATTGATTAAGAGTGCTTATTATAAATGAATTCTTCCCTTTTTTTTTCAAGAATTCATTTTTGCATTTTTAACTATCAAAATAAAAAAAATCCATCCTAATGGATCCGTGTGGTAAGGAAAAACCGGTAATCTATTCCTTAAAAAAAAATCTTGGAGATTATGTAATGCTTACTCTCAAACTTTTTGTTTATACAGTAGTAATATTCTTTGTTTCACTCTTTATCAGACTCCAACATAGTTACCAGGCCACTGAGTATAATAGGCCATGCGATCATTTACGCAGTATAAAATATCTATCTTAAATTCGTAATCAATGGAATTCCCCTGTGTCATCCGGTTGTACATTCATTTAGCATAAACCTTGTTCTTCATGATTTTACTTACTCCCTATTTGTCTACAGGTTGCTGCATTCGTCCCTTTGATGTATATGTGTGTATGCACATAATATTAACTATTTCAGATTGGGATGTTAATGTTTTATTCTCTGACTCCACGACAAACAAGTTCTGTCAGCTTGCTTATGATTTGGTCGTAAGTTTATACTGTTCTTCTTTTTTATGTTTCATGTGCTTCCTGTCCCCAATTCGTTCAACTCATTCTAGGCTGTGCACGGAATGCTATTTTGCAGGATGGTTGCAAGATATGCACCTCCCATTTCTTATAACTTCCTGAATCTCATTCGCCTTGGTAGTAATGTTAAAACTACTTTTGAAAAGGTAATAGCTTGACAGTTTCTCCATGTTACTTACACTGTTTGTGAAGGCTATACTAGTTGATATTTTAAGAGGGAATGCTCCACAGCCTTGCAGTCTTATTCCTATGCTCATTGTTCATGATATGAATAAGACCTAGCTAACTGTTGAACAAACCATATTGCAGAGAATGGGGAACATTGATGACGCAGTTCCTTTCTTTGGAAGAGGCTTCAACAGGATCTATCCACTAATTATGGTTGTTTATACCCTACTTGTTGCTAGTAACTTCTTTGGACGTGTGATTGACTATTTCGGAAGCTGGAAAGTGTTCAAAATGCAGCGCGAAGAAGAAAATCTGGATGGCTTTGATCCGTCTGGAATGATCATTCTACAAAAAGGTTGGAACTGCATAGCTTTCTCTGTGGGCGCATATCCTTCTTTATCTTAGTATGTTAGCAGATTTTTCTATGTAGATATCTTTTATTTCTCATTAGCAAATCTTTGTGTTATTTTCTTTGTTTCTTTTTCAACTGCTAGTCCCTTAGCTTCCACCGAACCAACCTCCATGCTATTGTTTTCTTCTGCGACGGAAAACACACATGTCACTGTTGTGAATAAGCATATTCCTGAGCTATCCAGCTTTAAATAGAATTGCTGATTTGTTTGATCATTTCATCGAACTTTTTGTATATCACTGTAAGTCATGGTTTAAATACTGCCTTTGGTTTGGTCAAAATCATGGTCTGCCTAAGCAAAATGTGTACTTTCTTTTGCAGAGAGATCTTGGATTGAACAAGGATATAAAGTTGGCAAGCAGGTTATTCCATTGGCAAGATTCAAACACACAGATGTAGAATCTGGAAAGGTACCGTCGCTGCGTAGCATAGTTTACTGAACTTTTCCCAAGTTTGCTAGTATATGTCTTTGTTCTGTTTGAAAGGTCTGTACTGTCGCCAGCCAAATTTTATCTCGTTTTGTTACTTATTTGGTCACTAGCGTTTCTCCTTATTTATCGTTTTCTCGTGTCATGCACCAGGTTGAAAATTCAGTGGAGATGAACGAGGGAACAACTTCTGCAAGAGTTGATGGAAGAGCTGGTCAATCGAAATATGGTCAGAGCAGGGAAACTATTGCCAACAAGTATTCATCTGTTAGTTGTTATGTGTAGGCTGTGTAGCAGTATTCCTTCTTTTTATTGTAATCCCTTTGTTTGGCAGCGCTGCATTATATCGGTGGGTTTTCATTATCTTTCATTGTTTGTGATATGTAATCACACCTTGAAATCACTGATTATGGGTGTGACAATTTTGATGAGTGGCATAGAGAAGGGCACATCGTGATATTGAAGTGAGTTTTTTGTCAGTTTTGTTGCATTTTTCTATAAATATCTCGCCGTTTTTTTTTACGTTTTCTAATTGAGAGAAGCAATCTTCTGTTTAATGTTTTCAGGCGGTAGGCAATGGAAGAAGAAACACTGATTTAGAGGATGCACTCTTTGGTTTACTCAGGAATCAGGTTTGCTTTATCTCATTCACATTATGTTGCTTTTAATTCGAGTGAATCGTTTTTCTGTGTGTTCTTATCATTTTCTTTGCTATTGGGCAGGCTGTGAAAAGTTTGAAGCGGAATTTCACCGACTTCTGCAAGGATTCGATGTCAACCAACAAGGTTTGTTTGTCTCTCTTATTTGTTTTTTATCTTTTCAGTTTGGATGATCTCTTCTTACATCGTTTTCTATTATTGTAGGCTAAGAAGAGCAAATCAGTTGGTGTGGGCATGAGTGTCATTCATTCAGTGTCTCAGTTTATTGCTCAGTTTTTAATTGTCTCATTCTATCAGTGTCTCAGTGTTTCAGTCTTGATTTAGTGTCTCAGTCTAGTTTCAATGATTCAGTGTCTTAGTCATGATTTATTATCTCAGTTTAGTTTCAGTGATTCAGTGTCTCAGTCTTGTTTTCAGTGATTCAGTGTTTGTTATAGTGTTTCAGTCATGTTTTTAGTGTCTCGGTTTGTTTATCTGTTTCAGTGATTCAGTATTGATTTAATATTTGCTCAGTCACGTTACAATGTCTAAGTCATGTTTCAGTTCTCTCTCTCTCTCTCTCTCTCTCTCTCTCTCTCTCTCTCTCTCTCTCTTATCAGTCTTCAACCCCTTGTATCTTAATTTACTGTCTGTTTTTCGGCTGTTTTCTTGTCTCTTTTATTATCTTGTGATTATCTCAGTCACTTTGTCTTTCACAGTCTTCAGTCCCTTGGATATCAGTCTCTTTCTCTTTCACTTTCTCAGTTTTCATTCCCGATGCATTGTTCTCTTGTCATTCAATTTCGGTATGTCTCTCTCTTTTTCTTTGTTAGTCTTCCGTCCCTTGGATATGATTTTCTTTTTCTCAGTCTCGAGGCCCTTGGATATCAATCTCTCTTGCATTGTTCTCTTGTCATTCTTTGAATTTGTTTTATTCTGGCATTATTTTGTCTTGTCATTTTGTTATTTTCATCGGAAGTTATCTGTCATGTATAAGTTTCCTATCTTATCTTGTTAGTTCTTCTGTTTGCAGTTCAGTATCACACTTTGTTCAACTTCGAAATTTGCTTCTCATTTGCAGTTGTTCTAGTTATTTGTTTCATTCTTTCTCAGTCTTTTGAGCCGTGTTCTCCAGCAATGTTGTGTGTTGTTTTTGCTGAGAAGATAAGTTATTTTCTGGTAGATTCTAGGGTTGGCTCTCTCTCTGTATCTAGGGTTGTATATATTTATTCAGTCATAGCTTAATGATAATTAATTTCTATAGCCCTAATGATGATGGTGTTGTGGATTTTGAATATATGCTTGATGATCTCTATTAATACTACATTGTCTCTTTTATGTTTTTATCCCCTGATAGTCGTTTGGGGGAGTGTTGTTTTTGCACTTATCTGTTGCTATTTCTCTGCTATATCCTTTTAGTGTATGATTCATTTTGTATGGGCTGATATGTCAGTTCATCCTAATGCCTGAACCATATATATGTTTGTCAGTCTTTGTTGCATTTTGCAAAGAACCTACAATATGTGTCTTTGTTGTTCCTATAAATGCTTCCTTTTTGTCCCTTCATTTTTTTGTGGTATGATTTTCCCATGAAATGGATGGTTAAGGTGTAATGTCAGTTCTTTTTCTGAATGAGGTGATATCTTATCAATGTGGTATGAATTTGTAGTATGAACACAATTTGGAGTAATGTTTCCACTACTTTTTTTTCCATAAGCAGATGATTACCTTCAGCTTGTACGACTGTTGTGTGCTTGTTTTGCTCCTATACCCAGGTTGATCCATATGTAGCAGTACCTGTTTTATCAGTGAGTTTTTAGGAAAGGAAGCTGCAGAAATTTCAGAGATATAACAATTTGCATTTCTGAATTTTTAAGTTGCAGGGGAGGAATCTCTTCAGGATCTAACCTCGAGCCTGGGATCTTGCACTGCGCCGAGGTAATCATCTCTGATGTCGGGAGGCTTGAGTATTTCTTCCATCTGGATCAGCTTCGGTGTGGTATACCTCTCCCCTCAGATCTTTCTTGTTCTTTTTTCTCTGAGATGGAGGCGACCGGAGAAGAAGAATGTCTTTTTTTCTCATCGGGCTTATGAGCTGGACTTCATCTCTTTTTGGGCCTCCCCCTGTCTGCTGTATATGGTTTGGGCTGTTTCGGGTTGGGCTGGACAAACTCGACCCGTTTAGACGTGCAGATCAGCGGGAACGATTGATTTAGTTTCATGCTGCTGGCTGACGGTAGTACGTGTCAACGTATGACTGGCCAAAAAATTCGACTGACACCGAAATCGAAATCAGTCGACTGACAAATAGATACTCCCTAGTTTTTTGTCATTTTCTCTAAATAATCGGGAGCAGTTACCACATGCAGCCCTTGTTACTGTGGCAGTTAGCGAGATACGAGGTGCACTTTACTCCTCTTCCAACGAATTTACTCCCCCTCCTCCAATCGGATTCCTAAAAAACGGTGGTTTACATGCAATGCATAGATTGGGAGGAGTTACGGTGGCAGGTTTTAAGGGGCAGGATTGGAAACTATTTTCGCTGCCGCCGTTGCCTTAGTCCGAGCGCCAGGACATCTACACCTTCTTCAAAGAAACGGAGGGAGTATATCGCGGTCATAGAGTCAATGGAATGGAACAAATCACAACCCTCATCTACCAAATGAAGGAGGCCCAGCCCAGACATGGACCAGGCTAGCCCCAGCCCCAACACAATGTTGCCTCGTAGCCCTGCACGATCCATTCAAGGAACTGTGCAAATCCACCAACCTGGCAGCCAGGCACGCATGTGCGTGGCATCCATCCATTCATCTCGCCGGACGACGGCGTGCCGCGTGCGTCGTCCACGTACGCCCCGCCCATCCTTTCGTCTCCATCCCAACCACTGTAGAATTGACGGCGCGTCGGCCCGCACACTCGCCAACCCAACACCGGGCCAGCAAGGCACACCGGCCGGCCGGTGCACACACATAGCACGACGGCGGACGGCCGGCTGCATGCAACAGCTCGCTCCATGTTCCTGCGGGCCGTCGTCCTCCGCGCGTCCCTCTCGCTCACGGTCACGGGGTAGCTAGCTGAGCTCGCTCGGCAGGCAGGCAGGAGAAGTGGGCGCCGCGGCGTGGGCTCCCGGTGCTTTCCTACGGGATTGGCATCGGAATAATGGACCCGTTGCACATGCCATGTCTCCCATGGCCCTGAGCGATTACCGGCCATAGCTCCCTGTCCCGCCAAAGTTAGTTGAGGCCTTGAGGGGATCTGTATTCTACACGTACGCGTCTTCGATGGTTCGACCTCGCCGTCGGCGCCGGTGCTTCGTTTGGTCGATCGCCGGCCTTTCGCTCCGACGCAGTTCTCAATTTGGATCGGAGTTCTCGTCGATCTGTACGCCGGAGGGGTTTTGGGTAGTCGATCTACTGTGTACTAGAGTGTGGGAGACGATGGTCCTGTTCTTTGTTTCGATGCGGTGCATGCGCTGAGCGAGCCAAGCCTAGCCTAGCCATGTTATGTACCGAACTACTGCAGTCATTCTGCTAGCCGCTTTTGTTGTTTTCGTAGTGTTTGCAAACTCTGTTGTACCACTCCTGAACTATGTATGAAATGATTGGTAAATGCCAATCGGTTCGGTTGGTCCTTTTCGTAGGCATACGCATGCTCCTTTTTTCCCGCTGCCAAGTTCAGCATGGCTTCTTCAGTCACACGACTGCAATACTTCCCAAACGGTCAATCTTGACTGACTGCCTGCCTCATCAATGGGTTTGTGTTCTTGTGCTACACCTAGCACCGTACCCTCCACTCCAGACTTCATCTCAGAAATCTGACAAGCACTCACGGCAAGGAAAATATGTCGTCAGCTCAGCTGAAAATGTACTACTACCTCCGAGACCATCTGATCATGCAAGGAAGCCGTTCGATACAAGTTGACCATACTACTACTACGTCCGGAAAAATGGTCGATGTCTCATGGTGGGAAGGACGGAAGCCCATGACGACCTCCGAGTGGTGTGCTTGGAAAGTTGCAAAACATAGCCAATGAACAAGCTGCTGCGCCTGGTCTTGGTCTTGGATCGATCCGATCGGATCAATCATCAGCGCTGATAATTGGGCATGGACGCGTAGGGCCGAACCATACGGTCAAGGGAGAAGCCTCGTACCTTATTTAAAAAAGACCGACCTTGGACCGGTCTCCTCCCTCCCGCACAGTAACGAGAGAGGCGATTTTCTGAGACCCCCTTCTGCTCCCACCTCGCCGCGGCGATTCGCGTGATTCCCCGCCCTCCGGCGGCCGCTCCGGCGGCGGGAGGGTGGGGAATCGCCGGATCCAGGTGTGTACATAGTGTAGGAAGTAGGAGGGACCCAGCCGGCGTCGTCGTGAAGGTGGTGGCGTGGCCGGTGTTGTGTTTGCAGGTGGTGTTCGTCCCCTTCGGCAGTGAAGCTCCCTGGAGTTCCACGGCGGAGCACCCCCTTCCCCGCGCTCGCGGTCCTCTGGGATCGCCGTGTGCGGGTTCCCCCCTCTAGATCTGGTGGCGGCGGATCCAGTTGACTTTCGAAGCAGTTGGTGATGAAGCAAGGCGTTGTTGCCGGTGGAGCTGGATGGAGGTCCTTCGGGGTTCGAGGTCCGACGGCTTCCCGTCCGCTAGGGGGCTTCTTCCGATCCAAGGCATGAGGGAAGTTGCAGCGGCGGCGCGTCATCGGCACGTTCTTCTCCTTGCCGGCGACATCGAGATGCAGAAGAACTTGTTTGTAATCTCTATCTTTCTGGTGTTCTTTTATGCTTCCTTGCTGTAATCACCATGTTGTTTCATCGCAAAAAAAAGGGAGAAGCCTCGTATGCATCCTGGTCAGATCATGAGGTTCATGGAAGCCGGAAATAATGAGAGGCCGGCTGCCTAAGGATAAGTAGCCACACTAGCTCAGATGGCTGCCCAGCCGGCCCTCTCGCCATCGTGGTAGGACAAAGCAACGCATGGCGAGCCATAAGGTCCATGACTCCATGTACTATGCATGATGCATCTCTTCGATTGGATATATGTGGAGCTGAAACATGTCCGAGAGCCGAAAACAACGGTGCCGCAGATCACCACGCACATAGCACATCACGCGCGTCAATTTCTAGCGGTACTGCACCGGCAAGGTCGAGCATTCCGGACATGGATCGTTCGCAGAATCTAATGATGCCCGCCCGCAGTACACATATCCTGTTGCACATTGGCACTTGTCAAGCGTTCAAGGTAGATATATAGGTGCCTAGCTAGGTGGGATCGATCGAATCGAATCCAACCACCAGCAAACCGATTTGTCGCCCATATGTGGCAGCCCAATAAGCAATATCAGAAAATCTCAAAACCCATTTTTGTGGCAGCACACATGGGAGTGGAGTGGGAGCTAAAGTTTAGTCCCACATTGCTAGTTGGAGGAGAGTTGCGCCAACTTATATAGTGGAGTGTTGTGCTACTTGGTAAGCTTGTGAGAACAAGAGGCTCTCTCACGCGCTCCTCCTCCGCCGCTCGCCCGCCGCCCGCCCGCCCGTCCGTCTCGTCACGACGCGCCGCGGGAATCTCGCCGAGCCGAGCTTTATTTTTGCAGTCCGGGAAAAACGGTTTGGACGGACGCGTCACAGTTAGTCGGTTCGGGTCGCTCCCGGATCGTGGGCTACTGTAACCGACCTAAAACGTGCGCGACGTGGACTTGGCCCACGTTGTACCCGTTAGGGTTTTCCGAGCCGCACTATATAATGTCGTGCACTGCGTGCGCCGCAACACCTCTCGAAATCTAGGTTTTGCCAATCTCGTGCCTTGCGCCGCCACCGTAGTCTACTCCATCCCGTGCGCCGGCGTGCACCGGCGAACGGGACAGCAGGTCTCCGGAACCACTTGTCCTTGTGATCCTGTACGGGAGAGGGCGAATAAGGTTTTTGGGAAGCGCCCGCGCGACTGCTTTCAAGTTCTTCATCACGGCTCGACTTCCTGGACGATCTCCGGGTCCGCGGGCGACTCGTCTCCAACGTCGTCTTCTTCGAGCTGCTACCGTCGCCGCTCAAGCTGCTGCCGTCGCTGCTCCAACGACTACTTCATCTACAATTGTTCGGTACGTTCGTCACGTTCCGATGGCTGTGTTCGTAGATGTCTTGCTGCTGTTCATGTTAATTAATACGTCTAGTATTTTCGAGATTAACATGTTAGTAGCTCTTGCGATCATGCTTTATATTCTGGAATTAATCATGGAAATTATGCCTAATATCCAACAATCCAAAAACCTTATATTTGTTATAGGCAATTTCCTGAGTTAAACATGGGACATCTATCTGATGCGCTGAGGCCGGACAAGTTTACCGGTGTGGACTTTAAGAGATGGCAGTACAAGACCACACTGTGGTTGCGATCTCTGAAAGTGTTCGAGGCTAGTGAGGGTTTACCTGAAGGAACTATATCTGACGAGGATCAGAACAAGTTCAAGGAAACCAATACTGCCTTTGTGGGACTCGTTCTGAGTGCTCTTAGCAACAAGCTGTTTGATGTGTACATGCACATTACAGATGCCAAAGAGCTCTGGGAGGCACTGAACGCTAAGTTCGGTGTAGCAGATGCTGGCAGTGAACTGTACATCATGGAGAGCTTCCATGACTTCAGGATGGCTAACAACCGTTCTGTAGTCGAACAGGCTCATGAGATACAGTGCATTGCTAAGGAGCTTGAGCACGCTAAGTGTGCCTTACCTGACAAGTTTGTGGCTGGATGCATTATTGCAAAGTTGCCCTCTTCATGGAGGAACTTCGCCACAACTCTCAAACACAAGAGACAGGAGATATCGGTTGAAAACCTGATAGCGTCTCTTGATGTTGAGGAGAAGGCTCGGGCTAAGGACACTGCTGAGAGAGGTGGTGAAGGTCAGTCTAGCGCCAACATGGTGCAGAAGAACTTTCACCATGGCAAGAGCAAGGCAAAGAGCAAGCCTTCCTTCAACATGCCTACCAAGACTACTTCTTTCAAGAAGAAGAAGAAGATGCTGAACAAATCTGAGCTAAAGTGCTACACTTGTGGAGAGCCCGGACACTTCTCTGTGGACTGCCCAGATCGTGCAGACAAGAAAGGGAAGAAAGCATGTCAACGTCGTGACCGCTAGCAATGCTGATGGGTACGGTAATTTACCGATTGTGCTTTCAGTATTTCAATCTCCATGTTGGTGGATTGATACGGGTGCTAATGTTCATGTATGTGCTGACATCTCTATGTTCACTTCTTATCAGGTCGCAGATTCAAGCGTCTTAATGGGGAATGGATCACATGCTTCTGTTCGTGGTGTTGGCACGGTAGATCTGAAGTTTACTTCGGGGAAGATCGTGCAGCTGAGGAACGTGCAGCATGTCCCTACTATGAACAAGAATCTTGTTAGCGGCTCCCTTCTATGCAGAGATGGGTTTAAATTAGTCTTGGAGTCCAATAAAGTAGTTGTGTCAAAGTTTGGACAATTTATTGGTAAAGGGTATGAGTGCGGAGGCTTGTTCCGCTTTTCATTATCGGATTTTTGTAATAAGTCAGTAAACCATATTTGTGGCAGTGTGGATTCGGATGCTAATGTTTGGCACTCTCGTTTATGTCATGTTAATTTTGGTTTAATGAGTAGACTTTCCAGTTTGAGTTTAATTCCTACTTTCACCATTGCCAAAGGTTCTAAGTGCCATAGCTGTGTGCAATCTAAGCAACCTCGAAAGCCTCACAAGGCAGCCGAGGAGAGAAACTTGGCACCTCTAGAACTCGTACATTCGGATCTATGTGAGATGAATGGCGTGTTGACAAAAGGTGATAAGAGATATTTCATGACTTTAATCGATGATGCTACTAGGTTCTGTTATGTATATTTGTTGCACACTAAAGATGAAGCTTTAGACTACTTTAAAATTATAAAGCTGAAGTAGAAAATCAATTAGAGAGAAAGATCAAACGTCTTAGGTCAGATCGTGGTGGCGAGTATTTCTCCAACGTATTTGATGAATTCTGTGAGGAACATGGTATTATTCATGAGAGGACGCCTCCCTATTCGCCCCAATCAAACGGGGTTGCCGAGAGGAAAAACCGCACGCTGACCGACTTGGTGAACGCCATGTTGGACACTGCTGGTTTATCTAAGGCATGGTGGGGGGAGGCTTTGTTGACTTCGTGTCATGTCCTGAATAGAGTTCCTAACAAGGATAAAGAGAAGACACCTTACGAGGAGTGGTCTGGGAGAAAACCATCACTTTCTTATTTTCGTACTTGGGGATGTTTGGCGAAAGTCAATGTTCCAATTCCTAAGAAACGAAAACTTGGACCGAAGACAGTGGATTGTGTCTTTCTAGGTTATGCTCAGCGGAGCATTTGCTATAGATTTTTAGTGGTTAAATCTGAGATACCTGATATGCATGTTGATACTATTTTGGAATCTCGTGATGCAACATTTTTTGAGAACATGTTTCCTATGAAGGATATGCATAGCATTGCTAGAATTTCTTCTGAGATATTTGCTGAACCTAGTACATCTGTTGATCATTCTGAACAACCACATGTTGAGGAAGTCCTTGAGAAGGATGACAATGAATCAGCTCCCAAGAGGAGCAAGAGACAGAGGACTGAAAAATCCTTTGGTGATGATTTCATTGTGTACCTTGTGGACAATACTCCCACGTCCATTGCAGAGGCATTTGCATCTCCTGATGCTGATGACTGGAAAGAAGCTGTCCATAATGAGATGGACTCGATTCTTTCTAATGGAACTTGGGAATTATCTGAACGACCCTACGGCTGCAAACCTGTGGGTTGTAAGTGGGTGTTCAAGAAGAAGCTAAGGCCTGATGGTACTATTGAGAAGTACAAGGCACGGCTTGTAGCCAAGGGCTACACCCAGCGCGAAGGCGAAGATTACTTTGACACCTATTCACCTGTTGCTAGACTCACCACCATTCGAGTACTACTTTCCCTGGCTGCCTCCTATGGTCTTATCGTTCATCAAATGGACGTAAAGACAGCTTTCCTTAACGGAGAGTTGGAAGAGGAAATCTATATGGATCAGCCTGATGGGTTTGTAGTAAAAGGTGAAGAGAGAAAGGTGTGCAAATTGTTAAAATCTTTGTATGGGCTGAAGCAAGCACCTAAGCAATGGCATGAGAAGTTTGACAGAACTTTAACTTCTGCAGGCTTTGCCATTAATGAGGCTGATAGGTGTGTGTATTATCGCCATGGTGGGGGCGATAGTGTTATATTATGCTTGTATGTTGATGACATACTATTTTCGGTACAAGCATGATAGTGATAAATGAGGTCAAGTCTTTCTGTCAAAGAGCTTTGATATGAAAGATCTGGGACAAGCTGATGTGATCCTGAACATTAAGCTGATTAGGGATGAGAGTGGGATTACGTTAACGCAATCACACTATGTTGAGAAGGTCTTGAGCCGCTTTGGTTATATAGACAGCAAGCCTTCTCCAACACCCTATGATCCCAGTGTGACACTCAGAAAGAACAAAAAGGAAACGAGAGATCAATTAAGATATTCTCAAGTGATCGGTTCACTCATGTACCTTGCGAGCGCGACGAGACCTGATATCTCTTTTGCTGTGAGCAAGTTGAGCAGGTTCATGTCTAACCCGGGTATTGATCATTGGCATGCACTTGAAAGGGTCATGCGCTATCTGAACGGTACAATGAGTTATGGGATTCACTATTCAGGGCACCCTGCGGTGCTTGAGGGATACTGTGATGCGAACTGGATCTCAGATGTTGATGAGCTCTACGCCACAAGTGGATATGCATTTATTCTTGGAGGTGGCGCAGTGTCATGGAGGTCTTGCAAACAGACCATTTTGACGAGGTCAACCATGGAAGCAGAACTTGCTGCTTTAGATACAGCTTCTGTTGAGGCAGAATGGCTGCGTGAGCTCTTGATGGACTTGCCGGTGGTTGAGAAACCATTACCGGCCATCCTTATGAACTGTGACAACCAAACGGTTATCGAAAGTGAACAGTGCTAAGGATAATGCGAAGTCATCAAGACACGTCAAAGACGCTTGAAGTCTGTCAGGAAAATGAGAAACTCCGGAGTAATAACTGTTAGTTATATTCAAACAGACAAAAACCTGGCAGATCCCTTTACGAAGGGACTATCACGTAATGTGATAGATAGTGCATCGAGGGAGATGGGGTTGAGACCCGTGAGTGTTACACCATAGTGGTAACCCAACCTATGTGATCGGAGATCCCGTGAATTAGGACCTGGGAAGAACAAGCTAGTGGTTTAACTGAGGAGAGTTATTTTTAACCCTCTCCGTGGGAAGATGCATAACTCTCACATTCTGTAAGGCAGGTTGGCAATATGCCTTAATGTGTTTCTGTTGGCTATTCGTAGCAAAGGTGCTATCCTACAGAGCGACCTTGAAAGAACACACCTATATGAGTCCGACTGTTAAACGTCGCAGTCTATGAGATTTGGGTGATCTCTAGTAAGCTCATGAAGAGACCAGGGAGTATGACGCATATGCTCCACCCGCGGGGTAGGCTACTGGCAGCCACGTACTGGTTATGACTTTGAGTGAAGTCTATTGGCACCAAACTTGCAATTCAAGGTTCGTCCATTGTTCAAGTTGCTGGTAGATGTAGCTTGAAGCTCTAGGCGGAAGTTCAACTTAACAGTCTCTGCTGAAACACTGGTATATAAACAAGAAACGAGGTTTGGCAAAATCTCTAAATGGGAATTTGAGATCTGGTGGGGGATTGTTAGAATTGGGCCCATTTGGGCAGCCCAATAAGCAATTTCAGAAAATCTCAAAGCCCATTTTTGTGGCAGCACACATGGGGTGGAGTGGGAGCTAAAGTTTAGTCCCACATTGCTAGTTGGAGGAGACAAACACCACCTTATAAGTGGAGTGTTGTGACTTGGTAAGCTTGTGAGAACAAGAGGCTCTCTCGCGCTCCTCCTCCTCCTCCGCCGCCGCTCGACGCACGCACCGCACCGCCCCGCCGCCGTCTCGTCACGACGCGCCGCGGGTTGCGGGAATCTCGCCGAGCCGAGCTTTATTTTTGCAGTCCGGGAAAACGGTTTGGACGGACGCGTCACAGTTAGTCGGTTCGGGTCGCTCCCGGATCGTGGGCTACTGTAACCGACCTAAAACGTGCGCGACGTGGACTTGGCCCACGTTGTACCCGTTAGGGTTTTCCCGAGCCGCACTATATAAAGTGTGCACTGCGTGCGCCGCAACACCCGAACCAATCTAGGTTTTGCCAATCTCGTGCCTTGCGCCGCCACCGTAGTCTACTCCATCCCGTGCGCCGGCGTGCACCGGCGAACGGGACAGCAGGTCTCCGGAACCGCTTCCTTGTGATCCTGTACGGGAGAGGGCGAATAAGGTTTTTGGGAAGCGCTCCGCGCGACTGCTTTCAAGTTCTTCATCACGGCTCGACTTCCTGGACGATCTCCGGGTCCGCGGGCGACTCGTCTCCAACGTCGTCTTCTTCGAGCTGCTACCGTCGCCGCTCAAGCTGCTGCCGTCGCTGCTCCAACGACTACTTCATCTACAATTGTTCGGTACGTTCGTCACGTTCCGATGGCTGTGTTCGTAGATGTCTTGCTGCTGTTCATGTTAATTAGTACGTCTAGTATTTTCGAGATTAACATGTTAGTAGCTCTTGTGATCATGCTTTATATTCTGGAATTAATCATGGAAATTATGCCTATTATTCCAACACCATAGTTGTATGTATCATATGCTTCCGGTCGATCCATTCGATTCCAAGTGGCTTCAATTCTGAACACGCACACGAACGTGCATGCAGGCATGATTTTTGTTTTCTCACGTACTACGTACATACATATGTTCTCTCCGCCGCACTTACTTACGCGTGCACGTACGCTCCCCAATTTATATATTTTGCAGGGACAGGACTAGGCGTCCCCCGAGGGTTCTTTCCGTCCGATCCCCCGGGTCGCCAGCCCGACACGTGTCCTCTAAAAATAGGCTAATCCCGTTTTTGCTACAAAACTCCCGCTTTTGCTACAAATCGTCCCGCTTTTGCTGCATTGTAGCAAAAAACGGTTCGTACACAGAACATGAAAGGAAAATTCTGGCCTCGCCGGAGACCTCACCGGATACCTCGCCGGACACGTGGTAGCAAAAAGTTTATGCTATTGTAGCAAAAAAAAAGTTCGATTGTAGCAAAATAAACTTCGCCGGAGACATCGCCGGAGACTCTCGCCGGAGACATCGCCGGAGACCTCACCGGAGACCTCGCCGGAGATATAGTAGCAAATTTTTTGATCTATTGAAGCAAAACCAGATAAAAATAATAGCAAAAATAAAGTTATATTGCAGCAACATCGTAAAAATTCTTGCGGCAAGGTTCTCCGATTAGACTTATGATGCAAAACAGCAGAGCAAAATTGTAGCAAAAAAAGTTCTTGCAGTGCAAATTCACAGAACGTATGGTGCAAAAATTCAGACATGGACAAAACATGATAGCAAAAACATTATGCTATTTTAGCAAAACCACAAAACTAATGCAGCAAAAACAAAAATAAAAATTACAGTATCGTAGCAAAAAATTCCGGCCAAGTCCTCCAAGCACCGCTCACCACCGATTGTAGCACCGACGACCTTCGATGGTAGCACCGTGCACCGCCGTGCTTCCATGAGAGCAACGCCGCCGTACCATTGGAGCATCCCCGTGCCTCTTCAATAGCAGCGCCGCATGCTCCATGTAGCAACGTCGCCCTGCTTGTCGTAGCTCCGGCAGCACCGCCAACTGCTGAAGGTAGCACGGGCGTTGGTCGCTGGTAGCAACAACGGACACCTACGGCAGCAGGGCCGCCTGCTCCATGTAGCAACATCGCCTGCTCGTCGTAGCTCCGGCAGCACCGCCACTGCCGAAGGTAGCACGGGCGATAGTCTCTGGTAGCAAAGACGGACACCTACGGCAGCAGTGCTTGGTGCCGAGGACGACGCCCGTAGGTCGAGCCCGAGCTCGTCGACGCCGGTGGCCATGGCGGCAGGAGCTCCGCCGTCATGCCTTTGCAGCATCGGAGCATCAGTGCCCCACCTCTGTAGCTCCGCCGTCATGCCTTTGCAGCACCGGAGCATCAGCATCCCCGGAGGAGCCGACGCCTCCCAGCCGACGAGCGTCCGTGGTGATCCTGCCCCTGTACGCGTCGCTGCGGATGACGTCAAGGACCTGGACCTCCTCCGGCTAAATCCCAGCGGCGCGCACGGCCGGAGGTCCGAGGTAGGAGGTGCCCGTCGGGGCCCTAGGCCAGGGCAGCGGCGGCGCGGGACCTCGCAGGTCAACGGCGGCAGCGGCCGAGCTCTCTGGCGTTGTCGTCGCCGGACCTGTGGCTCGGTCGCGAGGGAGACGAGGGTCGCACGGCGTGGCGGAGCACCGAGAAGACGATGGCGTCGCCGTCCCCCGCGGATGGCCACATCGGACGCGATGGAGAGGAGCAGGGGCTCGGGCAAGGGTAGGAGCGCGGCGGCCTTGCGGCGAGGCTCGGGGCGGCCCGATTGGAGGCGGCGGCGAGCCGGCCCGCGGCGGTGGGCATGGATTAAGAAGCGGCGGCGTGGTGATGCGAGCCGCGAGGATGAGGATGGCAGTGCTCTGTTGGTGATGCGAGCCGCGAGCGAGGGTGAGGATGGATAAGGCTGAGGCGCGCGTGAGCGACGTAGACGTTTCCCAGCCACACAATCAGAACGGATCGGACGGCACGCGAGCAGGAGGACGGGACGACAGGATCCCCCGGATGATTACTATACTTTTCCATTTTGCAGCCGTGTACAGACCATATATGATTGAGGTTGAGGAGAAAATCAACTAACTGAGTGCATGTGTACCATATATTTTGCAACTTGTGGTTTCGGGTGAGTACAAGTGTAATCTTAAATTCTTAATATTCTAGTCCTCACCCTTATCCGGACCAGGATGGAACCATGCTAAGCAGAGTGAGCTGAGTAACTTGCCATGAGTGTATAATTTTACGGTGACCTTATATATGGCCCTCCGAGATCATGGTATACCTAGTTCGACTTGACCTTATTTCCACGCCAACCCTAGCTAGGCGGTCAGGCTCCTAAGTCATGGCCCTGGAACGTCTCATGCATCCATGCATGCAACACGAAACCACTTCATGAATTGCGAGATAGAAAACCAATGTACGCGACATAAAAAAGTAATGCATGCAACGACACAAACATCTTTGTTGCATGAATCAAATAATTTGCAACAAATATCCATAATCATCACAGTATTACTCTCATCTCATATGTATGAAACATACCCTATACATGAGCTTGCGACATGTCAAAACAACATATGCAACATAACCTGCTCTAACCATCAACGTTTGATTCGCCAAGAACATGCCACATCGGCTTGCCAACGATGGATTTTTCCCATTGATTGTCGTCCATCCTGATGTCTTCACATGGTCAACGAACGCCTCAACGACCGGTCCAAGCTTCATGTGGTGCTTCACTGTGAGTATGTGTGGTGCATTCCAATGAGCTCCACCACTTTTGTCTCCTTTATGCAGGATTAAAAGTATTGCGAGATATAAATCTATTTGTTCAATTTTATCAACGGTAATGGCATTAACTTGAGTTTCCTATTTACCTTTGATCATGCCAATCAACTCATCTGTAAACTCTTCATTTTTTTTCTCCTTAACGATGGATTTCACCTTCCTTGAGATGGATCTTTCTACATGTTATTGGGCATGGTTATCTTGCATATCATCAAGAAGTTTCTTTGCGACTTTAATTTTTTTTCCCTTGAACGTGCCTCTTGCAGCAGCATCAAGCATAGATTTTGGCATAGGGTTAAGAGCATAATCGAGTAAGTGAAGTATGAGCCATTCTTCCATCTCATGGTTAGGAAAATTTCTTACACACACTTTCATTCTTTCCCAAGAAATCTCTAGTGGCTCATCGTTTTCTTGTTTAACATGAGTTATGTTAGAACATAACTGCATGGTTTCCGTAGGTGGCAAAACTTAAGTCATAAAGATATTGCAGCTGTAATCAAATCTGAATGGTTGATAGTTTTACAATGTCGCCAATCACGAAAAAAATTAGGTTACAAGTATGGCTATGGATATGGAGATGCTAAGAGAATAGAGATGGAGTGGTAATGATGCCAGCACTTCGTGTAGGAATGGTGGATGAGAGGCTCTTCTCCGGCAGGTGTCCTCCTCTCCTTTATGAGGCACTTGACGGGATTAGGTTTTCGATGATTTTCTAGTGCAAATCTGATGGTGGCCCTTTGATGAAAGTTGCTTGGTTTCATTTGACGGAGCCGTCAACCTATGGTACGGTCGGGTGTGGCCATACCTTTGCTCACTAAGTCTCCTAGAAGTGGCATTCCGAGCTCCCCTGATTTGGGCAAGTCCCCATCATGTGATTCTTTCCATATATGTTCATATTTCATCACTAAGATGACCATTTATGTAAGTAAATAACAACCGAACAAGGATATTTACACATATGTGGCATAATTGGTGATTAGTGGCAGGTTAGAAAAATATATTATTAATTTATTGAGAAATAACATGTTTAAACAAGAACTAAAAGATTTTAAAATCCACTCATCAATCATGACTGAACCTAGCTACATGGGTAGCTCCAAGGAGGTTAATCACGTAGGGGCGGTGCCACCGTGGTAAGCTAACAAATGTGGTCAAACGAGCATTTGTCCATAGGAGCACGTACGAAAGCACAAATGCGGAAGTGCCAATGTAGGGATACACATGCTGGCCCAGGCCGAGACCACAATCAACAATGCTAGGGGTGAAGGCCACGATGTCACCTCCCGGCAATAGGGGAGAGGCCGCTAGGGTCCGACGCTAACCAGCAGAAAAACCAATTCCGATATTTGCGGCTAAGCTCGTTGAAGGTCTTGTCGCCGCTTACTAGAGTGCACACCGCCAATGTGCGGGTCACGGAAGCCCCGCGGAGGGATGCTTGGAGGACGAATTCAGAGCCACTCGACTCAGATCACTGACAAGAAATCCGAGCCTTCTAAGTAGAGCCCAAAAAGGGATTGAGGGAGGGGAAACAAGTAGCTTGTGCCCCGCCACCGTGTCAGCCATTTGACGACCTTCTTCGCCAACGACGAGGGAATTGGACGGGTGGCGTTTTAGTTACCTCGTGGCGGCTAGGGTTAATTCCTCTAGGGAGGTTGACTTGTGTCAACTGTTATGATTCATGAAAATTCCATAGCGACTTGTTTCTACAAAAACTTACTATAATGGAGACAAGCTTAACATACCCAGTTGACCAATCGCAACCGATCCTTTCCTGTTACCACCACCCACGCCGTCTGACCCAACGGAAAATGCAAGCTAACTGCCACTGCAGGAGGTTGGCTAAAAAACTATATGCATTGCAAATCATGCCGTACCCACATTGCATTTCTCCTCAGCTGTGCTGTGAGTCTGTGACCTGTGCCTGCCCTTCGCCGCCAGCTCCTCTCCGTCCCTACCACCTTCCTCTTCCTTTCATGGCCTCGTCCGCTTATATATACCACCTCGCTTCCCACCGCACAATCTGTTTAATATCGTGAAGAAAACAAATGACCGAACTGAGGATTCGTATTGACTTGGAGAGACCTTTACATGTTACATGTGGGCTGGGCCCTTTACTCTACTCTAATGGGCCTATACAGGATATATACTTAACACCCCCCCCTCAAACTCAAGGTGGATCAAGAACATCTGAGACACCGAGTTTGAGACTATGAAAACTATGCTGATCTCTAGTTTGAGCCTTTGTGAAGAAATCTGCAACTTGAAGCTCTGATGGAACATATTGAAGTTTAATAGTAGCTTCTTGGCAATGAGATCGAGTGAAGGAGGCATCCACACCAATGTGTTTGGTTAACTCATGCTTTACTGGATCATTAGCTATTTGAATAGCAGCGGTGTTATCACAAAGAAGAGGCGTGGCTGCATGGCATGAAACACCAAGATCACCCAATAACCAGCGAAGCCAAACAATTTCCGATGTAGTTGTAGAAAGTGCCCGAAGCTCCGCCTCGGCGCTAGAACGTGATACGGCAGTTTGCTTCTTTGACTTCCATGCAATGAGAGATGTACCAAGAAATATGCAATAGCCAGTGACCGAGCGACGATCAACAGGGTCACTCGCCCAAGTGGAGTCAGAGTAAGCATGAAGCTGGAGCTGACTCGAATTAGCATAGAATAAGCGGCGAGACGTAGTCCCCCGTAAGTACCAAAGCACCCGAAGTAAATGCCCATGATGAACTGAGGTGGGAGCACTAACAAATTGGCTGAGAGTGTGAATTGCATGAGCAATGTCAGGTCTTGTCACGGTGAGGTACACTAGACTGCCTACAATCTGACGATACCGAGAAGGGTCCTCAAGAGGAGTGCCATCAGTAGGACGCAACTGCAAATGAAGTTCCATTGGTGTTGCAGCAGTGCGTGTGTCAGTGAGGCCAGAGCGAGAAATCAAATCTTGAGTGTATCGTTGCTGAGAGATATAGTAACCATTATCAGTGTGCTCGACCTCAATCCCGAGAAAATAACTGAGAGACCCCAAATCTGACATCTTGAATTGCTCACTCAATTTTTTCTTAACAAAAGCAATATACCGAACATCATCTCCAGTGATCAACATGTCATCTTGATACGGGCATTTTATATCATCATTTATACAACTTATATTATCATATTAGAATATTATTGGCATTGTTATATCATTGTTTTTACATGTTTTAGATGATTAATGGGACTTTCATACAAAGTCCCTATTTTTGGTATTTAATTTCTGGGAGGCAGAAAACCTCCTTTTTCTTGTTTTTAATGTTTCAGGAGCTACAGAGACCCAAATAAGAAAAGGAAAATTGCACAGCTGGTTTTTCATCGGGAGAACAACAGTGGGAAGAAGATCGAAGGAGCTCCGGAGAAGGGGGAAACCATCGTCATCGTCATCACCTATCCTCCTTGGCGTGGGAGGAGACCTCTACATCATCACCATCACCAAGACCAGCACCATCTCCATCTTCATCTTCGTGATCCACTCCGTCCCCCTCGTAGTTTGAGAGTTGCTATACCCTAGATACTTGTCTTGTGATCCTATTCATGTTTGTGATTGAGTACTTGTCATTATTTGGAGGTGAAGTTATATTTTCAGATTGTGTTGTACCATTTATGCCACTGAATATCATCATGTTTGCACGTTGTGAGTAGTTCCCGTATGTTCCTGAGGGCATATGATGAATTGGCAATGATTTATATATGACATGTGTTGGTATTTTGTCTAGTGTTTATCTTTTTATGTGATTCTATGATGGTGTTGTGCGAACGTCGACTGCACACCACTTCACCTATATGGGCTCATAGGAGAACACCGTAGTGTAATGGAGTGAGAGAGACTTGGGAGGACATGTAAACCTGAGACCGAGTCATGAAGTTACTTTATGGGGTATTAGTATCGGGGACCTTAGAGTGTAATGCTATGGTGGGACTTTATGTCTTAATAATTCTTGTGCAGTCATTTACTTGGCCACAAGATCCATCATAAGGGGTTTAGTTTATTTATTCAGAAATGTGCCGATGTCACCGGTTGGCTATACCACCCCATCCATAGACGCACGATCGAACATCGTGATTCGTACCGTCCACGATCACCCACTACTAATTAGAGTCATCATCTGCAAATCAACTGTCCCGCTACCACGGCCGATAGGCTTTTCTTTCCGACATAGCCGGAGTCAGCAGTCACCGTGAGACGACCGAGCTGACACCATGAGTCAAAGTCGCAATAAAAACTGCTAGCTTTCCCTTGACACAGGCAGTGAGCATGCATGCTCTGTTCTCTCGCCCCTCCATGTTTTGCATGCATGTGCCTAGTGCTACAACAATGGCTCTCAGCACGGATGCTTAGTAATACAAAATCATGCACAAAGGTTGTAATTATTTACCATGGAGAAAGTTTCAAAAAATTAATTCTCATGCATGTTTACTTACCACGAGCCTATCAAAATACTCGGTTAGACCAAATGGTTTCTCATGCATGTGCTGTGCCTATATGCTATAGCAAGCCACTAAAACTACAAATGCTACTTTTCAAATGGTACGATCGAGTTTATGTGTTGAGTGTTGACCATCCAAGCCTAGAGTCCATCTGAGCGAGGATATTCAAGTGGGATAACACCACACATCACCGGCCAGTAGTCTAAGGCAAGCTGCTTCCCTTATTTCGTGGGACAAGACAATGCTACCCGAGCTGCTTCCCCCTTGTCCCGCCTCCACATGCATGTTATGTTTTAAATGCATCACATCTGCCAAGTTAGAATTGATCACCATATATTTTAGAGTTGTGTAGGTGAATCAGTTAGTCCCGTATAGTTCGGTGTTAGTTATGGAGATAGCTCATCAATGCATATGTAATCATCGTACAGACTGGCGAGCAGTCTGACTTTGCTACGCCCTAGTGCTGACAAGATTTTCATGTCATATCATCGTATAATTAGGAGGTAAGTATCTTTTGTACGTGTTTTGCGGACTACTAACTCTGCTCACAAAGGAGTCTGACATCACAGACAGAATCTCCAACAAGAGATCGGACGGCAGTGGAGGGGGTGGTATAGCCAACGGGCGGTCAAAAATTCGCACTCTTATTTATTTAGCTATACCTAACAATGGCTCCGTCCAAAGAATATTAAAACTTGATAAGATATTCAACGTGTTGTTTAATAAATCCCTATGCCGAGCAATATCCATGCCGCCCTCGGAAACGTTTTCCACATATAAGTTACACATCACTTGAGCTTGTCCTCTTGCCACATAGAGGATTGGGCTTTCTCTCTTTGAGAGCTTTTACTTGCTACCATTTATCTTCAGCATTTTTACTCTCTTGCAACTATACAACCAAAAATCCCAAAAACACTTGCATCTTTCATTGTTTTATTTATCATTCTTGCTAACCAATACCTTCAGCTCCTCGTGGGTTTGACAACCTTTTCTAATCGAAAGGTACTACAATTGATCTCCTGCACTTGGGAGTCATCAAGATACTTTCTGGCGCCGTTGCCGGGAGCGTAGCGCTATTGGTAAGAAGTTTGGTAAGGAAACTTGAAAGCTGAATTTTATTTACTATTTTATCTCATTGTTACTATGGCATTTATGAATCGTGCCTCGCTGCATCTTGCTTTTATATGAAAGTGCTTATGCTATTGCTCCTAAAGTGGTTGAAACTACTGTGTCTGAGGTACCTAAAGTGGAATTTAAAATTCCCACTGGTCATGTTAAAAGAGTTATGAAAAATCCATTTACAGGGGATGGAACTAAGTCTGCACGTGAACACGTGGAGACAATTGAAGACATATGTGGTTTATTTAGGCTTCCTGGTTTTCTGATGATCAGGTAAAAAGGAAGCTATTATATTTGTCTTTATCTGGTAATGCTCGTATTTGGTTCAGGTCTTTGGATGAAGAAGTCACTATTGAATGGAGTATTTTGAGGAAGGTTTTCTTTCTTAAATATTTTACTCCTAAAGAAGCTTATGAGAACCGCTGCTATATATTTAATTTCTGGCCACATCTGGGAGAGAGTATTACTCAAGCTTGGGGGAGGTTAAAGGAACTCCTTCGCAAGAATCCTTGTCATGATCTTACAAGGAAAATTATACTGATAAACTTTTATGTGAGGCTACCAAGGAAACAAAAGGAATTTCTGGATAATTCATCTGGTGGAAGTTTTACAAATAATACTGAAGAAGAAGCATGGAATTTATTGGAGACTATTGCTGAGAATACTTGTCATTGGGATCTTGATAAAGGTAATGAGCCCTATTTGGACTATGAATATTCATGTGTGGAGAACTTCTCTACTTCTATTTTGTTTAAGAATCTGAGTGATAATTTTGGTCTTGATCCTTATGTTTTAATTGAGATAGCTAAATCTTTTGCTAGTCATATTGGTGTTCCTAAAAGTGGGTTTGAAGTTTATGTTGAACCTGTTAAACAATCTATTGTTGTTCCTAAAGTTATTAAACAGGTAGAACCAGTGTCATCCGTGACAATTGAGGAGTATGTTGAAGCACCTCCATATCCAAACCAAGTCAAGGAGAATTTACTTATTGCTGTTACTAACAAGAGTAACAGAAGATGTTCTCAGCCTTATGAACAGGTGGAAGTCAACAGTCAAATTTCGATTATCAAACAATTAAATGAAGAAGACCCTGTTGATGTTTATTTATGTGAAGATGCTACTAAAGTTATTAAAGGCAATTCGGCCAAGGTTGGTAAGCCTGTTATATCATGCTCTATTGGGACTTCAAGTTATCATGGTTTGTGTGATATTGGAGCAAGTATTAGTGTCATTCCATATTCTCTTTATCTTGAAATCAAGCCTGATATTGATCCTATCATTATGGAAGAGACAGGTATGACAATTCAACTTGCTAATAAAGATTATATTAGTCCACTTGGAATTGTTAGTGTTGGGGATATACCCACCAGGGGTATCACTGACATGGATCAATCCGGTTAGTCCAGGGTGGCCCGCAGTGGTGGAAAAGGCTTTGCCTTCAGGGCGGCCCAGATAGCTGACGACCATGGAGGCGGATGCCGGCAAGGAGGAGGCCCAAGACTGAAGCCCATGAAGCCACCAAGACCAAGACGGAAGGCGGCAAACTTGCCGGCTAGGTTTAGGACTGTATTCTTGTCGGTTACGCAATCACCTTGTAACCCTAGGTCCAGCCGCCTATATAAGCTGGACCTCGGGACGCCTTTAGGGCAGACTTTCATACAACAACTCATTGTAACCTGTTCACAGCTATTGACTTATAGTGAGTTATAGCAGCACGTAGGATCTCGCCGCTGCCGTGAGATCCGGAGCTGGGTAAATCGCCGTGTTCAATCCCGACCTCGACGACGTCCACCTTCTTGCCCTACGTTCTCCCTTGGCTAGAAGGACCCCGTCTCCTATCTTTAATGCCGATACCACGACAGTTGGCGCCCACCGTGGGGCCTAAGGCGTCAGGCGTCACGTTCCAGGCGGGAACTCTAGGCGGCATCGGCGAAACCATCGCCGTCGGCCGCGCCGTGCGTTACGGCAACAACCACTACATCAGCTGCGACGAGTCTTACATCCCCGCAGACGACTACATCGTCGGATGCGGAGTTGTGCCGTTTGGCGGCGTCGATGTATTCATCGGCTACACATCTGAGGCGTATGGGTTGCCGCGAATTAATTCGCCATCCCACCCGCCCTACAATCAAGAAGCTTACGTTCAAGACGGATCTGAGCCCGCCTCCTCCCAGGAGTCCGCAGACTCAGATCTGCACTTTGTCGGCATGACAGGACTGGGATCCGACTCCCAGCCTGACCACAACGATCCCGAATCAATCCTCCCTGCCCTGCAGGATGAGGCAATGTCGGATGCCGGATCTAGATCTACTGATCACGTCAACATAGACTCTGACTCCGAGGAAGACTCTGCAAGCATGTTTGAGCAACAGATCAATCGGCGTTTCAACGCGCCCGAGCCTCCGCCTTCCGAGGCGGCCACAGGCTCGTCCGCCAACATGCAGCAAGTCTTTGTGGCGGATGTCAATAAAGCAGTCCCAGCTAAGGCAGCGGCAGCTGATGCCGCCAATGCTGGGGCTGCGGCACCCGAGCCACCAATCGAAGAGCCCCCGCAATACAGGCAACATGGTGGCACTGGCAGAAGTCCTTCACACGCCGGTAAACGACAACACCAACCCGGCTGATCTGGAGACGCTTCGCAACAATCTATTGCAGCAGACAGAGTACCTCAAAACCAAGCAAACTGAGGTTGAGGGACTAATCAAGGAAGCCAAGGAGGAAAACGCCAAGATAACTGAGAAGCTAGCCGCCAAGCGCGACCTCTTCAACGCAAACCGGCTGACAAGCCGGCAGGACGCGCGGCAGGCAAGCATCGCCGCCATCCGCCTAAAGATGAGTTCAAGTCTCCAGCGCAGAGACTTGGTTTTGAGTGGGCTTCAGCACCGCAGCGTAAGGACAGAAACGGGGATGTCGTCATTTGCACCCCTGTTCTCAACACTGCGGCCGCCTTGGACATCCTCAACAACGAAGACTACGACAAGGACGAGAAGATCTACTACGCCTCGATCCTTGCCCACAAAGCTTTAGAGCAACAAGCCCGTGCTGATTCTCGTGCCAACATGGCGGACGCAAGAGGAGGAAAGCTGGAGTCCAAATCCAACGCCTGTAAGGCGGCAGCCGGCGGTCAGCCCGAAGATCCATCCAGCTCCAGCAGCCATGGGAAGGGAAAAGACCAAGGCAAGGATAAGGACCCGCGTAAATCACCACCTCCCAAGAGGCATCGTGACGAGGCATCTCGAACTGGTAACAGGCGGGAACCCTCGCCTCCTCCGCCGCCTAAAAGGGACGAAGGCGGAAGCCGGGGAAGCAAGCAGCCGCCAAGGAGTGGCGGCAACCGCGACAACGCCCCGCTGCCAAGAAGAAGCCAGAACCGCACGCCATCCCCACCGCCAGTGTCCAGGCACGAAGGCGGCAGCAAGGGACAAAACAACGAGCCTCGGCATAGCCGGGCAGCGCAGGACGAGCCTCATGTTGATCGATCTAACAAGAAGCTCGCTCCAGGTGACGCGCGTCACCGCCTTAATGACATCAAAGCAGGAAAGGAGGACGCTTACCTTGGCCCTGCATGCTTTGGCCCCGCCATCCGCAACGTTCGGATACCTAGAGATATGACATCTGTGTCAAAAACTCAACAAAGGTACAACGGTGCGGACAAGCCAAACTCATGGTTGTCAGATTATGCGCGGTCAGTAGAAATTGCCGGGGGCAATGGCCTCGTCGCCACACGCTTCCTTCCCCTCATGGTAGAGGGGACAGCCCGAAGCTGGATCGAAAACTTGCCGGAGAAGTCAATTCATAACTGGCTCGATATGGAAAGGGTGTTCACACAACACTTCCAAGGCACATACAAGCGACCAGGAACTTATACAGACTTGGTTCGCTGTGTGCAGAAGCCGGATGAAACTGCAACAAGCTTTTTGGCAAGGTGGATCCAAACAAAGGCAAGTTGTGAAAACGTGGACGACAATCAAGCAATCCACGCCTTCACCACCGGCCTCCTGAAGGGTACAAGTCTAAGACACAAGCTTGTGCGCATGCAAGTCAAGGATCTCGGAGCCATGCTGGAAGTGGCATCCATGTATGCACAGGCGGATGACGATGCACGTGATGCTGAAGCCACCATGACATGGCGCCAAGCAGGCGAACAAGTCACAAACGCAAGGCTCCCCAGGACGACAAACCAGGACCATCAAACAAGGTTGCAGCCGCCTTCGAAGGCAAAGGCGGCAACCGCAAGTGGAAAGGAAAGGCAAAAGAAGGTGGCTCAAGCAAGCAACGCCTAACTTACGATCAAGCTAAATCCTTGCCTTGCCCAATACATGCATCCCTGGGGAAGGTTAATCATACGCTGGGGGAATGCCGATTCATGGATGACTTCAAGAAGGACCCAGAGGTTGGCTGGAAGCCAAAAAAGAGTAAGAAGGCGGAGAAGACAAGGAAGGACGATGATGACGAGGCAGTCTCCATGTCGGAAGATGAGGACCCCAAGCCGCCAAGAAAGGAGAGAAAGTACCCCAAAATTCACGGCCAATTGGTCTACTTTTTGGGCACTCCTTCGGCAAAGGAAGAGAAGGCGAAACTGCGCGAGCTCAACGCCACAGTGCCCGGTGTTCCTCAGTACTTGGACTGGTCCGAGAAGGCAATTACATGGGACAGGGGCGATCACCCTGACTACGTGCCGCATCCCGGCAAGTATGCCCTTGTCGTCGACCCAATTGTTGACAACTTCGTACTCATCAAGGTGTCGATGGATGGCGGCAGCAGGCTCAACATCATATATGAAGACACCCTGAAGCGCATGAACTTGACGGAAAGCCAGCTTGACCATAGCAAGGTTAAGTTCCATGGCATTGTTCCGGGAAAGCAAGCCAAGTCTATGGGAAGCATCAAGCTTCAAGTTACTTTTGGAGAGGAGGCAAACTACCGTTCGGAATATCTCCGGTTTGAAGTAGTCCCCTTCAAAAGTGCTTACCATGCCATCTTTGGTCGGCCAGCTTTCGCCAAGTTCATGGCTCGGCCGTGTTACATCTACAGCAAGTTGAAGATGCCTGGACCCAATGGTACTATCACCATCAATGGCAACTTCAAAAAAGCAAAAGAGTACGAACGTGGCAATGCCGCCTTCGCTGAAGCCGTCCTCCACGCAGAGGAGCTGGCCATGATAAAGAAAGAAACTGATACATCCCGGTTGCCGGAAAATGTGAAGACAGCCGAGCCTAAGAAGACTTTCAAGGCCTCCGAGGAAACAAAGATGACGAATCTGGTGTCAGGTGACAACTCCAAACAAGTCATCATCGGGTCCGGCTTAGACAACAAATAGGAAAGCGCGCTCGTCGAGTTCCTCCGTGAGAATAGGGACATCTTTGCATGGTCGTCAGCCGACATGCCAGGTGTACCTAGGGAACTTGCCGAGCACTCTCTTAATGTCTACAAGGGGGCCAAGCCAGTCAAGCAAGGAGCAAGGCGCTTTGGTGAAGAAAAGAGGAAGGCAATAGGGAAAGAGATCATCAAGTTGCAAGAGGCCAAGTTCATTAGGGAAGTAGTACACACTGATTGGTTGGCAAATCCTGTACTGGTTCCAAAACCCAATAAGGAAATGAGAATGTGCATTGATTATACCGGCTTGAACAGGTGCTGTCCCAAGGACCACTTTGCGTTACCACGTATAGATCAAGTCGTAGATTCAACCGCCGGCTCCGAGCTACTGTGCTTTTTGGATGCGTACTCCGGGTACCACCAAATTAAATGCGCGAATCTGACCAAATCAAAACATCGTTCACTACGCCCTACGGAACCTTCTGCTACATTACGATGCCCTTCGGCCTCAAGAATGCCGGCGCAACGTATCAGCGATGCATGCAAAGATGCCTTCACGAGCAGATTGGCCGCAATGTTCATGTCTATGTAGACGACATTGCCGTCATGTCTAGAAAGAAGGTAGATTTGCTAGACGACCTACGAGAAACCTTTGATAGCCTCCGGGTATATAAGATGAAACTCAACCCAAAGAAGTGCGTTTTTGGGGTTCCTGCCGGCAAACTGCTCGGTTTTATCGTTTCCGAACGAGGAATAGAGGTCAACCCGGAAAAAATCAAGGCAATCCTCAACATATCCAGGCCCAAGGACCTGAAGGACGTGCAGCGACTTGCCGGCTCGGCGGCTGCCGTCAGTCGTTTCATTAGCCGCCTTGGAGAAAAAGCAATACCTCTCTACCGGCTTCTGAAGAAATCCGACAACTTTGAGTGGACAGACGAAGCAGATGCCGCCTTACAGCAACTCAAGGAAGCATTAACGTCTGCCCCAATCTTGGCAGCTCCTCGATCGCAGGAACCAATGCTGCTTTACATTGCGGCAACCAACTTGGTTGTTAGCGTGGTCCTGGTTGTGGAACGCAAGATGGAAAGATCAGATATCCCGGAACAGCGTCCGGTTTACTTCATCAGTGAAGTTTTCTCCGTCTCAAAGTAGCGTTATCCGCATTACCAGAAGCTGGTTTATGGTGTTTTCTACGCCGCCAGAAAATTACGACACTACTTCCAGGAACATTCAATCACGGTAGTGAGCAAGGCACCTCTGGGAGACGTAATCAACAACACGGATGCTACAGGCCGAGTCGCCAAGTGGGGCATTGAGCTCGCCGCCTTTGACATCACGTATAAGCCCAGGAATGCCATTAAGTCTCAGGCTTTGGCAGATTTCGTTGCAGATTGGACAGAAGCCATGGATGAAGTACCTCTCCCTGAAGAAGCATATTGGATCATGCATTTTGATGGATCAAAAATGCTTCGGGGCTCGGGGGCTGGCATTGTGTTAAGAAGCCCGCAAGGGGACAAGCTTAGCTATGTGCTACAAATTTATTTCAAAGCAACAAATAATGTTGCTGAATATGAAGCACTCCTTCACGGCTTAGACATTGCCAAAGAACTTGGCGTCCAGCGCGTCCTCTGCTATGGAGATTCAGATTTGGTGGCGCAACAGACACGTGGAACTTGGGATGCAAAAAGTAAGACAATGGCAGCGTATCGCGCTACCGTTGACGAATTCGCTAAGTGCTTCCCAGGCTACGAAGTCCGCCATATCCCACGAGCCCAAAATGAGGCGGCAGACACACTTGCCAGATTGGGGTCTGAACGCAAAAAAGTACCAAAGGATATTTCCTGGAACACCTACACAAGCCGTCAATAAAAGGGGCAGACCTCCTTGACCCAGAGGTGGCAGAACCAGTAGAGGCGGCCAGCTATGCCGTCTACCTGGTGAAGCCGGACTGGACGACGCCATATTTGGATTTCCTGACAAAGCAAGAATTGCCAGACGATGAGGTTTTGAAGAGGCAAATCATACGAAGAGCCAAGGCATTCACAATAATAAATGGTGAGCTGTACAAACGTAGCACTACTGGTGTTTATCAGCGTTGCATCTCGCCAGAAGAAGGCAAGGACTTGCTGGAAGAAATACATGCTGGAGTTTGTGGACATCATGCTTCATCCCGCTCCCTTGTATCAAAAGCTTTTCGGCAAGGCTTCTATTGGTTGACAGCCAAGGCGGACGCAGAAGAAATAGTCAAAACATGCCGGGGGTGCCAACTGTACGCCCGACAACCACACATGCCGGCTCAGGAGCTCAGAACAATACCCATCACTTGGCCTTTCGCAGTCTGGGGATTGGACATGGTTGGTCCATTCAAGACGGCACCTAGGGGCTACACGCATTTGCTTGTAGCTGTAGATAAGTTCACAAAATGGGTTGAAGCTAAACCTATCAGAAAGCTAGACGGTGCCACAGCCGCAAATTTTATGTGGGGAATAATCTCTCGGTTCGGGGTGCCTCATAGCGTCATCACCGATAACGGCAGCAACTTGCCGCAAGACGAAGTCGAGGAATACTGCCACAAGCTTGGCATCCGCCTAGATCTTGCCTCCGTAGCACACCCTCAAGCAAATGGTCAAGTAGAGCGTACAAACGGTTTAGTCCTGCAGGGAATCAAACCTCGTCTCGAAGTACCATTGCACATGGCAGCTGGGGCTTGGGTGGATGAATTACAATCTGTCCTTTGGAGTTTAAGAACAACTCCAAACAGATCAACAAAGTTTACTCCTTTCTTCTTAGTCTATGGCGCAGAAGCAGTGTTGCCATCTGACATGATGTATGATTCCCCAGAGTTCAAGCCTACGTCCAAGAAGACGCAGAAGATGCAAGACAGGATGGCCTTGACCTACTTGACGAAGAACGCGATGTTGCCCTTGCACGATCCGCCATCTATCAACAAGGATTAAGGCGCTATCACAGTCGAAGGGTGCGCCAGCGCAGCTTTAGGGTAGGTGACCTGGTTCTCCGCCTAATCCAAGACAGGAAAGGCTTGCATAAGTTATCCCCGCCATGGGAAGGACATTTTGTGGTCAGTAAGGTGTTGCTCAATGGTTCCTATTACCTGGTGGACGCACGAGACGGCTACAAGATGAAAAGAGGTCGCAAGCGCAAGAGGAAGGTTGACGACAAGTACGACGAAACCAAGCGGCCTTGGAACATTGAGCAGCTACGTCCTTTTTACACTTAGCAATTTCCACATTGTATTAAGTACTATATGATTATGAAATAAAAGTCTGTGGTTTGCTCATTCAGTTTTGGGATCATGCCATCTTTTGTCTTTTCTTGCAATCATATACCTGTTGTCATAAAAAGTTACCGACAAGTTTTTGCTCCGTGCTAAGGTTCCAACTTTTTTGGCATTTGCCGCCTGTCGGCTAAAACTTAAGCAAACAACCTTTGCACCGCCTAATATTGCTATCTGTCTGCTTGTGTGTGGGTTGCCTAGTAGTATGTCGTTGGCACCAACATGCCGGCTTTGGTCTCTGAGTCTAAACTAATTGGTATTGCACCTGGTTGGCTCAGCTAAAGTAACTGAGATGAGGTTCCGCCAACATATGAAAAAGCTAAAGACATAAGCGAGATAAATATTAAGGCGGGCCACTTAAATAAGCCTACCGCCAAGTGTAGCATAAAAGTCGGCCCAACAATATGTACACAACAAAATAAAACAAGTTTTTTCACGTTACAGATTAACGCATCTACTTGTGCCTATTCTTGCAGGGAGGTGCTTAAGGATCTGCCGCCTTGGTGGAGTCCGCTTGAAGGTCCTGGGGGCTGACGCCGGCATCCTTGGGGCTGGCTCCGCCATCTTGGGGGCTGCCGTCTTCCGCCTCGCGTTCGCCTTCCCCGGCCGCAGGATCTGCCAAGGTGGGATCAACAATCGCAACGTGGGGATCTGGATGTTCCTTGTAGAACTTCCGGATATCCACCATGTTGGCGACTCGTGTGGCGTAGCCCTGAACAGCCTTCAGCACATCCAGCATCACGATGGCTTGGTTGTTCTCGTCCTCGGTCGGGAAGTACTCGGTGACTTGGTGAATATCAGCCTCCGGGTACCACGCCGACGTCAACGCCAAGGCCATTTTGGCTCCGCCTCGTGCAGCTGATCGTAGCAGGCCATCATGTTCAGCGGCCGCCTTCTCCAGCTGTTTCGGCACGGCGTCAAAATTGACGGGGTCGCTCTTGTCGCCTGGGTAGAACTTGGCGACAAACGCCTTGCCTGCGCCGACAATCTGGTTGACTGTTTCGCCAACCTTCAGGATTCGGGCAAGGCGGGGTGTCGTATCCACGTCATCACCCATGCTAGCCGGCACTGTATAATGCAAGCACAATTAAACATTGCGTTTTATGATGCAAAGATTCAAGACATAAAGAAGTTGAAGGAAAAAACTTACCCAGAACATGCTCGTGGATGGCGTTCACCTCATCCAAGTGGCCGGCAAGTGTCTCCTCGGCTAGCTGGACCGCTTTCGACAGTTGGTCCTGCTGCAGCTTATGGTTCTTGTTCACCTGGGCAACATTATT
Source organism: Poa pratensis (assembly GCA_947311845.1). Classification (NCBI taxonomy): domain Eukaryota; kingdom Viridiplantae; phylum Streptophyta; class Magnoliopsida; order Poales; family Poaceae; genus Poa; species Poa pratensis. The sequence goes on from CAMZMU010000055.1 coordinate 23,997,741, forward strand.
GTCCATGGCTTCAAGTTGACCTGACAACTTGCTGATTGCCTCGGCATGGGCCAAGTCCCGCTTTTCCAGCTCCTGGGCGTGGTCCGCCTTCAACTTCGCCACCAGTTCGGCAAGATCTGCAGCTTCGTTCATCAAAGCTTGCATATCAGTGGAGTTCTTGAGTATATCTTGCGCAGTGTTTAACAATTCTACAAGTCATGAAGAAAGCCGACTAAAGCATTTGTCGGACGGAAAACTTCAAACTAAGCGGACGAAAAGAAGGCAAAGAATTCTTTGTCACCTTCATCCTTTTTGCGAGCTTCTTCCAAGCTCGCAATCTGGGCGTTCTTCAGCTCGAGGTCTTGCCGAAGTTGGCGGCACTCAGCGTTCTTCTTGCCTTGAGCTTGAAAGAGCTCTGCGTTGGATGCAAGAGCCGCCTACAACAAAAACGAAGCACTTGAGATCCCGTCAAAAGACCACTCCGCCGGCTAAAAACAACTTTTTTAGCCGCCAAAGGGCTCGGGGGCTGCGACTAGGGATTACCTCAAGCTCGTTTTGGAGCAAGTCGGTGAGCTGATCCATGTGCGACTGCCAATACTTGGTGCCTTAGCGCATGGTCTTCAATGTCTCGCAGGGATCTTTCGCTCCCGCGGCGAAGTTGGGGCCAGACTTGGAGGAGGTGGCGCCAACGCTTTCCCCCATCTCCTCATCCAGCTCCTGCTTCATCACAATGAATCGAGCGGCATCATCAGCCAAAGCTTCAGCCGTCTTGGACTTGGAGGGGCCGGCAACAGGTTTCTTGCCCGCCATCTTCTCCGCAGCCGTCTCTGCAGTATCAGAGGCCGACAAGTTTCTTGCCGCGTACGTTCCCAGGCAAACAACCACGGGAACGCCGACACCAGGCGTTGTCGGTGCGGTGGCTGGAGAAGACCTTGGCGGCTTACCCCTGCCGGCAGAAGCCATCAGGTTGGAGCGAAGTTTTGGCAAGGCAGGCTTGGCGCTGCAAACAAGTACAAACTTGTCAGCAAAATACATTGTATCAAATGACCAAGTTTACAAAAGCAAAAAGCCTACTTACCGCTTAAGAGGGACATTTTCCCCCAAGGTCTCATCCTCTGCATCAGCAGAAGTGGCCGCCTTCTTTCCTCTTCTCCAAATCCTTGGTGGAGCCGCCAACCTTGCGCTTCTTCGGCTTGCTGGCACCGGTGTAGTACCAGTTGGGAGCCAAGTCGGCATCCTTCAAGGTTTGCAGCTGAAAAGGAAAGAAGGAAAATATTAATCCAGCATCCAGTGGGTAAAGAAGTCAAGTGAGATAAAAAGTAGCTTTGACTTACTGCTGGGGCTGGGTTGTCAAAGGTGAACATGGCGACGCCTTCGGCCGCCTTCATAGACAGAGGCTTGACAAGCTCTCTAAGCCGGTACAGCAGCAGATCTTCGTCAAGTGTGCTGTTGCCGGCGTCCTCCGCCTTGTATTCGCACATCTTCAGGGGGCGATGGCGGAGTGGCATAATCTTTCTCGACAGCCAGCTGATGACGGTGTCAACTCCGTCAAGAAGTGGAGCCTCCATCGTCTTGGTCAGAAACTCGATCCGCCTGACAGCAATTCGAAGTTCATTCGACAAGCAGCCGAGTGTCACTCTTGCCGTCAAGCAGGCCTTGTGGGTTGGCGGACCGTTGACAAAGACGGGCATCCCTTGTGTTGTGCCGGGTGTTGGGATATCCTTGCAGTAGAAGAAAGTGCTGGTCCAATGCTTCACCGACTCGATGTATGGGATCTTGGGATACCAGTCGGGTTGGCGGCAGCTGAAGGTTACAGAGCCGCAGGTTGCCAGCTGGCCGCCTGCTATGGTTTGCCGGCGGCACAGGAAGCAATACTGGAATAGCTCTATGGACGCGGCTATGCCTAAGTATCCTTCGCATAACGCTTGGAAGCCGGCTAGCACTAAGATACTGTTGGGCGCAATATTGTGTGGTTGCAGCCCATAGAAACTAAGTACCGCCAAAAAGAAGGCGGAAAGCGGCAGAGACATACCGTGTAGGCAGTGCGACGCCAACATGACGCGCTCGCCGTCTTGTGGGTCAGGGACTGCTTCGTCCCCTGGTACCCTCCAGGCGCACTCCGCCTTAGGCGGTATGTAGCCGCCATCTTCCAGCTACTGTAGATAAGCTGACGTCATGTTTGACGGCAGCCAATATCTGGAGCCCAGGTCCGCCGCCTCCTCTTCTTCCTCGGCTTCGTCGTCGGCGGCGATGTCTGGTTCCGCCATAACCTCGACGTCGATTATGGGCTGGGATGGAAGGGGGAACGCGGGCACGGATGTCACCGGGGCCGCCGGTGATGGAGACGAAGAAGTTGCCCCGCCCGCAGCCGCGGCGGGGACAGAAGAGGTCACCGGCGCGGTGTTCGCAGTAGCCGCCGCCGGCGCAGATTCAGATCCAGTTGCGGCCATCGTCGCTGCAGCTGACGCCGCCGCCGCCGCAGAAGCTTGCTCGCTGATGCTTGCCATTTGGCACGGAGCGCCGCCCGAAAGTTCGCCGGAGTTGTGCACGAGGTAGGGGAGCGCTCGAGTAAGGAAGTGGTTGCGGTGAATGCGAAGGAGGAGAAGAAGTTTACCTCGGGGTGTTCGAGGTGTATTTATCCTCCAAGCGCTGAGATTCGTGCGCGCATCTGGCGGAGACACGGTTCGCCGCCACGTGCCCACGATTTGCACGTCGTGGCTGCGGTTTTACTGCCGTCGCCTCGATTCCCGCGCATAGTGGGAAGATAATCATGGCGCACGTCTGAGTTCAAACTGTCGTGGACTCCGTGACGTCATCCGTCAACATTTGACGAACCAGTCAAATTGATATGACTTTGCCTGGAAGATTCCTGACAAGCAGTCAGGCCGTATTTCCCATGTTGGCGGCACTGTATCCGACAACTTTTAGTAGGATCGCCGCCTAATTCAACTTTGGAATGCTTGAAGCTCTTCAGCCGCCTACAAGGACAAGGCGGACATCGCAGAAGGCGGCGCCTGGAGAACTTCAACCCTTCCAGGGGCTAATGTTGGGGATATACCCACCAGGGGTATCACTGACATGGATCAATCCGGTTAGTCTAGGGTGGCCCGCAGTGGTGGAAAAGGCTTTGCCTTCCGGGCGGCCCAGATAGCTGATGACCAAGGAGGCGGATGCCGGCAAGGAGGAGGCCCAAGACTGAAGCCCATGAAGCCACCAAGACCAAGACGGAAGGCGGCAAACTTGCCGGCTAGGTTTAGGACTCTGTATTCTTGTCGGTTACGCAATCACCTTGTAACCCTAGGTCCAGCCGCCTATATAAGCTGGACCTCGGGACGCCTTTAGGGCAGACTTTCATACAACAACTCATTGTAACCTGTTCACAGCTATTGACTTATAGTGAGTTATAGCAGCACGTAGGATCTCGCCGCCGCCGTGAGATCCGGAGCTGGGTAAATCGCCGTGTTCAATCCCAACCTCGACGACGTCCACCTTCTTGCCCTACGTTCTCCCTTGGCTAGAAGGACCCCGTCTCCTATCTTTAATGCCGATACCATGACAGTTAGAGATGTTGAAGTATTGGTTGGCAAAATAAAATATCCTGCTGATTTTATTGTGCTTGGTTGCCCTCAAGATTCATTTTGTCCTATCATTTTTGGTAGACCTTTCTTACATACTGTTGGTGCTGAAATTAATTTGCTTAAAGAGAAAGTGTTTATTAATGTGCTGGAGAAAACTTGAATTCAACTTTTCTAAATTTCTGATAAGCATTCAAGAAAGAGCCATTTCTGAAGATGTAATTGAAACTCTTGCTCATGTAGCTGTAGCTTCATCAGACGTGGTGGAACGATATATGCTTAATCAAGATGAACCATTTAATGAAGAAGAAAAAGATGCTTTAGAACAAATACTTTCACAACAACCACCACAATTACAATTGCATATCCCACCTGATAATTTAGGAGTGTTACCACCACCTAAAGGGGATCCTAGTTTTGAATTAAAACCTTTGCCTGAAATCTTAAATATGCATATTTGGATGAGAAGAGCATATATCCTGTCATTATTAGTGCTAACCTTTCAGCTGAAGAAGAAGAGAAATTACTTGATGTGCTTAAAGCTCACCGACCAGCCATTGGATACTCTCTTGATGATCTTAAAGGTATAAGCCCAGCTCTATGTATGCATAAAATTAATTTGGAGGAGGATGCAAAACCTGTTGTTGATTATCAACGCCGTCTCCATCCAAAAATGAAAGAAGTGGTAAGAAAAGAGGTAATAAGACTTATTGAAGCTGGTATCATTTATCCCATAGCTGATAGTAAGTGGGTTAGTCCTGTTCATTGTGTTCCTAAAAAGGGTGGAATGACTGTTGTTCCAAATGATGAGGATGAACTTGTGGCTCAACGTACTGTTGTTGGTTATAGATGTGTATTGATTTCAGGAAGTTAAATAAAGCAACTCGTAAAGATCATTACCCATTGCCATTTATTGATCAAATGTTAGAAAGGTTATCTAAACACTCTCACTTTTGCTATTTAGATGGTTATTCAGGTTTCTCACAAATTCCTGTCATAAAGATGATCAAGAAAGACCACTTTTACTTGCCCATATGGTACATTTGCTTATAGGAGAATGCCATTCGGTTTGTGCAATGCTCCTGCTACTTTTCAAAGATGCATGAATGCTATATTTGCTGATTATATTGAAAAGATAATGGAAGTTTTTATGGATGATTTTTCTGTGTATGGTACTTCCTTCGATAATTGCTTGTTCAACCTTAACAAAGTTTTGCAGCGTGTGAAGACCAACACTTAGTTCTTAATTGGGAGAAGTGTCACTTCATGGTTACTGAAGGTATTGTCTTGGGCATCGGATTTCTGGAGAGGAATAGAAGTTGACCCAGCAAAGATAGAAGCTATTGAAAAGCTGCCATACCCAAGGGACATCAAAGGTATAAGAAGTTTTCTTGGGCATGCAGGTTTTTACCGTAGGTTTATTAAAGATTTCTCCAAAATATCAAAACCTCTAACCAATCTTTTGCAAAAGGATGTTCCTTTCTCTTTTAATGATGATTGTATTGAGTCCTTTAATATTTTGAAGAATGCTTTAATAAGTGCTCCTATTATTCAACCTCCTGATTGGAATTGCCTTTTGAAATTATGTGTGATGCTAGTGATTATGCAGTTGGGGCTGTTTTGGGCCAACGTGTTGATAAGAAACTGAATGTTATTTATTATGCTAGTAGAACACTTGATGCTGCTCAAAGAATTATGCTACAACTGAAAAAGAATTTTTAGCAGTGCTATTTGCTTGTGACAAGTTTAGACCTTATATTACTGATTCAAAGTCACATACATACTGATCATTCTGCTATTAAATATTTAATGAATAAGAAAGATGCTAAGCCTAGACTAATAAGATGGGTACTTTATTGCAAGAATTTGATTTACACATTGTTGATAGGAAAGGGGAAGATAATCAAGTAGCTGATCATCTTTCTAGAATGGAAAATATACCTGATGATCCTATTCCTATTAATGATAGTTTTGTTAATGAACAACTTGCAAATTAATGTTTCTAGTGCTAAAGTTGCATCTCCATGGTTTGCCAACTATGCAAATTTTATTGTTGGTAAAGTTTTACCTCCACACTTCACTTCTCAACAAAGAAAGAAATTCTTTTATGATCTTAGACATTATTTTTGGGATGATCCTTTCTTTATAAGAAAGTGTGGATGGTATTATTAGACGTTGTGTACCTGAGTATGAACAACAGGCTATTATAAGAGATTGTCATGACAGTCCCTATGGAGGGCATCATGCAGGAGATCGTACAGGTGCAAAGGTATTACAATCTGGTTTTTATTGGCCTACTTTATTTAAGGATTGTGCTGAATATGTTAAATCTTGTGATAAATGTCAAAGAGTAGGAAATATTGGTAGGAGAAATGAAATGCCTATGAATTATTCTTACCACTTGAACCATTTGATGTGTGGGGTTTTGACTTTATGGGACCTTTCCCAGAATCAAAGACAAAGCATACTCATATTTTGGTTGCAGTGGATTATGTTACAAAGTGGGTGGAAGCAATTCCAACCAAAAGTGCAGATCATGCCACAGCAATGAAGATGCTTCAGGACATCATTTTCCCCAGGTTTGGTGTTCCTAGGTTTTTAATTACTGATGGTGGTTCTCATTTCTTACATGGTATTCTTAGGAAAACATTGGCAAAATATGATGTTAACCATAGAATTGCATCTCCTTATCATCCCCAAACAAGTGGACAAGTTGAATTAAGTAATAGGGAAATTAAACTCATTTTGGAAAAGACAGTGAATAAGTCTAGGTCTGATTGGCCACTTAAAATTAATGATGCATTATGGGCTTATAGAACTGCTTTTAAAAATCCTATGGGAATGTCTCCTTATAAAATGGTTTATGGAAAAGCTTGTCATTTACCTGTGAATTAGAACATAAAGCTAGATGGGCTATTAAACAATTGAACTTTGATTTTAAAACTGCGGGAGAGAAGAGAATTCTTGATTTAAACCTACTAGATGAATGGAGAAATGAAGCTTATGAAAGTGCCAAATGTTTAAAGAGAAAGTTAAGATTTGGCATGACAAGAAAATTAAAAGAAAGAATTCAAAGTAGGTGATCAAGTTTTATTATACAACTCTCGTTTCAAGTTTTCTGCAGGGAAGTTAGCTTCAAAGTGGCAGGGACCATTAGTGATACAGGGGTGTACCGTTCAGGAGCTATCCGTCTTCACGGTGATATGAAAGGTAAACCTCATGTAGTCAATGGACAACGCCTTAAACATTATATTGCAGGAAAGAGCTTCATCGGAAAGGTGGAGGAGTTGAATTTACAGACACCGGAGGAGGTAATTGCGAAGAATTTGCAGTTTCAGAAACCCAAAATCAATAATAGGTAACTTTTGTGTTGGAAAGTTTCTCGGAATTGCGTAAATTTTACGGAAGTCATTTTTTATGGAAATTAACGTGTGGGACAAGAAAATTGGAAGGAACGGAGACCCGAGGGAGAAAAGAGGGGTCCCACGCGTTAGATTCTTTGGCCGCGTGGGCCCACTCCTTTTGCCCCTCGGAGTCCCGTTTCGTCTCGTTTTCGACTCCGACGCTTCGTCTTGACCTAAAAACCGTCAATATATACCCCTTCCGCCGATCTAATCTCGCACCGAGCGTTCTCGAGCGATCTTTGCTTTTGCTGTTTCTGTCTGTCAGGTTTTAGCCATGTCTAGCTCCGAATCCAACCATGAGGGGAGAGCTTCCCCAAGGGAGGTGTTGTGAACCACTACCTCAACTCCGTGATGGCACCAATGAAGACCTTGTCCTTCAAGGAGGGTGTGCTGCTCGTGGAGGAGGTGAAGGCTCCCAAGACCATCGGCACGGTGGAGGAGAGGCTGGATGACCTGGAACAGAAGATTTCAGGTATAACACTGTTGTTGAACGCAGCCTTGATGCTCATCACTTCATGAACCTGGAGCTGGAGAAGAAGGTTGAAGAGTACAAGGAGAGGCTCAAGACTTGGAGAAGGTATCTACACGTCATCAGAGTTGGACAGATCAATCTCTATGTGGGATGTAGAAAATCAAAACTGCAGTATGAAGAACGCTTCAAGAAGATTGCAGAAGCTGCTACCCTCAGGTATAATGATCCACCTACTCTTTCCATGATGGGAGGCCTTTCCCATGGAAGATGGTGGAATGGGAGGAGGAATATGAGAAAGAAGAGGCTGCAGCAGAGGAAGCACTGGCAGAACGTCAAGCTTGGGGGAGTTCAACCTAGTTTTATCTTTACTAGTTTATCATATCTATCTAGTCATGGTGTGTTTTGCTTTTATCGTTTAGTTATCAATCTCTTTTAGGTTGTGTGAGCTCATGGAGCATTATCATGTATCCCTATCTTGTGGTTTATCAATGAATATTAAAGTATGGTGTCATCCATGATTCTCTTGTTTGGAGATTTATGGGTAACACTCATGCAAATGAGCGTGGCATATTTAGAGTTTCAGTCACATCTTGCCTTGAATTTAATTAACTTGAGTGTGTTGGACAATTGTAGAATTATCTCATTATAAAATAAGTAAAGAGAATGAGTCAATATGACTTGAAAATTAATAGTTTAAGGTTGAGATATAGTCTTGTAGGATAAAAAGTTAGGAAGGGTTAATGAAAAGGATATGAAACACTCTTGTTAGAATCTAGTATCTTTTGAGCAAATTAATGATCATGGATGTTTCAATACTTATGCTCTTGAAAGTGAATGAAAAGGAAGGCACCGAGGATTCGGTTAGCCATGGAAAGTGTAAGATAAAGGTTGTAGAGCATAAGAACTTGATTGAAATATCCATGACTAAAGTTTGCACTAGTTACTAGTGAAGCAAGGGTGTAAACAATTTATATCTATCTTTTCATTTGTCTTCTTTAACTTGTTATCCAATGAGAGTTTATCTTGTCTTTAAATTTCAGCAAAGTATAAATTATAATGCTTGCCATAAGAGCAAAAGCATGTGAAAAATAGTATGATTCAATTGTCCAACATACAATGGTTATTTGCTTTCAAAAGTAAGGGGTGATTGCTAGAGCTTCTACTTATGTTGCCCTTATGTGTATGAGTTTTAGTTCATTAATCTTTCATTGCAATTGAATATGATGATGATACAATGCTCGTATTTATTTATCAACCATAAGTCCATTGATGCATGTAATGATCTATGTCCTTACTTACTCGAGGACGAGTAAAGGTTTAAGCTTGGGGGAGTTGATACGTGCATTTTATATCATCATTTATACAACTTATATTATCATATTAGAATATTATTGGCATTGTATATCATTGTTTTTACATGTTTTAGATGATTTATGGGACTTTCATACAAAGTCCCTATTTTTGGTATTTAATTTCTGGGAGGCTGAAAACCTCCTTTTTCTTGTTTTTAATGTTTCAGGAGCTACAGGGACCCAAATAAGAAAAGGAAAATTGCACAGCTGGTTTTTCATCGGGAGAACAACAGTGGGAAGAAGATCGAAGGAAGAAGAGCCACGAGGCCCAAAAGAGGGGGGCCCACGCAGCCGAGGAATCTGGCCGCGTGGGACCCACTAAGTGGAGCCTCGGGCACTTCCTCGCTCGGGGCTTTTTAACACGCCGTCGTCTCGGCCAAAAAGGGACGCCCTAATTTTTCCAAGTCTATCCGAGGTCGCGGCGGCGGCGGAACTCCTGATTCCCTAGATACTTGTCTTGTGCTCCTATTCATGTTTGTGATTGAGTACTTGTCATTATTTGGAGGTGAAGTTATATTTTCAGATTGTGTTGCACCATTTATGCCACTGAATATCATCATGTTTGCACGTTGTGAGTAGTTCCCGTATGTTCCTGAGGGCATAGGATGAATTGGCAATGATTTATATATGACATGTGTTGGTATTTTGTCTAGTGTTTATCTTTTTATGTGATTCTATGATGGTGTTGTGCGAACGTCGACTGCACACCAGTTCACCTATATGGGCTCATAGGAGAACACCGTAGTGTAATGGAGTGAGGGAGACTTGGGAGGACATGTAAACCTGAGACCGAGTCATGAAGTTACTTTATGGGTATTAGTATCGGGGACCTTAGAGTGTAATGCTATGGTGGGACTTTATGTCTTAATAATTCATGTGCAGTCATTTACTTGGCCACAAGATCCATCATAAGGGGTTTAGTTTATTTATTTAGCTATACCTAACAATGGCTCCGTCCAAGAAGATTAAAACTTGACAAGATATTCAACGTGTTGTTTAATAAATCCCTATGCCTAGCAATATCCATGCCGCCCTCGGGAACGTTTTCCACATATAAGTTACACATCACTTGAGCTTGTCCGCTTGCCACATAAAGGATTGGGCTTTCTCTCTTTGAGAGCTTTTACTTGCTACCATTTATCTTCAGCATTTTTACTCTCTTGCAACTATACAACCAAAAATCCCAAAAACACTTGCATCTTTCATTGTTTTATTTATCATTCTTGCTAACCAATACCTTCAGCTCCTCGTGGGTTCGACAACCTTTTCTAATCGAAAGGTACTACAATTGATCTCCTGCACTTGGGAGTCATCACATCTACATAGAGGAGAAGCAGTGTACGACCACGCTCAGACGTATGAATGAAAAGTGCAGGATCATGCTCACTCGGAGAAAAGCCAGCGGCCCGAACCACAGAAGTGAACCTCTCAAACCAGGCACGAGGGGCTTGTTTGAGCCCATAAAGAGCCTTTCGAAGGCGACAAACATGACCTGATGGAACCTCAATGCCTGGAGGTGGCTGCATATATACTTCCTCATGTAGATCACCATGAAGCAAGGCATTCTTCACGTCCATTTGGGAAATTTTCCATGAACGAGTGGCAGCCACAGCAATCAAAGTGCGAACTGAAGTCATGTGAGCAACTGGAGCAAAAGTCTCATCATAATCTCTCCCATGAGCCTGCTGAAAGCCTCTTGCAACAAGTCTAGCCTTATAGCGTTCCACAGAGCCATCTGACTTGGTTTTAACCCTGTACACCCATTTGCAAGTGATGGGAACTGAGCGAGAAGGTAATGGAACCAAATCCCATGTACCGGTACCCTCTAAAGCTGCAAGCTCCTCTGACATAGCCAGTTGCCACTCAGGTAACACAACCGCCTCCTGGTAAGTAGTAGGCTCATAAGCGGTCGCTGCACAAAAATCATTTCTGTATCTGCTGGGAATCTCAATAGAGGAGCGATCACGAAGAGCATACCTCGTTGTCTGAGAGGAGTCGTCAGTGCAAGGATCAGTAGTACTGGCCGGAGAAGTAGACAAAGGAATAGATGACTGAATATCAGATGGGGCTCTAGGACGACGACTATAATGAAAAGGATAGCTAGCTAGAGGTGGAGCTGGTGCGGAAGAAGATGAATCATGTGCTGGAGGTGGGTCTGATGAAGGCTGATCAGGGATAGAATCATCTGATAAGATAGGTGGAAGTGAAAGAAAGGAGGTAGATTCTAAAGAGGTTGAGGATGATGATCGAGTCGAAGGGGAATAGAAGAAGGGTTGATCCTCAACAAAAGTGACATCACGAGAAAAACGAATGCGACGAGCAAAAGAATCATAGCAACGATAACCCTTATGCTCGAGACTATAGCCAAGGAAAACACACTGAACTGACTGTGCAGTCAACTTGGTACGCTCACGCGGTGCTAAAAGAACATAGCAAGTACAACCGAAAACACGAAGATGGTCATACCTGGGAGGAGAACCAAACAAACTCTCACCAGGAGACTTGCCTTGAAGACGAGAAGAAGGCTGCAGGTTGATAAGATAGACAGCAGTCAAAATAGCTTCAGCCCAAAAAATGAGTAGGCACAAAGGAAGAAATTAGAAGAGTGCGAGCTGTCTCAACAATGTAACGATGCTTACGCTCAGCAACACCATTCTGAGCATGAGCACCAGGACATGAAAGTTGAGGGAGAGTACCTTCAGAAGAGAGAAACTCACGAAAAGATGTAGACAAATATTCCCCCCCCCAGAGTCAGAACGAAAAACACGATGACAGGGATATACCTCTCGGGTACCCTACCATGAGGGTACTTGGTGCACGTATCGACTAAGGCCCAACTATCAAGAGCCTACAAGAAGCCCATAACAGAAGGCCCAAGAAGATGGAGTAACCTCCAAGATTAGACATAGGCATAGTCGGTTGGAACTTTCCTTACATGTAACCTGAGTCGGTTGCGAACTCCCGAGACCCAGCCTATGATATAAAGGCTGGGAGGGCCGCCGATCCAGGATAGGCCATACTCGAACCACCAGAACCCTAGCGAGATCGACATCTCGTCGGGACACCATTGTAGCTCGCATATACACACCAGATCAATACCAGACATGCAGGAAGTAGGGTGTTACTCTCCGGAGGCCCGAACCTGGGTAAATCTTTGCTCTTGCTTGTCAACCAACGAAACTACCAGCTCTACCATGTTCTCTCCCTATAATCTCAACCCTAGGTCCTTAACCATGGGATTTGATGAGTTAACCCCTCGTCAATTGGCGCCGTCTGTGGGAAAGAATAGTGCTGGACTCACGGTTTCTTCGGTTCCATCGGAAAACGGTGACTCGCCGATCGCATCTACAAACGGCAACTCGCCGGCTGCATCGACAAACCACAACTCGCCGACTCGGGCGGCACACGGCAACTCACCGACTCACTCGACAAACGGCAGTACGCCAACTTCACCTGCAAAAAGCACATCAGATCCTCTGATGAACTTCGAGCCGCACTCGCCAGAATTCCAGGAGACGTTCGCTAGTCTCGAGTCAGGTTTGGATTTAACCTTTGGGTCGTTCAATTTTTTCGTAAACAAGCTTGGTATGCAGGACTTGACAGATCCACGCCAACTCGCGACTTCCGCACCCGAGGCTCCATCGACTGCTGCTCCTTCGACTGCGGATCCATCAACTGCGTCCATACCATCGTCGATCCTCCAAGCCTGCTCATCTGCAACAACCATGTCGACTCGAGAATACAACGAGTTCGTGGCAAAAGAACTCCAAGGCGAGGAGGCTGAATCAGCATACTGCACAACGATCCCGAGCTCAATCTTCCACTCGAGGATAGCTTCGACTGCGGGATCTCCCTCAGCGACTTCGATGAGCCCGAAACTCATATCGACAACCACGTCGACTCCGAGATCTGCACCAACAACAACCTCGACTCCAAGATCCATAACGACTTCGCCGACACCGAGATGAGCATAGGCAATGACCACATCGACAAGGAGATCTGTCCATATGGACCACTCGAAGGGATTATCGACTCCGACATGAGCCTTGATGAAGACGTCGATTCCATGACAGGAACCGACAGCACAAACGCGTACCCATGGATCATCCCCCACCAGGTCTACGTTGCCATCAACGGAGAATCATATGAAGCCGCAGCCTCTCGCAGGCCTACAGAATTCCCATGTACGGTAACTATGCCGGATGGGGTCACAACTCTCATAATTACTGCTGAGATGGCAGCAAAAGCGGACAAAGTCATTAAGGAGTGCACAATGATGCCAGCCGACGCAACTCGAGAAGAGATGTTGACCTTCCAGTATTTCAACTGGTAAGAGTCAATTCGACTGCAAAACATGAGAGCAACACTCGATGAGCGCAAAAGGCAAGCCAGTATCTCGAGTGCACGAAGGAGACAGCTATCCCTTAGCTCCACAGGGCGGGTGACCTCAAGAGGCGGATCGAGGCTGCCACGTCTCCCAGAAGTAGAGAGGGCGGCACTCACTCGCAACCTAGACTTGTCATTCATGACACACGACAACGAAGGGATCCCAGTACCCAAAATAGCTGCGGGTGCTCTTTTATCTGTGGGTGCTTACCTCAAAGCAATGCAGCCTCCGGCGGATGACCCCAACGCAGCCCTGCATCGCCAGCAGATCAAATCACTGGCCCTAGCGGTGAAGGCCACACATCCAGACGCAAATACTCCAGGAGGGAGTCGCGATCGCAACATAGTCAGCTCGCGACAGGCAGCACACGATCGTAGTGGTCGCAGTCGCCACTCGGAGGAAACGCGGAGAGGCACACGCCGACGCAGGTCCAGCAAAAGCAGATCTCGAAGGTCTTCAAGTAGCGACTCATATTCCGACCGGGAACCTGAGCCATGCGGAGCCTTGTGCTTCACTCGACGCGTTCGCGAGACACGGATGCCCAAAGGGTTTAAGTTAACATCTGAACAACCCAAGTACACAGGTCGACAGGAACCTTCAGCATGGTTGGAAGACTACAGACTCGCCGTCTCATGCCAACGAGGCACGAATACTACGGCAATGCAATACATACGACTCATGCTCGAAGGTACGGCCCGCGACTGGCTCAAGGCGCTACCTCCATCGTCATACGACTCGTGGGATCACTTCCGCAGGGACTTCATCAAAAACTTCGAACCTCTCTGCGATCGACCGAAAACATTCGAAGAACTGAGAGCTTGCACCCAACGCTCAGACGAAACGTTGAGATCATACATACGGCGATGGACTGAGATACGCAACTCGGTTGGGACAATATCAGAAGATATGGCCATGGATGCTTGCATCATGGGTCTCGCCAGGCGAGATTTAAAAGAAGCACTTGGTCGACAAAAGCCAACCTCTGTGGCTAACCTCATAAAAATCACGACTGAGTGGGCAGATGGAGAGGACTTGGTGCGAACAACCCGCGCCTCTTCACCACGTCATAACCATGATAGCGGCAGTCGAAACCGCAGGGACTCATATAGAGACGACCGGAGGCGCAAGCGTTCCAAACGTCATTACGACGACGACAGACCCGATTTCATGGCGGCTGGGTTCACACAACCCCATGACGACCGAGATAGAAGCGACCGGAGGCCTGATGATCGACGGAGCAGTCGAGATCGCGAGCCACGAAGCGATAGCTACAAGAAGCAAGAGTGGCGAAAGCCGCGTTCTGATGCGCGAAACGAGCGTTCATTCGACGACAAGATGGATGACTATTGCAGGTTCCACCTGTACAAAGGAGAAGACGGAAAATTACGCTCCAATCACTCTCTAAAGAATTGCAGAGAGTTCGAAAAATTGGCATCTGAATACATGCATCTCAAAAAGGCACCCTCCGCAACCGCACCTCAGCCAAACCCTGCACCTGGTCTAATGGCACCACCACTGCCACAACCACCACAGCCTGCCGCAGGCGGACACGTCGCGGGTGCCATACACCCAGTTCCTCGGGTAGAAGAGGATCGGTACCCTCAGCCACAAGGGCAGATGTACATGATACAAAAGGGTCGCCCCTCCAATAGGGAGCAAAAATTACACACTCGACAGGTGAACATGGCTGTCATGGCACCTCCCGCTGTTCCTGAATTTTTGAAGGGATCCGAAACTGCCATAAACTTCAGCCGGGAGGATCATCCCCCAGCTGTAGCTCGACCAGGGCACGCAGCTCTGGTACTCGACGCGCAAATTGGAGGCTACGCCATGACTAAAGTCTTCATGGATGGAGGCAGTGGCATAAACATCATCATTGCAGACACACTTCGCAAAATGAACAGGTCAGTTGAAAACCTACCGAAGTCTACAAATACCTTCCACGGTATCGTCCCAGGTAAAGCAGTCAGCCCGCTAGGCACAATACAACTCGACGTCACGTTCGGGGACCCAAGTCACTTCAGGACGGAGTCGATTGAGTTTGAGGTCGTCGACTGAAAGTCACAATATCACGCCATACGTGGGCGCCCAACGTTCGCTCGATTCATGGCAGTGCCACACTATGCCTACCTCAAGCTAAAGATGCCAGGACCAAAAGGAGTCATCACTGTCCACGGAAACTTTCAAAGGTCCGATTCTTGCGACCGAGAGTTCAGCAAAATCTCCGTGACGTTCGGTATGGAAGAGGCACTCGCCGATCTGTCGATCTCCAATGATCGTACACTCATGCCAGAACACAAAAAATTGGCAGTCGACAGATCGTTCAACGCAGCAAATGACACAAGGTTACATCAGGTGCACCCGACTGATCCGTCTAAGACAGTCAGTGTGTCATCAAGTCTGCCTATCGCATAGGAAAGCGCGCTCGTCGAATTCCTTCGTGAGAACTGGGAAATATTTGCATGGTGTCCAGCCGACATGCCAGGTATCCCCAGGGAATTCGCCGAGCACTCTCTCCAACACTTTCCAGATGCAAAGCCAGTAAAACAAACAATGCGCCGTGTCTTTGGCCCAAAAAGAGCCGCAGTCGAAGCTGAAGTCGATAGACTACTCGCGGCAGGGTTCATCAGAGAGATCAAGAAGTCACAATGGGTGGCCAACCCCGTACTAGTAGAGAAGAAGTATACAGACATCCTTCGGATGTGCGTGGATTTCACAGCCCTCAACAAATGTTGTCCAAAGGATCACTTCCCGCTGCCTCGAATCGACCAGATCGTCGACTCCACCGCCAGGAGCGCTCGACTATCCTTCTTGGATGCTTACTCGGGTTACCACCAGATAAGGATGAAGGAAGAAGACGAAGAGAAAACGGCGTTCATAACCCCACTCGGGGTCTACTGCTACACAACCATGCCCTTTGGGCTAAAAAACGCGGGTGCAACATATCAGCGTATGATGCAAGATTGTCTCAAGAAGCAGATCGGAAGAAACGTCCAAGTATATGTCGATGACATTGTCATCACAACAAGGGAAGAGCACACACTACTCGACGACCTGCGAGAGACGTTCGCCAACCTCAAGCACTTCCACATAAAGCTCAATCCCAAGAAGTGCACATTTGGCGTGCCAGCCGGACAACTCTTGGGGTATCTAGTCTCGGCTCGAGGAATCGAGGCAGACCCGGAGAAAATACATGCCATCTTAACAATGCAAAGGCCTTCAAAGCTTCATGATGTACAAAAATTAGCAGGTCGAGTGGCAGCGCTCAGTCGATTTATCAGCAAACTTGGTGAAAAAGCACTCCCGTTCTATCAGCTGATGAAGAAAGCGGACAAGTTCGAGTGGACGCCAGAAGCCGAAGCAGCTTTCACGGATCTCAAGCGAGTCCTCACAAACCCTCCAGTCCTTGTCGCACCTAAGGTACGGGAACCGCTATACTTGTATGTCTCGGCTACTAACAAGGTGGTGAGTACAGTACTGGTGGTCGAGCGTATGGAGGAGGGACACGCCCAAAGCATACAACGCCCAGTCTACTACTTGAGCGAGGTTCTCTCCATATCAAAACAGCGGTACCCGCACTATCAAAAGCTGGCCTACGCCGTGTTCATGTCATCAAGGAAGCTGACGCACTACTTCGCAGAACACCCGATCACTGTAGTCAGTAACTCAGCGATTGGGGACATTCTCACAAACCCCAACGCAACTGGGAGAGTCGCAAAATGGCTCATCGAGCTAGGACCAAGGGACATCAAGTATGATCACCCGAACGCTATCAAAGCACAAGTCTTACCCGACTTCACAACCGAGTGGATTGAAGCTCAGTTGCCTGGAGCGCCAGATGTGTCTAACTCTTGGACCATGTACTTCGATGGGTCCAAGAAAAACGAAGGTGCAGGCGCAGGTGTCATCCTCATATCTCCAAAAGGAGACAAGCTCCGCTACGTCTTGCAAATGGGATTCGAGTTACCATCAAACAACGAGGCCGAGTATGAGGCCTTGATCCATGGCATGCGGATGGCGAAAGCTCTCGGGTGCACTCGACTGATGATTTATGGTGACTCGAACCTGGTGGTGCAGCAAACAATGAAGGCCTGCGATGCCATCGCAGATAACATGATCGCCTACCGCGACCTGTACAACCTAATGGAGGGCAGCTTTGAAGGCTGCGAGTTGCGGCACATAGGGCGCGAGAGCAACGAAGAAGCAGACATGCTAGCCAATCTAGGCTCGACCAAAGCACCAGTTCCACCCGGTGTTTTCCTCGAGCGTATTGAGCGTAGATCAATCAAGGAAAAACGGGCACCTCCTACATCGACTGCACCAGCCAAGAGCAAAGCACCCAGCACAGAGGACCCGCCAGTCGAGGTACTCCTCATGGAGCCAACTTGGACTCAACCTTTCCTGGCATACATACTCCGTGGCGAGGTACCTGAAGACATAACAGAGTCAAGACGCGTCACTCGACGATCCAAAGCATACACCGTCATCAACGGCGAACTTTACAAGCGCAACATATCAGGTATGTTCCAACGATGCATAGCATTTGAAGATGGCCATCCTTCGTGATATTCATGCAGGTACTTGCGGGCATCACGCTAGCAGTCGATCACTCATAGCCAAAGCCTTTCGCGCAGGCTTTTACTGGCCCACAGCACTCAAAGACGCGGAGGACATAGTCAAAAGGTGCATCGGCTGTCAAAAATTCGCCACAAAACCGCACGCACCCGCATCGGCGTTGAAGACAATACCATTGGCCTGGCCTTTCGCCCAGTGGGGGCTCGATATGGTTGGGCCACTCAAAAAATCCTCCCACGGAGGGCATACTCACCTTCTGGTGGCAGTCGACAACTTTACAAAGTGGATCGAAGCAGTCCCTATCACAAGTTCGACTGCCACTACTGTCGGGGGAATACTTTATGGATTAACCCGCGGCCCATGTTGATAAGTGCGACCTACTTAACTCGCACCAGAAAAGGCCTGCATAGAAGCAAGCCCAATATCGCACCGCCACAAGGAGAAGAATCTAGAAGACGTGTCCCGGACGACGTAAGGAGGAAGTTAGTCTCCAAATAGGTTCCGGTGGATGTATTCCTTGTGGAGGAAGTTTCCTTTGTAACCTAGCGAGCCTCTGTGTATATAAAGAGGACTCGCAGGACTTAGACGGGGTCGAGCGATCAAGCCCTAAACCCTAGTTCATACGGCGAGTACCAGATCGGATCGCCCCCATTGTAACACCACATATATCATATCAATATCAATCTAGGATAGGCAGGAAGTAGGTCTTTTACCTCACATTGAGGGGGCCGAACCTGGGTAAATCTGTGTTCGTCCTTGTTCCTGCGATCCCAAGCTCGGAGACGTTTGACTCGCGTAATCCCACACCTTACGAAGTCATCCATGACATCTGACGTGACAAACCCACGACAGTTGGCGCCCACCGTGGGGCCTGCGGTCAAGAGCGTCACGTTCCGCGCAGGATCGATGAAGGGAGCTGAAGATCTCGCCATCGGCCACATCATCACAGTTGATGGAGTACCTCTCATTGACGATTCAAGCTGGGGGCCGGAGGCTGATTACTTGGAAACCGGTCACATCATCCCGATTGGATCTATCCATGTCTTTGTCGGCTTCATCGGCGGTGGATCAGAGGACCCATCACAGCGAGGCGACTCAGAAGGAGGAGTCGCCGTAACGGTGGATGAAGAAGAAGAATCTACCAACAACGAGCCACTACCCCTCGATGACGAAGAAGCCCAATCCATCGAGTATGTGCTCGAGGAAAGGCTATGTGGAAACCCTAGGGGTGGCAGCTCGCCCTCAGTAGGAGATCAGTGCATGGAAGGGATCTACAGGACCGTGGAAGCAGAAGAAGGGCTGGGCATGCCACAGGGCAGCTTAGCCCCCACGGCACCGCAAGCAGCAGGACAAGCCGCGCCAAACGGATCAGGAGTCGCCGAGCCCGGTTCAAGTCGTGCGGTGCCCGCTGCAACAACCCTAGGAGTCGCGGCCTCAGGAGTTGTGGCCTCAGGAGTCGCAAATAGAGAAACCCCATCCGGAGCTGCACCGACGGAGACGGGGCCAAGAACAACCCCAACACAGCGGCTGTGATGCCCCGAAGCAGCCCGCTGTTTACACCTATATCTGCGGTTAATGCTGCCGCCAGAGTGGCAGAGGTAGAAGCTACCAGGATCGGGCTGTATGATGAAGTCCAAAGGATTGTAGATGAAAGAAGCAGGCTAGCACGCGAGGAGCAGCGCCTCCAACAAGAACAACGGCGACTCGCCGAAGATACCATCATCTTACAAGGAGGATCAAGCACCTTGCCGCACAGACGTCAGATTAGTCGCCTGCAGCCAGGGACAATAAATCCCGTGGAGTTATTATTCCAGTCACCCACCTCTGGACCTACGGTCGCGGTCTCAGCGGTCGATACACCAGTGGCCGCGGCGCCACCCCACGCGATCCCGTCAATCGCAACCAACATGGTGCGTCCAATCGCGTGGTCGGAAGCCGCGGTACCATCAGTCGCGGCACCCTCATACATGCCGCCACCAGTCGTAGTCACGCGACCCGCGACGACTTTAGTCGCGCCCTCAGTTCAGACTTTAGTCGCGCCAACAGTTCCATCTTTCGCAGCGCCAAGAGCGGAGGAAACACCAGGGGCAAGAGCCATGGTGCAAGCTAACAACAGGGCTATCATGCCACCTCCGTCGCCACAACCAACCTTTGTGCAGCAGCCGCCGCCGCAGCCTCAAAGGTTCCACACACCGCAAGGACACTATGCTAGCCCAGTGGAGAATCTCTATGAGGCTACCAACATCTTGGCTAGGTTGACACCGGCAGGAAACACACCGATGGACATAGAGGCGCGGCGCGCTATTGAGATGCTGAGCACAGCAGTAGTACAGCAGGCAAACATGTCTGAACATGCGGGACGACTGCACGCCACCCCCTACAACAGTAGAGCCACGGCGGAAAGAAGCAACCGAGCTGAGTCGCCGCAAGTTGTGACTTCAAGCTCAGCCAGGCGACAAAGGGAAAACCAGCAGGTAGTGCAAGTTCAACCCGCAGAAGTGGCACAGCCGCACGCAGTGATTAACCCTGCAGTGAGGCCAGCTCCATCCAACCTATCAACGCGACTTAAAGGTCCAGTTTGCTTTAGCGAGAGAATTAGGTCTGAGCCGTTCCCTGCAGATTTCAAAGGACCTCGCAAGGTCGCAAACTGCAACCCAAGCATGGATCCAGTAACTTGGCTCAACAATTATGAGATGGGCATGAGCATCCCCAACGCATCTGAGGAGATCTGTGCTCGATACTTAAATATGATGTTGGAAGGCGCAGCCCACACCTGGTTGCAGAACCTACCACCAAACTCAATAAACTCTTGGGACGAGATGAAGGAATTTTTTGTCAAAAATTTCCAAGGCACATGCAAGTGATTCTGTGGCATAGAAGACCTCGAGCGTTGCGTGCAGAAGGAAGGCGAGTCAAGTCGCCACTGGATGAGGAGAGTGGCAGAAATTATACACTCCTCAGACAACATCCCTCCAAGCTCAGCTGTCCTAGTTATGGAGAAAAACTGCAAGTTTGAGCCGCTGGTCCACAAACTGGGTCGCATGAAGGACAAAGTCAAGAGCCTCAGCGAGGTGATGGCAGCAGCTAACAAGTATGCAAGCTCAGATAAGATCAGGGATGCCTCTGATGGAGAGGAGGAGGAAGCTGCTGGCAAAGGAAAGAAGACCAGCAGCAAGCCTCAACAGCAGCAAGCTAGCAACAATAACGCGAGTTACAACAAGCGCAAGAGCGAGGAAGGAAACTCGGGATTAATCGCAAATACGAATGCTCGCTACAAGCCAAGCAATGGCAGAGGAAGAAATTTCCACCCAGTTAACCTGGAAGAAGTTTTCAACCGTCCCTGTGACATCCACATAGGGAAAGATGGAAAGCCACCCAACCATACAAAGGCGCAATGCTATCATTACAAAAAGTGGAAGGATGGACAGCCACTCAATGTGAATAACAACCATCAGAACAATGAGGAAGGCAACCACGGCGGAGGCAACCACAATCCTGCTCCGAACCCACAGTCAAACCAGCCGGAGTTCCCAAAACAGCTGGGTCAATACCACACAATTGTGGTCAATATCTCAAGAAGGGAGCAAAAGCTGCGACGACGCAATCAAGCCGTTAACGCTGTAGTACCAGCCATACCACAGTGGCTGAAGTGGTCAGAGCAACCCATAGTTTGGAGCCGCGAAGATCATCCTGGAGAAATAAATGAAGGAGGCAAGCTCGCGCTTGTAGTTGCCCCTCAAGTCGCAGGATACAAATTAAGCAAAGTATTGATGGATGGAGGAAGCAGCATCAACATACTATACTATGAGACCTTCAAGAGGATGAATCTCCAAGAAAAGCAGCTGCATCCATCGAGAACAACGTTCCACGGAGTCGTGCCATGCGTATCAGCGCAACCGTTAGGGCGAATAAACCTGGAAGTCGCCTTCGGGACGCAAAGTAACTTCAGAAGCGAGTACGTCTGGTTTGAAGTTGTAGATTTCCAGAGCCGCCCATATCATGCCCTCTTTGGCAGAGAAGCATTCGCAAAATTTATTACTCGACCGTGCTACGTATACCTGAAGCTAAAGATGCCTGGTCCCAAGGGAGTCATCACAATCAATGGCAACAAAGAGATAGCACAAGAATGTGAAGAAGGCGACAGAGCTATGGCTAGAGCCGCTTGTGTCGCAGAAAATGTCCGTGCTCCCGAGCCACAACAAAACTTTGATGACGCCGTGAAGGCCAAAAGACACCTGTCTGACCTGCGATTTCGGATTACAGCCGCAAGGGAGGCAAGGAAAGCAAAGGCTACAAGCTATCAGCAATAAGGATATATCCCAAACATCGTGAGTCGCCATCGGCGGCCGCAACAGAACCAACAAGGGTTCACAGTATCAAGCTGGCCGCTCAGGGCTCAAACTTCAATTCTGGTCGCCACCTAGGCGCGACCGACCATATGCATCACTTCTGATCGTCACTCAGGTGCGATCGACTCATGTATCAGGAATTAGCCGCCACCGAGGCGCGGCCGTACCTGTGCATCAAAAACCGGTCGCAATCAGGCGCGACCGAGCAATGTATCATTTCTGGTCGCAATCAGGCGCGATCGACCCATGTATCAGGAATTAGCCGCCACCGAGGCGCGGCCGTACCTGTACATCAAAAATCGGCCGCCACTTAGGCACGGCCGTACCTTATGTATCATTTCTGGTCGCAATCAGGCTCGACCGACCCTGTAATGATTTTGAAATAAAGCCGGCACCCCTACTATCTAGGTGGTTGTCGTTTCGCCTCAAACTACCAATTGAGTTGTGAGTCTTTCATTTCCTAATCATTGGTTCCTTGGGGGGTGCGGCAGCTTTTTAGCGCGGCCCAACTTGGAATCGCCAAACGAGTGGCATTTATCGTGATTATACTCAACCTTACTTGGATGCGACTCGCACTATGCGGCCAAAGTACTGGGGTGTGGCGTCAATCGAGCTTGATTGCCTATCATGGCCGCTCTCGACCCTGAACACACATGTTCCTAGGAAATACTGAGCCGCGCGGGGGCCTAAGTAAGGAAAACCGAGACAAATCATAAGGACCAGACCATTGGTCATAACTTGTACTGCTGAGAGTACTTAATAACCATAAAATATTGTTGCTAACACATCATACCAACAATTATTACAAGCCACTAAGGGCTAAATTTATCATATCATTGTTTTACTTCATTTTTCCCCAGCTTTTTGCTTATGGGAAGGAGGCACAGGCGGCTTACCAAGCTTGCCAGAAGGAGGAGCCGCGGGTCCGCTTGAAGGCTTATCAGTCGCGGGCTTGGGGGCTGCGAAGCTGGACACACCTAGAGAGGAGCTCATTTCTTGGGCAGCCACCACGCTGGCTGATGTAGAGGGTAATCTCTCAAACCTACTCCCATCTGGATGATACTTTCCCAGGAAGGTCGCAAGGTCCACTCCATCCACCAGTTCAGTCGCGTGACCCCGCATGCTCTTCCATGTTGCCGCATACTCCGAGGATGTCAACTCGGTGCCATCAGTCTTCTTTGGAGGCCTACCTTGCACGACCTTGGCAGCATCAAAGGATGGATCATATGTTTTGGCCAGTGCAAGCACATGAGCCGCGCCAGAGCGAGCCGAAGATTCTTTCCACTCCAAGAAGTACTGAGGCGCTTTGAGCAGCCTCTTCAACAAACCTTCAGCATCAGCGGGGACAGGTTTGGTAGGCAGAATACAAGCAGATAATACTTTCATGGCATGGCAAACCCTCCGCGCAAACTTGCGGATATACTCCAGCTGTTCCTGAGTGCTACCATGCTGCGATCTAGCATCATCACCTATAACATGGCAGACATCAGTTGGCGCAGCCATATGCAAACTAAGAAAGTGAAGGAAAAGTGAAGTTGTGGATTGCAAAGCATACCAGTCAGTTCCTGGGTCATGATGGAGACCTTAGCATGAACAAGATTATTGGCATCAGATACTTTTGTCAATTTTTTCTTCAGATCGCCAATTTCCATAGCTTTAAGTCGCGCATCTTCGTTGGCTTCAGCGATGGCATCCTTCTGAGCATTGATCTGGCGATCCTGCTGCTGGATCCTCTCCTGGGACTCCTTCTCCAACTTTTTTAGCCGCAGCTCGGTGGCCTTGGCTTGTTCAGATAGCTTATAGCTTTCATCAGTAAGATCGCCAATTCTGGCGTCTTTTTTCTTCAGTTCAGCCTCGCGTTGGAGAAGGAGCTCGCGCAGATTTTCCAGTTCAGCAGGAGCATCCTGTACTTGCTTCTCCAGAGCATGCTTTTCAGCCATCACTGTGTGCAATTCTTCCTACAAGATTGAAGATTAACACATGAGTAACAGTGGAGAAGTTTGCAATAATTTGCGAGCAGTCACTACAAAGGACAACAATTATAATAAGTATCAAGTTCCCCTTTGTACCAAAGAAGAAACTCGATCCTTGGGGGCTAGAGACAGATAGATACCTTGTAAGCCGCGGATAATTGGGACAGCGCTTCCCGAAGCTCTGCGGCCTGTTTGTCACTTGAAGCAACGATGGCTTGCGACAACAGTTCAGTGCGGCTCAAGGATGAGGAAGAGGCAGCCAATTCAAGGCGCAGCACTGGCGACCGCTGATTTACAGCCGCTGGCGACTCAATCAGCGACGCTTCGACATCCTTTGCCACCTCCTCCGTGTCTTGGGCAACAAGGGGATCAGACCCATCTTCCAGAACCACCTCTGGGGCAGCCGTTTCAGGAGCTTGGACAATAGCCAGATCATCAGTCGTGGCCATGCCCTCCACCACGGCAGGGGAAGCCGCAGGCGCCTTAGGCGGCTCAGTCGCAGCCTCGAGAGTGACTCCCAAGTTAGTCGCAGCTGCAGCATCAGTCGCAACTCTACAAGAACAAGACACTTATATAAGAAAAAAGCATACATGCCAGAAGGGAAATGCTATAAGGAAGTTACTAACCCTGGAGCCATCTTCACAGAGGCCATAAGGCCGTCACTTGACGGCGATGACTGACCTTGGATCCCTGAGTCTACAATCAGAGGTCTATATGTTAGTAAAAGGAAGAGATTATGCAGTCAAGGCATTGAGGCAGAAAGAATTACCAGATTGGGGTTCCATGTCTTTTTCAACCGAGGCATTGGTTCTAAGCACACGCCTGGCAACAGCAGGAGTCGCACCCACAGCGGGTCTGCGACGCTTAGCGGCCTCAGGATTTTCCAAAGCACCAAGCTCTGGCTCCTCCCGGGATAGCCTCTTCGAGATCCTGCGGGGAGTCGGATCGGCCACAGTGGGATGACTCGTAGCTGGCACAGGGCTATCACCCTCCTCCAGTTCAGTATCTTCGTCATCTGAAGCCGCAGTGGCAACAGATGGAATGTCAGCAACTTCACTGCCTTCTAAAGCAGGCAGCAACTTCCTCTTTGCGGCACGCTTGGGAGCAGCAGTGCCCACATCAGCCGCAGGAGCGACCAGTAATTCTCGTCAGCCTGACACAAGAAAAGGAAAATCTTAGTATCAAAAGGAAGTGCAATTCTGCTACAAGGACAAAAAACTAGAGAGGAAAGGTTACCTCGAAGGGCTTGTTGTTAACACTAAAAGGGGCAAGCCCCACCTTGTCAAAGGAAATATTCTTCTCCTCCGTCACACGGGAGACGAACTCCATCCAGTCTTCAGGCTCCCAGTCAGCAGCCTTGGCGCGATCAACGTCAGCAGAAGTGCCAGAGCACTCGAGGAACGACAGTTGACGGGGGCTCACAGGTTGGATAAGCCATTTTGTCCAGCAAGCAAGAAGATCAAGGCCAGTAAGGCCATGGCCGATCAAGGCACGGACCTTGATCAGCGACTCACTGATGAAGGACATAGAGGAGTCTCGAGGTTTGGATTTCAGTCCCTCAGTGGGCACAAAGATTGTGTTGGACCAGGAGGGGAGGCGAGTTTCGCCTTCCGGAGAGGTATCTTGGCAGTAGAAGAAGGATTTTTGCCAAGCCCTGGGTTGATTCGCCAGGGCTAGCTTGGGAAGACAAGAGTTTCTGTGACGTTGCAGAGAGATGGCGCCGACTTGAACATAGGCGCCACCTTTGGTGACAAGTTTGTTGTTGCAGGTGAAAGAAGCCAGCCACAGATCGATGTTGGGGGCTATGCCAAGATAGTCCTCGCACAGCACGTGGAAATTGCTCACTTGGAGCATTGAGTTGGGCCCGATGTCGTGAAGACGGAGGCCTAGACGTTGCAGAAGATTGCGAAAGAAGGAAGAACCTGGCGGCGTGAATCCACGTTCAACGTGTTCCACGAACATCACCAGTTCGTTGGGCTTGGGGCGCGGCTCGATTTCATCGCCTGGCGCCCGCTAGATGTTGTCCTCCTTCGGCGGCAGGAAACCAGCTTCGGCGAGATCCGCAAGAGTTTCCTCCGTCACCCAGGATCCTTCCCAGTTGCAGGAGATCTTGCGCTTATCATCGGATGGCTTTGCCTTGGGTGCCATTGCGAGAAAAGATTAGATCGGAGGCTAAAGTTCGATTGAGGAAGACGGCGGCGCGGCTAGGAATGAAGGAAGAGCAAAGGCAAGTGAATATTGACCTAGGCCGCCGCAGCTTATAACTAGGATGCCCGAATTCAGCGGAACAATTTGCGCCCGCGGAATGAGGAACGGTCCGCAATTGGAGGAAACAGAATATTTCAGATAAGGAAGATGAGTCGCGCAAATGAGTCACGGCTTTGAATCGCATCAGTCAGAGATTGGTCAGAACGCTCACAGTGCAGCTCCACAATCGCTTCAAGCAACCAGAGGATCTTCACCGTGAAGTCCTAACCAATCTTGGGGGCTAATGTCGGGGGAATACTTTATGGATTAATGATGTCTACGCACGCTTCTATTCTTGTAGACAGTGTTGGGCCTCCAAGTGCAGAGGTTTGTAGAACAGCAGCAAGTTTTCCTTAAGTGAATCACCCAAGGTTTATCGAACTCAGGGAGGTAGAGGTCAAAGATATCCCTCTCAAGCAACCCTGCAATTAAGATACAAGAAGTCTCTTGTGTCCCCAACACACCCAATACACTTGTCAGGTGTATAGGTGCACTAGTTCGGCGAAGAGATATTAAAATACAAGTAATATGGATGATTATAAGTGGTAATTGCAATCTGAAATAAAAATGGCAGCAAGCAAACATGTAGCAGAACTGGTTGTAAACGGTGTTTCAATACTTAGAAACAAGGCCTAGGGATCATACTTTCAGTAGTGGACACTCTCAACAATAATAATATAATTGAATACATAGATATTTCCTCTTCACTATGCAACTCTGAGTTATTCTCTCGTTGGATAACGAACACCAATCCACTGCGTAGGGCTATAACAGCACACCTTAAAGTCGCATTCCCATCTAGGGAACCCCACACTGTCAACTTGAGCGCCCTAAAAGTACTAGACAAACACCGCAATTTCATAAAGACATCCAACGCAAATAATAACTCATGATAAGTATTCCTGTTATCTTTAGCCTAAGAGCCACACACGGGGCGCACACTGTCAACTTCGCACCGTGGGACAAAGGTGACTCCGGAGATTACATTAATAAAACCACTTGAGTAGCATATAAGATAATGAAGAGTACATCTATGGATTCAACTAGATTACAAAGCTCATGATCACATAAAGATCACACCATGAGAGAGAGAGATAAACCACATAGCTACCGGTAGAGCCCTCAGCCCCGATGAGAACTACTCCTCCTCATCATGGGAGGCAGCAACGGCGATGAAGATGGCGGTGACGTCGATGGAGATGGCTCCGGGGGCAATTCCCCGTCCCGGCAAGGTACCGGAACAGGACCTTCTGACCCCCGAAACGAAGTTTCGTGGCGGCGGAGCACGGAGATGTATTCGGGAGTTTCGTCAATTGTGTTAGGGTTTACTCCGCGGGGGCTATTTATGGTCCAAAGGGCAGCTCCAGAAGGTTCCCGAGGCCACCACACGTGGCCTCGGCGCGGCCAGATTTAAATCTGGGCCAGCCGACTTGTCGGGCCTCTCCAGGCCGCATACGAACTCCGATGGAGATGAACCTTTTGTATAATCGTGCGGCGGAAAATTCCCTGCAACTTTCGCGACTAGACTTTTTCCATTTGACGTCGTCTTCAGGCCCGAACGTGACGATCTTTGAAAATAGTTTTCAGACAGATTTCTGGAAAGTCCCAATTTGACTCCAACAAGTTTTCCTTTGCCCAATTTTGATAATTCTACACATCAAAGTGTAAAACAAGAACATTGTGCACTTTGGCAACTATTAGTAGGTTAGTCCAATAAATGTCATAATATGATATAAAGTGCATATAAAACATGTGGCAATTGATATAAAACATGCATGGAACATCAAAAATTATAGATACGTTTGAGACGTATCAGCATCCCCAAGCTTAGTTCCTACTCGTCCTCGAGTAGGTAAACGATAAAACAATAATTTTTGAGTGACATGCTACCAACATAATCTTGATCTAATAATGATGTAATGGCAAGTGAGCTGAGATCAAATCATTCAAAGCAAATGTCTATAATTGATATTAAATAAGAGATAATAAAGCAAGATAGTTAAACAAGCTAAAAGTTTTCATGAATGACGGCCTTTAAGACATGAAACCGTACAAGGTTCATTATAGATGTTTTAAGTATCCAGTGTAGGAGTTCTATCCTTCAATTCCAAGCATCAAGCAATTTTTCATAACATAGAGAACGGATCCAGTCAAGTAAAAGTAAACATGAACGTCATGAATCCACTGTTTCGAGGTCTACTCAACCGGTGAGCGTAAGCATTTAGTATTGGCACCAGGATGTTATGGCAAAGAGAACGTTAATGGGGGTTTGGAAGGCCAATGGAAGAAAGTCTCACAAAGCTATAAGTGATCATTAGACAAGAGGAAGTCTTATAATCGAAGCTATGCAAGGAGTAGTGATTGCCATGCAACGGATGCACATAGAGCTATATGTGTATGAAAGCTCTCCAATGGAACTAGTGGGGGTGCATCCAACTCGGTTGCTCACGAAGACCTAGAGCACTTTTGAGGAAGCTCATCATTGGAATATACAACCCAAGTTCTATAACGTAATATTCCCCACATAGTTATACTAGTAAAGCATGAAAACTCTCTCAAATGGAGCATAGGTGCTAAACATGAGCACAAATGATGACTATGAATACTGCAAGTGCTAAACATGAGCACAAC
Organism: Poa pratensis; assembly: GCA_947311845.1. Taxonomy (NCBI): domain Eukaryota; kingdom Viridiplantae; phylum Streptophyta; class Magnoliopsida; order Poales; family Poaceae; genus Poa; species Poa pratensis. Next base: position 24,026,685 of record CAMZMU010000055.1, read on the forward strand.
TTTGATAAAGGATAGTAGTGTTGCCCCCCTTTTCTTTATTCTTTTTTTTTCTTTTTTTTTCTTTTTTTTTTTTTTTCTTTTTCTGTTTCACTTTTCGATGGCCTCCATGGCTCTTTTCTAGCAGGGGCAACACTCTAATATGATTACAAACTTTTTGGTACAAATAACTCATAATGAACAAAACATGATGTATAAAACTGTATGCCTCTGCCAGTGTAGCAGGATGTGCAATGATCTAGCGTAACATGGGTAAACCACACATCAGCTGTATAGAATCATGCAAAGCAATATATAAATGATAAATGACAACAAGTCATGTAATGTAAAATGGAAGTTGCATGGCAATATATCTCGGAACAGCTATGGAAATGCTGTGGTAGGTAGGTATGGTGGCTGTTTTGAGGAAGATGTATGGGTTTATGTGTAGGAGAACAAGAGGAAGTCCTCCCACGGGTTTTGGATGTACTGGCGAAGTATGCACAACTCTCAATGTGAGAAAAGGGCAATGCACAGCACCGAAGAGGCTAGCAAATTTGGATGGTGGAAGTGCCAAAACCGTAGCTTAACATTAGTCAAAAAGAACTCACAAGTTTATTGCAAACAACTAGCAGGTTCAACATTAAGCGCATGGTTAACATTTACCCCAAGGAGGGCCGTTCACGGCGGCACAAGTACCCCGTTAGATCCCTCGACCTTCACACACAACCTAGTTATTACGAACCACTTTTCAGACATGGAAAGCTATCAAGTCCAACTACACCTTCAACAATTTTAGTAGAGTTTGTAGTACGGTACAAGCTTAAAGACAATAATCCACTAATGATTTTAACTTAATTAACCAGCAAGCTTTACCATCTATTACTTAATACCTCAAAACGTTTGCAAGGAATCAGGTTATCAAAGTTCAATGATCTACAAGATTATGCAAGTTTTCATTATACCACTACCACACGCAACATTTTCTGAACCAACATATTAACCAAGCAACTCTCCAAACAAATATAAGTGAAGCAAGAGAGTACTTTCTACAAAAGAACTAATAGCTCTGACAAGAGGTACATGAAAACCAAGAGCTAGAAGCTAAACAGCGCGAAAATTGAATACTCAACAGATATAAGTGAAGAACAAGAGTATTCCAAGAAAAAGCGGAGCGTGTCTCTCTCCCAATCAAGAATGTTGTGATCAAGCTTATTGCAAAAATAAAAGTACAATACTGAAAATAAAAGCACACAGACGCTCCAAGAAAAGCACATATGATGTGAAAGAATTAAAATATAGTTTCACTAGAGATGACCTGATAATTTTGCCGATGAAGAAGGGGATGCCTTGGGCATCCCCAAGCTTAGACGCTTGAGTCTTCTTGAAATATGCTGGGGAGATCCATGGGAGCCTCCCCAAGCTTAAGCTCTTCACTCTTCTTGATCCTATTATATCATCCTTCTCTCTTGACCCTTGAAAACTTCCGTCACACCAAACTCAAAGCAAATCTCATTAGAGGGTTAGTGCACAATCAAAAACTCACATGTTCTATAAAGACGCAATATGACTTGTTACTTTAAACATTAGCTACTGCCACTGATGTTATGTGAAGCTCTTCCACCCAAAAAAGAATTTCACTCAACACTAGTAAAAGAGAGAATGCAAAATAAAAAGGCATAATCTGTCTAAAACAGAACAGTCCGCAAAGACGAATTTTTTCGAGGCACTTACGACGCTCAGATCGAAAAACTTTAACTAACGAAAGATGCATACATATCTGAGGATCACGCACAAAAATTTCAGATTTAAATAATTTTTCTGTGATTTTACAGAATTAAACGGTGAACAGCAAAATCTGTTCCTGCGCAGAAATCCAAATTAGCATCATCTTCCTATTAGAGGCTACTTGGCACAACAATGCAAGAAAATAAAGATACAAAGGCATTGCTACAGAAGTAAACAGCACCTTGACTCAAATAAAAAAAATTGCAGAAAAAAAACAATGGGTTGTCTCCCACAAGCGCTTTTCTTTAAAGCCTTTTAGCTAGGCATGATAATTTTGATGATGCTCTCATATGTATAAGAGTGAATATGAAAGAGCATCAAGAAGCAAATATCAAACACATTTAAGTCTAACCCACTTCCTATGCAAAGGAATCTTGTAAGAAAATAAATCAATAAAGCACAAAGTGACTAGCATAGGAAGGCAAAACAAGTGCAACATCAAAACTTTCAACATAAAGAGAGGAGACTTAATATTATTGTGATGTATGAATCCATGTCTCCCTCTCTCATAATAACTTCAGTAGCATCATTGATAAAATCCACAATATAACCATCACATGAAACATTCTTATCATGACCATATGCATAAAGTATCAATATTTTCCACATAAGCAAAATCCTTCTTATTAATAACAATGGGAGTAGGATCATCATAAAGAACTCGAACATGATAGACAAGTTGTATATTAGAGGGATGGTTTTGAGAATCCCTCCATAATTATGACAAGTTTCATGAGGATGATTGTAATTATAACCTATGTCATAGTTATCTTTATAATAATTATCAAAGACTGGAGGCATAGTATCATCATAAACAATAGAATAGTTATCTTCCAAAGTGTGTTCATTTGTAAACATATCATCATCATTTTTACTAGAAGGAGAGGTCTCAAATATATAATCATCATTAGCAAAAGGATTTTCAAAAACATCACCAGGAGGAGAGGTTTCAAAATATAATTATTACTAGCAAAAGGATTTTCAAACACCTCATCCCCAAGCTTAATGCTTCCTATATCATCATTGGAAGGAACATGGATAGTACTAATAGTATAGCAATTATTAACATCATCATTTTCAGAATTGGAACCCAAAAGATTTTCAATACCAAAAGTAGTGTGCTTTTCCCAATCATGATCACTACTATAAGTAACAGGCATAGGATCATCATCGAATTCAGACTCATCAGCAACAACTATAATAGGAGCAATATGCTTAGGGGAAGATACCGTTTCCTCTCTCCTTTTACTCCTCTTCTTCTTCTTTCCCTCTTTAGGAGGGAGAGGCTTGAAAGGAGGCTTCACCACATACCCTGGTTTATTGTTAGAAACAATAGAAGAAGCTTGGGAGGATTCCTCTTTTTCATTAATAAGAGTAAAACAAACATTAGTCCTTTCATATTTTGGTAAAGTCGATCCATCTTTTATAATATTTTGTATGTAAGTGTTGGCATGGCAATTGTTAGCACAATAGAGATGACATCCATGCAATACGCTATTCATATCAAAAGCACTCATATCTAACGAAGAAGTTTTTCTTGATAACTCTTCACACCCCAAAAATAATGTAAGTTCATCATGCTGATTAGGAGTGATCATGTTATCACAAAAGTCTTCCGCAATATCCTTATTAGAACCTGAGCATTGGAATTCGAAGTGACCCTTTTTATAGCAAAGTTCACAAATAAAAGGATAGAGGGCACAAACTTTTTCAGCAAGATCATTTAGAGCCCTGTGCCACATTCTAGTTTTTTCATTCCTATGATGGATACAATAATCTTCTTCGATTTGATTCTTTTCACAAGGTCTAAGTGCTCCACAAAAATTAACATGCTTATAAGAAATAGTATTTTCAGAAGTTTGAGCATGTTTATTGCAATCATTAGTAACAATTTCATTTTCCATGCAAGTGTCTTTGAAAGGTTCATGATACATGTCCCAATTTTCTTTAGGAACATTAATATGAGAAGCAAAGGCTCTACAATAATCAACAATAATTTGAGAATCAAGACCATATTTAGCACTAAGCTCATGAAAACTAGCAGTTTCAGCGAAAGACTTAATGCAATCATACTCATAGTTTATACCTGATTCTTTACCTTTGTCGTTCTCCCAATCTTCAGTATTGCCTTGAATTGTTTCAAGAAGATCCCATTTAGCTTCAACCTTCTTACTTGTGAAAGAACCCTCTGAACAGGCATCTAGATAATCCTTGTAATGACCTGAAAGCCTTGCATAAAAATTAGTAACAATTATTTCCTCAGGAAGCCCATGGTTAGGACATTTGAGTATTAATGTTTTCAGTCTTTCCCAAGCTTGAGCAATGCTTTCTCCATCACGAGGACAAAAATTATAAATGTAATTCCTATCTAAATGCATTTCATAAGGAGGATAAAATTTAGAGTCAAAGAGAAATTCAAGCTCCTTCCACTCCGAATGATGAGGATCATCCAGTAGATCATACCACTCCCTAGCTTTGTCCTTAAGTGACAATGGAAATAATTTCTTCATGGCATTTTCCCTTGATAAACCTGCAACCTTAAACAACTCACAAAGTTCTGTAAGTTTCAACAAGTGATCACGTGGATGGACTGTTCCATCCCCTGCATAACGTTCATCCATAACCTTTTCAACAATTTCCATAGGTATTTCAAAAGGAATACTTTCAGTAGGTGGATTTAGAATATCACAAGCATCATTAGAATTATCACATATGGGAGACAAAGTATTATCAAAGCAAATTTTCTCCTCCAAAGCTGGGGAACTAAAAAGATCATTTTCAAAACTAGCTTCCCCAAGCTTAGACTTTTCCATAGCATTAGCAATAATGGTGTTCAAAGAATTCATGCTAATAACATTGCTACCACTATTATGCAAACAAACTTCCATAGGTTTTTAATTTTCTCTTCAAAAGCATCATGTCCTAATTCAATATAAAGTTCATAAAGATCTCTAATTTTTTTGTTGTTTTCCATTAAGCCTAACTAGTGAAATAAAAACAAGAAACAAAAAGATATAATTGCAGAATCTAAAGGAAATACCTTCGAGCACTCACACGTCAGCAACAGTGCTAGAAAATAGCTAAGTAGCTGGAGGATGTGAGTACCTTTTACCTTACCTCCCCGGCAACGGCGCCAGAAAATAGCTTGATGTCTACGCACGCTTCTATTCTTGTAGACAGTGTTGGGCCTCCAAGTGCAGAGGTTTGTAGAACAGCAGCAAGTTTCCCTTAAGTGAATCACCCAAGGTTTATCGAACTCAGGGAGGTAGAGGTCAAAGATATCCCTCTCAAGCAACCCTGCAATTAAGATACAAGAAGTCTCTTGTGTCCCCAACACACCCAATACACTTGTCAGGTGTATAGGTGCACTAGTTCGGCGAAGAGATATTAAAATACAAGTAATATGGATGATTATAAGTGGTAATTGCAATCTGAAATAAAAATGGCAGCAAGCAAACATGTAGCAGAACTGGTTGTAAACGGTGTTTCAATGCTTAGAAACAAGGCCTAGGGATCATACTTTCACTAGTGGACACTCTCAACAATAATAATATAATTGAATACATAGATATTTCCTCTTCACTATGCTACTCTGAGTTATTCTCTCGTTGGATAACGAACACCAATCCACTGCGTAGGGCTATAAAGCACACCTTAAAGTCGCATTCCACATCTAGGAACCCCACACTGTCAACTTGAGCGCCCTAAATAGTACTAGACAAACACCGCAATTTCATAGAGACATCCAACGCAAATAATAACTCATGATAAGTATTCCTGTTATCTTTAGCCTAAGAGCCACACACGGGGCGCACACTGTCAACTTCGCACCGTGGGACAAAGGTGACTCCGGAGATTACATTAATAAAACCACTTGAGTAGCATATAAGATAATGAAGAGTACATCTATGGATTCAACTAGATTACAAAGCTCATGATCACATAAAGATCACACCATGAGAGAGAGATAAACCACATAGCTACCGGTAGAGCCCTCAGCCCCGATGAAGAACTACTCCCTCCTCATCATGGGAGGCAGCAACGGCGATGAAGATGGCGGTGGCGTCGATGGAGATGGCTCCGGGGGCAATTCCCCGTCCCGGCAAGGTACCGGAATAGGACCTTCTGACCCCCGAAACGAAGTTTCGTGGCGGCGGAGCACGGAGATGTATTCGGGAGTTTCGTCAATTGTGTTAGGGTTTACTCCGCGGGGGCAATTTATGGTCCAAAGGGCAGCTCCAGAAGGTTCCCGAGGCCACCACACGTGGCCTCGGCGCGGCCAGATTTAAATCTGGGCCAGCCGACTTGTCGGGCCTCTCCAGGCCGCATCCGAACTCCGATGGAGATGAACCTTTTGTATAGATCGTGCGGCGGAAAATTCCCTGCAACTTTCCCGACTATACTTTTTCCATTTGACGTCGTCTTCAGGCCCGAACGTGACGATCTTTGAAAATAGTTTTCAGATAGATTTTTGGAAAGTCCCAATTTGACTCCAACAAGGTTTCCTTTGCCCAATTTTGATAATTCCTACACATTAAAGTGTAAAACAAGAACATTGTGCACTTTGGCAACTATTAGTAGGTTGGTACAATAAATATCATAATATGATATAAAGTGCATATAAAACATGTGGCAATTGATATAAAACAAGCATGGAACATCAAAAATTATAGATACGTTTGAGACGTATCAATTAACCCGCGGCCCATGTTGATAAGTGCGACCTACTTAACTCGCACCAGAAAAGGCCTGCATAGAAGCAAGCCCAATATCGCACCGCCACAAGGAGAAGAATCTAGAAGACGTGTCCCGGACGACGTAAGGAGGAAGTTAGTCTCCAAATAGGTTCCGGTTGATGTATTCCTTGTGGAGGAAGTTTCCTTTGTAACCTAGCGAGCCTCTGTGTATATAAAGAGGACTCGCAGGACTTAGACGGGGTCGAGCGATCAAGCCCTAAACCCTAGTTCATACGGCGAGTACCAGATCGGATCGCCCCCATTATAACACCACATATATCATATCAATATCAATCTAGGATAGGCAGGAAGTAGGTCTTTTACCTCACATTGAGGGGGCCGAACCTGGGTAAATCTGTGTTCGTCCTTGTTCCTGCGATCCCAAGCTCGGAGACGTTTGACTCGCGTAATCCCACACCTTACGAAGTCATCCATGACATCTGACGTGACAAACCCACGACAACTACGGCAGTCAATTTCATAAAGTCCATCATATACCGCTTCGGTGTACCAAACAGTATCATCACTACAAACTTCATAGCTGAAGAGTTTCGGTCTTTCTGCAAAGAGCAAGACATTATGCTCAACTACGCATATGTGGCACACCCGCAGTCCAATGGACTCGTAACGAGCGGGTGCTTGGGTCGAAGAACTCCCATCTGTGCTATGGAGCCTACGCACAACTCCTAACGCTTCAACACACTTCACCCCATTTTTCATGGTGTACGGCGCAGAGGCAATCCTGCCATCAGATGTAAGATTCAATGCACCAAGAGTCGAAGCATACAACGAAGAAGACGCAGAAGAAGCACTCGAAGACGTAGTCGACTTGCTCGACGAAGCACGCGATACAGCTCTGGCTCGCACAGCCATCTATCAGCAGGATCTTCGCAACTATCATAGCCATCGACTGCGCACCAGATTCTTCGTGGTGGGTGACCTAGTACTTCAACTGAAGCAAAAGAAGGTGCACAAGCTCGCCTCTCCATGGGAGGGACCCTTCATCATCACCGAGGTCCTCGACGGCGACGCGTACAGGCTGAAGCATGCGAAGACAGGCGAACTTTCGCACAATCCATGGAACGTTGCGCACCTGCGCCGTTTCTATGCGTAGATTGCTCAGTCGAACAATGTAATAGGCGATATGTCGGATGGCTGCAGGTTTCAGACGCGCTCTTTTCCTTACCAGGGTACCTACGGGGGCTGGAAGGTTTTTAGTGAGGCGGCATGCGGCTTAACATTCAAAAATGGAATACAATCAATGTTTTCCCTATCTCTTTCCGTTTTCTAGTTGCATAACTCGCAAGCAAAGCATAATAGCCGCACCCGAACACTCGGGGGCTGGGTGGAATAATTTCAGAAAACACAGCCGCACTCGAATACTCGGGAGCTGTGCCATCATTAAGTTCATACTCAGAGCATTTCATAAACCCCACTCGAATACTCGGGGGCTGTGGAAACCGCAACATAAACAATTCATACAAGAAGCAAACTTACACTCGGGGGCTGCGCCCCGCAGATGTGTTACATATACATAAAGCACAAAGTTTTGTTCGACAACTTGGTACAAGCTTCTACACAAATGTACACTCGACCTACTCTACGGGTTCGTCCTTCGGTTGAACCCATTTCTCCTCCTCCTTCAGTACCTGATGAATCAGGACCAATGCGTCCACCCGAGTCTCTTTATAGTGCTCCTCCATAGGCACAGGACCACCACCTGGTACAGGAGCGGGTCCCATTGTAATCTTCTTTAGGTCAAGGTGAGGAAGGTGCGACCACACAAAGGCAAGAGCAACGTTAGGCCCGCTAATCAGTTGCTCGCGCACAAACTTCTTGATCGCCTTGCCCTTTCGAAACTTCCTCAACAATGCCATGAGGCTCTGCGACGGTTCGTTCAAAGGGAATAAAGCGTCATGGACTCGGAGCAAAGCCAACCTGCAAGTTTCCAGTCGAATGGCGGTTCGCCACGCACGATCTAAGAGCTTCACCAAAATGGCACTCCTTGCCCTGTCTGACCAAAAGGGGTGGGCGGCGTATTCCGCGCTACTCGCATGACTGTCGAGTCGGTCATGTATCCGCGCCTCCTCCTTCGGCTGGTCAAAACAAACACCTATGGCAAAATAAGGCAAACTTGTTACCACAGTCAACTTGTGTGCCAAGCCCACAATTCGATTTCCAAAAGAGCTTACATTCAAGCTGCAGGTTCACTCTCTCCAACTCCTCAAGCGAGAAAGTCTCCCGCTCTGTAGCTGGAGATGGCCTCGATTGCAGCTCTGCATATGCCTCTTGCATATCCTTCAGCTCGCCGTTCACCTTTGAAAGCTTGAGCTGAAGGTAGTCCATAATTTTCTGGTCATTCACGCTTCGTGACTTCGAGGAGCCACCCACAACAGGGCCAGTCGATGCTTTAGAAGCTCGGTTCTACATTCAGAATAACTCAGAGCATAAGGGAAAATGAAGAGCTCAAGCAAAAGGCTCGGGGGCTACGCCTCCCGATTACTGAAGTTCATATTTCATAAAGCACAAATACGATGTCTGACGATTTACAGATAGCAAAAGCAAAATCATAAAATCCCTAACACTAGGCGGCAAAGGGGTCACTCGACAGTCATCGACTTCTTGGAGGAAGCCTTCTTCGCCTGAACCTTGGCTGCCCTGTTCTCAACAGCTGTTACAAGCTGTTGAGCATACTTTTTCGCGGCCTCCATCCAAGTGCCTAAACCGACGGTTTTGTCGTCAGGCCCCCTCGGGAACTTCGTCGTGACCTTGTCAAAATCTGCCTCGACTCCGTGCGCGAGCAACATGAGAAAAGTAGTCTGAGCACCACTTACCATTTGCTCGCGACAGAAATCGGCGATGGCAGTTCCTTCTGGCTTGAACAGCTCCACCAGTTCTGCAAATGAAGATGGAAGCTTTTCACCTGGGAAGAAGCTGCCGTGAAGGGCGCCCAAAGCACTCGACGCCTGCGTCAGCATCTCCCCTGCTCTACTACTGGTAACCTCTGCGACGGCTACACTTTCGTCAAGTGAAGCGCCAATGCTTTGCTTGCCATGAGCAGCAGGGCCATCCATCACGCCTAGCATAGCATGTACACAGCATGATCAGCAGCATGTTACAAAAACTTCAAATATCTAAGGCAACGGCAAAATTGCGTACCAGTCAAAGTGGTGCTGGCAGCAGAGAGTCGACCAATTGCATTGTCCTCCCTAACTTCGGCTGCCTTCAGCCTCTTCTCCAGATCAGCGACTCGACGGGAAGCTTTGTTCAGCTCCTCTGCAGCGTCAGCAGCCGACTCTGCACAACACATAAGCATTTCAACATGCTGCAAAAAGAGATAGTTACATCACAACTTGAGTTCTCATTACAAGATACTTACTCTTAGCATCCTCGAGTTGCTGCTGCAGGGTGGCGGTTTCCGTCTCCATACGAACATACTTGGCGCCAGCCTTTAGCGGCTCTTGCACAAATGACTACAGCACAGCATGAGCAAATGCAGAACTCAATCACCGAGTCTATGAAAAAATTTCGCCCCTGATAATAATTCAACTGCCGCCATAAACTTACATGATCTAAGAAGGACGAAGTCGACGCGGGAACACCTGTTGCTGCTGCCTCCTCTTTGTCGGCTGCAACCTCAGGCTCGGGCGATGTAGCCGCGTCTGCAGCAGCCGGAGTCGCAGTGGTAGGCGGCTGTTCTGGTGGCAGACTGCGGGCAGTCGACGCCGCGCTACTCTTTTCCATCAGGGATGGCGGCGGCAAATCCTCGTCCGAGGACACGCTGTTTCACACATGCTAAGTAAACAACTTGGCGACGATCATAAAACGTCAAAATGCAAATGCACATCATACTTACTCTTCAGTGAGGTCGACCATTCGATCAGGTGCAAGCACACCCACGCTCGGGCGCGATTTCTTCGGTGGTCGCGGGGGGAGCGAGCGAATCGGAGGAACGTCGAGTGGCGCCATCATCGACTCCGTCTCGTTTCCTTCCTTCTCCTCCGAGTCAGCAGTATCTTCTTCCTCACGCGACCGCTTCTGCTTGGTCTGCACCTCAGAATCGCCTTCTTCAGGTTCTGGAGTCTCGGCGGGGGCGACTGAGGTCACCTCATCATCTGAGCCAACTTCGAGTGGCTCATTATCCGGCACGGGGCCGCTCTCTGGCAGTGGAGGCATTGACTTGCAAATTTTGTGTTTCTACACATGGAAGTAGTAACAGAATTAAACACACGCATGCATAACATGGCAACTCACACTTGGTAGCGAGTGTTACCTGTGGCAGAGGGTTGCTAGCTTCATAAGGAGGAACTGGCGAGTTCGTCTCGCAAGGCTCCTCATCAGTCAGCTTGGTAAGGCCTCTTACCAACTTCTCTACTTCCCCAGCAGACAGTTCCACTGCGAGCGAGCAGGTTGGGTCAGAAACCCCATTGTACGCCCACATGGCATGAACTCGAGCATGTAGAGGTTGCACTCGCCTCCTAAGGAAGGTGGCTAGCAAATGGATTTCAGTCATCTCCCGACCCACATTGGTCTGAAGCTTCAGCACCTTCTTCATCAGAAATTCAGCCTCTTTGGCTTCGACTCCGGTGGGTTGTGCGATCCAGGATGGCCTCTTGGCCACTGTGGCATCTGCGTCCAAAGGTGGCAATCCGCACGATTGGTTGCCAATGGTCACATCTTTGATGTAGAACCACTTCTGGCGCCACCCTTGCACAGATTCGACAAACTTAATCTTGAAGTACTCGACGTCAGGTCGAGTTTGCACTCTAAAACCGCCAGGTCCTTTGACGTTGTGCTGGCGCTTGACATTGAAGATGCGCCGAAACAGCCCAAAGTGGGGCGCAACGCCCAAGAAGCATTCGCAAAGAACGAAGAAACACGCAATGTGCAAAAGCCCATTGGGGGTAAAATCGTGCAATTGCACCCCATAAACGTGCATCAGTGCACGAAGAAAATCATGAACAGGGAAGGAGAAGCCCCTGTTCATAAAATCCACAGAACAGACTCGCTCATTGGGGCCTGGGCGCGGGATTACCTCGGCGCCGGGGATGCGCACCTGCGTCGGGTCCGCAGGGATCATCCCTTCATTCCTCAGGCCGGTGAGCATCTGATTGCTCACCGCGGACTTGGTCCAGGCGCCCTTGGATCTTTTCAAATCACCGGCGGCGGCCTTGCCTGTGGCGCTGTCCGCCGAGGCGTTCACAGCGCTCCTGCCCTTGCGGGGAGCAGGCTTCGTCATCGTAATGGTGGGTGGCAAGAGCTTTGCTGTTAGGCTATGGCGATGCGCTAGGAGGAAGAAGAAGCAGCTGCGGCGAAGAACGAATGGCAAGTAAAAACTTTATTTACTCCGCCGCGCCCTTTTAACCTCAACTCAAAAGAATCCGCACCGTTGATGCGAGATTGTGGGCAGAGTAGCATATCAAGCCATACACGTGGCAGCCTTGGAAAGCAACCGTCACCGGCCACGATGCCCACAACGCACGGGAATCTAGGAACCATCATCACAATCCCGGAAAAATCGTGCCCGAGCGGTCAAATTCAGTCCAAACGGCACCGCCCTTGGTCAGCACTGCGGCGTGGGCCCACAAGCATGTCATGTCCTATCAGTCATACCAAAGCACGCAATAGCGTGTCAGAAATTGCAGTCGAGGCAGGCGTCAGTGCTGACGTCACTTAAGTCTCGCACACGATGGATATTTCGAGTCATCCAGCATTCAGAATCAAACGCCAGTCCTTCGACTGAGTAGCAAGCAAGCATATAAGTAGTCGACAGTTTCTTCGACTGCGTATACTACTCTCATCGGGAGCGTATCAAAAATTCTTCGGCTGACAATAAATGGGATAAACAGATTTGAGATTATCCTTCATTGAAAACAATACAGCACAATCTCGGGGGCTACTCCCATCGGGAGCGCTGTCGCGCACCCGATAGAATAATGACAAAGTATCAGTCGACAAAAGATTCGACTCGGTTCATATGCAAAATCTGATGCAAAATCATACTCGATAAATTCCCGAGTTGCGTCCGCCACAAATACCTCGGATGTTGCATGCATAGTGCAAAGGTAAGACCCACCGAACTTTCGAGCTGGGCTGAGGACCGCTCCAGCAGCGTTAATCCTTACAACTTTCCGTGTCAGCAGATATGATGAAAAATCTCGACGGACGCGTTGGGTAATCTCAAAGTTATACTGCACATCGATTCAGTAAGACCTCCGCAGCCTAGTCGAGTCTGACCAGTTTGTTCCAGATTCGAGTCCAGGGACTCGAGTTTGATTGAAAGCTAGTAAGGTTTTACCCGAATGTGTAGTTAACCAGTCCCGATCCGTCGAGTGTACTGGGCCTGCTAAGCTATTATCCCTTGATTATCATAAGCAAAAACCAAAGTCGATAAAATACTCGACATAGCCAACATGTGCTATTCATACAGGAATTCCAATTATAAACACAAGTACAAAGAATACGACGTGCACTAATGAATGAGTCTATGCCCGATTCTTCGAAGTCAGACAAGTACTCGGGGGCTACTGACAGGGATATACCTCTCGGGTACCCTACCATGAGGGTTCATGGTGCACGTATCGACTAAGGCCCAACTATCAAGAGCCTACAAGAAGCCCATAACAGAAGGCCCAAGAAGGAGTAACCTCCAAGATTAGATATAGGCATAGTCGGTTGGAACTTTCCTTACATGTAACCTGAGTCGGTTGCGAACTCCCGAGACCCAGCCTATGATATAAAGGCTGGGAGGGCCACCGATCTAGGACAGGCCATACTCGAACCACCAGAACCCTAGCGAGATCGACATCTCGCCGGGACCCCATTGTAGCTCGCATATACACACCAGATCAATACCAGACAAGCAGGAAGTAGGGTGTTACTCTCCGGAGGCCTGAACCTGGGTAAATCTTTGCTCTTGCTTGTCAACCAACGAAACTACCAGCTCTACCACGTTCTCTCCCTATAATCTCAACCCTAGGTCCTTAACCATGGGATTTGATGAGTTAACCCCTCGTCACACGAATAGCACTAGAGAATTGAGTATGCACCATGCACACAAAAGCCTTATATATAGAAATCAGCTCAGAACGATGCTTCATAAAATACACCCAAGTATATCGAGAGTGGTCATCAATAAATATGACATAGTATTTGTGACCACCTTGAGAGGGACCCCATACATCAGAGTGCACTAAATCAAAAAGATGGCTAGAATGACTAGTGCTAGAATAGTAGGGGAGTTGAATCTGTTTGCCTAGCTTACATCCCTTACAGTGAAAACCAGAATCTACAGAGACACGACCCAAAACACCTTGTTGAACAAGAGTGGATAACCGAGAACCACACAGGTGACCTAAACGATGGTGCCACTGGGCAAACGAAAAAGACGAAGAAGATCTTGATGTTGATGCTGCAGTCCGAAATAGAGATGAAGTGGAATCCGAAGGAAGGTGCAAGTTGTTAAGGACATAGAGGGATGTGGATCCTCTACGGCGATGGCCAGTTCCAATGATCCTCTTGCTCTGACGATCCTGCACATAACAAGAGGAGGCATCAAAACCAACAAAATAGTTCATATCAGTAATCTGACCAACAGACATAAGGTTCATGGACAACTGAGGAACAAAAGAGATATCAGGAACAGTAAACTTGGATGTGCAAAGAGAACCCTGATGGATAACAGAACAAGATGTTCCATCAGCTGTCTGAACAGATGCGCCATCCTGTACTGGCTGGCAAGATACAAGCTGAGAGCGGTCAGAGGTCACATGGAAAGAGGCGCCAGAGTCCAAAACCCAAGGCTGAGCTGGAACCACAGCAGACTGAGAGAGAGCAGACACAGAAGCACTCCTCGCTGGTGGTTCGGAGACAACAACAGTAGAAGGCCTCACAAACTGAGACTGAGCACGGTCAGGTGCCCGACGCTGCTGATCCTGAAGGGCTGCTCGTCTAGCACGAAACTCAGCTAACAACTCTGGGTGAAGCTGGAAGCAACCAGCCATGTTGTGTCCTGTCCTCTTGCAATGTGTGCAGAAATCACGCGACGAAGGTGAAGCCTTGGGAGGACCTGTCCTCTGAGGAAAACCCAGAACACTGTTGTGTAGGGATGGTGTAGAAGTGGCAGCAATAGAACGAAGACGAGTGTCCTCGGCAATCAGACTAGCAAGTGCCTCAGTCAAGGTGGGAGAAGTAGCACGACCAAGCAGCTGAGTGCGAATGTTCTCATACTCCTGCCTCAGCTTCATCACAAACTGATACATGAGAGTTCGTTGTTCAAATTCTTCCTTAGCCGCACAAGATTCGCAACCAGGGCTGCTCTTTGGAACCATGGAGCCAAGTTGGCCACTAATGCGAGTGAAGGCAGCATAGTACTCATCCATGGACATGTCATTTTGCTGAGTACGGTGTAAATTCTGTAGCAAGGAGAAATGAAGAGCACCACTAGGCTAAAGATACCGCTGCTCAAAATATTTCCAGATTTCCTTGGCTGATGTGTGATGCTCAAGACTCATCCGGAGAGAGGGGTCAACACCCATAACCAAGGCTCCCATCACACGGTCATCAGCCTTTTTCCAAGATTTCTTTGCTGCTTCATCCTCTCGAGTAGGTGGATCATCGGTCAAGTGAGAGGCAAGACCAGCAGCTCTCACAACAGTCCTAGCTGAGAAGGCCCATTCTCTGTAGTTTGAGCCATCCAGCTTGATGTCAATATACATGGAACCAGCCCCTGTCCCAAATTCATTTCTTGCCATGGCTCAAAACAAGTTACAGAACACACAAGATACTCAATATAATGAAGGAACTGGTGAGCAATTTCTGAAGAAAAAGGCAGACCAAAAATAGCAGCAGCACTGGAATTTCAGTAGCACAAGCACAAGCAATTTCAGTAGCTCAAACAGCAGCACGGTCAATTTCTGGAGAGGAAGAGACCGAGGAGCAGCAGCAACACAGCAGCAACACAAATTTGATAGGGAAAATACCACGGGAGGCAATCTTGCTGGAAAACAGGGGATGAGAAGCCGGTGGTGATGAGGACCGAAGACAGGGCTGCTGGAAAGCACACCCCACAGGTTGATGACGAAAATAAAGAGGGCCGGATGTGCGGAAACCACCGGACCAGAAGGGGCTCGCCTGAATCAACCCGCCGGCGGTGACATGGGTGGGGGCGGCAGAAGGCAAGCTAGGTTTCCTGCTCTGATACCATGTTTAATATCGTGAAGAAAACAAATGACCGAACTGGGGATTCGTATTGACTTGGAGAGACCTTTACATGTTACATGTGGGTTGGGCCCTTTACTCTACTCTAATGGGCCTATACAGAATATATACTTAACACAATCCACCACCGCAGTCCTCACATCTCACAGCTCAAATCGATCATCGCCATTAACCACCCCTCGAACCGAAACCATCTCCAAGGACAAAATGTGCAACTCCAACCTCAAGTCCGCCGGCGTCGCTCAGATCGCCGGCCGCCCGGTCCTGCAACCGGCCGGCAACCGCGTCGCGGCGCCGGAAGTCGCCCGGCCGCTCAAGAAGTGGTGTCCAAGGCGGCCTCCATGGAGAGATTCGGGAAGAACAAATCATCGTCAGCTTCCGGCATGGTGCTGGACGGCCGCGTCGACGAAGAGGAGGACGATCAGGAAGTGTCCGCGTACTTTGACCTCCCGATGGAGCTGCTCCGGAGCAGCAGCGTCGACATGGAGTCGCCGGTCACGGCGGCGTTCCTCTTCGACAGCAGCCGGGGCCCGGGCCGGAAGAAGAGCTTGCTGCCGGACCACCTCGACTTCAGTTTCCACTTTCCCGGCGCCGCCTGCTTTCTCCAGACCATCATCGCCACCGTCCTGATCGAGGAGTCTTCGGCTCAAATTGAACCGAAGTACTCTCGAGTTACTGCATTTCAGGCACCATGATCATATCGATGTATTGCGTGTTGGAATTCTTCTTCTTCCGTACCTCTGTATTTTGCAATTCGTGATTTGTACACTTTTTGATTAAAACGGCCAGGCTGAAATCGGGCAATATACATTTTGAAAATCGCCGTATGCGATGAGCACATATGGCAACGATTGTTTCTAAGCAACTATTGGCAATATGTTGGCAACGGAGATACTGAATCAACTGCAGCGAGGGGAGGCAGAACAGGTCCCGTAGCTTCGCGTCTCCGCTCCGCTCCCCAACCTCCTCCTAACCCTAGCCGCCCAGCGGCCGCGTCGCCCCCGTCCCCTCCCCTCCTCCTTTCCCCTCGCGGCAGGTCGCCCCCCGCGCGGGCGACCAGCCGCGCCGCCGGCGAGCTCGCCAGAAGGCCCCCACCTCCTCTCCTTCTCCGCCGTCGTCGGCGTGCGGCGTCGGGCTTGTCCCGGGCGGCGCTGGCGGCGGCGGACCTCAGCTTCTCCCCTCCCGGTGTCTCCCTCGCACGGGGCGGCGCGGCGCCGGGAGGTGCACTCAGGCGGCGGCGGCCCGGATCTTCGGCGGCGGGGTTTCCTGCGCTGCGGGTGGTGAGTGCGGCGGTGGCGTCGCCGTTGGCGGTGTGGTGGCCAGGGGAGCGTCGGCCAGGGCCCTGCAGGCCCAGATCTGAGCCCGCCGGGCTCGATCTGGGTCAGGGTGGGCCGGCTCGACCCTGCCACCCGGTTTGCTGAGTTTCGATGCCGGGGACGGGTGTGGCGGCGACGACGCCACGCCTGCTGCAGCGTGGAGACAGGGGCTTCGCGGACCCGCCTGGGATCGGCCGGGCCTTTTGGAGCTGATCTAGAGGATGGCGGCGACACTGGCCTAAGTGCAGCAACGTGGCGGCGGAGACTTCACGGGCTCATCCAGGGCCCGGCCGGGCCTGTCCGGCCTGGTATGTCTCTGCTGCCGCGTCCGGTCGGCACCCGCCGATGGCGGTGGAGGATGTCCTCCAGATGGCTGTGTTGCTGCCGCCCTCCGGCTCCAATGGTGGCCTGGTGTGTTCCTGTCTGCTACGTCCGGTCGGCTACCGTCTACGGCGGTGGAGGTTGATCCCTCCCGCGTGGATGTGGTACCGCCGCCCTGTCTACGGCGGGTTTTCTCAGTTCGGCCAGCCGTGCAGTGCTTGCCATGGTGATACGACGTTGGCGACTTCAATTCCGTGGTGGCGTTTGCTGGTGGGTGGCACGATGGGTGGAGCGCTTCGGATTGTCGAGCGTTGTGGTTTTTGCGGGGTCGGGAGAAATCTCTGTCATCTTGACACCGACGCGGTGACGCTTCTGAGTGTCGCCCTTCCTTCTTGAAGGGTGTCGGGTGTACCCCTTCCCCACTTCCTGTAGCGTAGCAGGGGAAACCCTAGGACCAGTCCGGGCAGCAGCAAACGGCATCGTTGTTTTCCTTCTTGGAGGTGTTGTTTGGTACGCGGCGATTCAAAGTGCTAGGATAGTGGTGGGACTTTGCTGGAGAGGACGCAGCGGTTGCGAGTCGCCTTTGTTTTCGTTGATCCGCCAATGTCGGCATTGTTTTCTTCTTTCTTTCCTCTTTCTTTTCTTCTGGGCGTACTTGTGATGTTTTGCCCCAGCAGTGGTCTCAATCTTGTATCGGGTGGTTGCTATATTTATATAGCGGGGCGAAAGCCTATTTCTTCTGTTTCTTCTGTTTTTATAAAGTGGTGTTCTTAGTATCGTCCTATACTAGTGATATTGCGATTGCTGAGCTACGTTATGCTGAATTTATTTTATAGTCTGTCGTAGAATGACATACGTGAATGCAAGAAAATGTTGGTTAGCCCAATTGAAATTTAGTCGAAATCTACAAACTGGTTGGAAAAGTTGGATTATCAGATAATCCACTGCAACGCAGTTCGTGGCACAAAGGGAAAAAACACGCGCTAGTAGCGGTGGCATGAACTATCACTGTCACATTAGATATCTGCAAGTCATTCATTGACAATAGTATATCTGCAAATCAACCAGAGAACATTGGCTTGCTTGAATACAAAAGGCGATGCAGTTCCACAGTTCAATTCATTTCCTCCCATCTTTCGCACCAATTCGTCACTCTTATTTTCCAGTCAAAAGATTGGTTAACCGCAACGATGCACTGGTTCCCAAGTTGGAATTCTTTTCCTTTTGAGTTTGTGCCACCCCTTATTGACTTGACCATAATGAGTTACCACCTTTTCCATAACAGAATCCGGTAGCCAGGCGCCCAGGGCCCCAGGCATTGCCTCCACGCAACTCCCTGTCTCACACCAATATGTACATACGGCGTAGTACATATTGCCTATAAATACCAAGCATACAGTACACTTGTAACCATCAACCAACCAATCATTCAGTGAAAAAGAAGAAGTGTGTCTTGTGTTGTGACATCGATAGTACGGCGATGGGAAAGAAATTTGTCGAAAAAACCGAGCAATGCTCTTCGAATGACAGTTGCCTGCTTAACTGTGCTTCTTCTGCTTCTTGCCGGGTTGGGGTCCGGCCATCAGGTCCTGTTTTAGGTACGCATAGCTCGATTTGTTAATTTGCTTACAGATTTGTTTCTACTACTGCAGGAAAGGAATTTGTCGAAAAAATGGTAAGGAATTTGCACGCACCATTGCTTCTTGTTGGAGGGGTTCAACTGGGAGTCATGGA
Organism: Poa pratensis; assembly: GCA_947311845.1. Taxonomy (NCBI): domain Eukaryota; kingdom Viridiplantae; phylum Streptophyta; class Magnoliopsida; order Poales; family Poaceae; genus Poa; species Poa pratensis. The sequence continues at coordinate 24,045,775 of CAMZMU010000055.1, forward strand.
ACGAGCATGCCGAGGCTATCAAAGCTTGGAGTGGTCTCAATTTCAAGCTGTCAGAGCTTGGAGTGGCCTCAATTTCAAGCTGTCAGAGCAAGCCGAGGCTATGGCAGGAGCAGCCACTGGATGCAGTGTTGGCAATGGGCAGCTCACCTATTTCTGGACAGATAGAAGGGTTCATGGACAGAGTGCGTGTGAGATTGCGCCGGATCTTATTCCATTCATTAAACCGAGAAATGCTCTTCGAATGACAGTTGCCCAAGCATGGCCACAGAACAATTGGATCAACAGCATTCAGGGCAGCCTGTCCGTCCCGGCTGTGGTTCAGTTCATACACCTTTGGCAAGAGCTGCAAGTAATGCCGCCTCTCACTCCAGAGCCGGATCAATTCTGCTGGCTTCTCGCGGCAAATGGCAGGTACTCGGCACGCACTGCTTACAATGGTTTCTTCCTGGGTACGGTGCAAGCAGATTATGCAGAACTACTGTGGGGTAGCTGGGCGCCGCTGAAGGAGAAATTGTTTCTCTGGATTGCGCTGCGAAACCGCTGTTGGACAGGAGATCCACTGAGTGCAAAAGGTCTGCCGGGGCCAGCTCGATGTTTGTTCTGTGATCAGCAAGCAGAACAATCAATCACTTGATGGTGCAGTGCCCTACGTCTAGATCCATTTGGTACCATGTCCTCAACGATGCTGGTTTTGTCAGGTTTATACCAGAAGCGAGCAACAGCCTGAGAGGGTGGTGGTGCAGCTTATCTTCATGTCGCCCAAAGAAGAAGCGGAAGGAGCTTGCGACTATGTTCATAGCGGTCTGCCGGCGGTTCTGGTTAGATCGGAATAACAGAAATTTCGAGAGGCGGCGGGAAAATGAGGAGGCCATCATAGCTAGGATCAAAGAAGAAATTCAGTTATGGAGTTTGGCTAGGCAGCCCGCGGAGAGACGTGAGGAGTAGTCTTTTTTGTTGGCGGGCAGTTTCACGCTGTAACGAATGTTGTAAAACTCTTCCTTTCTTAATGACATGACATGCATGCTGCATGTTCTTGAAAAAAAGAGTATGTGAGGTGTAAGGTGTTGAGGGAGGATGACAACGTCGGAATTCTCTTATGTTACTGGAGTTCCTATAGATACATCAAAAGTATTGTAAACATATATGCACATGAGCGACTTTGAGATGATCTTGTGGAGCATTTGTGAACGATTCATAGTTATCGACAGTTCGTCAGTTTTGCATCTTGTATGAACTCCGTTGTGGGGCGTCAACCATCCCGCAAACGACTGTCTCCCCTGCCTGTACCGTCTTCGGCTTCACGTTTTATGACACCGCCGGCACGACCAGCGAACTCGCGATCCTCGTGCATCAACCGCCATTTGCCGGCCCAAAAGACGTGACGGGAGGCCGCACCGGCACGCCAGAATCCGACGCGGACAGGAACCTCACGAGATGCGTTGGCCGCGCTGCCGTGCCATCCGGGACGCCGGACGCCAGACACGACGCCATCCTCTTCAGGGCGGGGCCGTCTCGGTAGCCGTCAAACACGAAGGCGGACGTGACGGGCGCGTCGTCGACACCGCACCGTTCGCTGCCGGTCCGTATCAGCTCCACCGGCAGGTCGAAGCACGGCGACGGGCAATATCCATGGATCGCGTGGACGTCACGGTCGTCTCCTTCCACGGCCAGGAAGTCGAAGACGATGTTGCTGCCGGAGTAGAGCGAGGAGCACTCGAGCTTCTCCAACGAAGCGGCGCGGCTCGGCACCTGGGGGTGCTCTTGCTCCGTGGGCTGGTGCTGGTCTTGTTCTGGCGCCGTTGGCTGCCCGCTCTTGCCACTTACTTCCTCCGGCTTCTTCTTCGAGAGGCCCGGGATGCAGAGGCATGCGAGCAGCGTGCCACATGTGAAGGCGTTGCGGTCGTCGGAGGACTCGGCGTCCGGCGTTTGGGACATAGTACTAGCGCTCGCCGGCCGGTTGGAATGGATACCCAAATTGGAATACCTTGAAGAGAATGGGGACGACGTACGTCAACCGCAGTACCAGTATATAGGGAGGGGTGGTGGCGATGGCCGATGGTGATTGGTGGTGGAGTGGAGGACCATACCGCCGGTCAGCCCAGCTGTAGAGGGAGGCTGATCGTGTGTTTCATGATTTCCATAAGTTAGTCGTCGGCGACGTCCAGACCCACCTATACCCATTTAGCCTAGATCCCGGAGTATGGCGTTTAGATCGTTGACTAGCTACGGAGGATTGCTAGTTTCTGTCTTGTGCATGCTCTGGATACGGGCTCATTTTTTTTCCGAATGGAGGAGCCACCGTCTTCCAATTTTCATTACCATGAAAATTGATAATTCAGAGTTTTGAGACCACACCCAGGTCACCAGGTGCTCAATGTACCAAATCGAGATCCAAATTAACTTTGCTCGAAAGCATATGGACTGAAACAAAACGCCAACATCTCATCGACACCATCTTGTCAACTAGAAACTAACCAGAACCAATTTTCTAGATAAGAACCTCTACAGCACATACAACTCTTCATCAGCAGATTTTGGTACAGAAACCATCAGGATCCTGTTAACCGCGGCACCAGCAGCTCCCAGCCTTGTCTTCGGTGAAAAAACTCAGTTGCTACCGGAAATAGCAGTTTGGCTCCTCTGCGTTGTGTGTCTCGCAGGTCTGTTCTCTGCAAACCATCCCAATATGTAATATAATTAGCCATTTGAAACACTATAGTAGTAGGATCCTGAAGGCAGACTCCGTTAAAGCAAGTCGAGACTGCCCAAATTAACACAGCCACCCCTGACGAAATCAAGAACCTATCTCTAGCAGCAAAAGTCTCTTTTTTTAGAACCATGCAGGAGCACTGCATGTGTAAAATTAGATAGAAAGAAAAGCCAAATTAATGGCCAAAAGTCTTACAAGAAGGCCTGAAGCCAAGAGGAGAGAAACCACAAACGGCCTCAACACTACAAACGACCTCAACAAGCAGAACTCTACAACCTCAGGAAAAAACGGAGTGACCCGGGAGTATACTAACTAGTTCCAAGTAAACCTAAAACTTAATCCAAAACCAGACGACCAGCACTAGCCAAAGCCCACTGTTTGGCCTCGTTCTTGATATGCTCGATGAGAACGTTTGTTGGCTTGAAAACTTTGTCAAAAACTCGCAGCAAAAGTCTCTTACCATGCTGGCAACATATCAAAATCAGTAGGTACAGATTGAAGGTTGAAAGCACATCTAACTATCCGCAAATGTATGTAGCAACAGAGCAACGAAAAAAAAAAATGTTCTATAGTCTCAACATTGTCACAAAACATGCATTTGTCAGTTCCTTTCCACCCTCTAGAGAAGCACACTCTTTGTCATTATACTTTTAATAAAAGAAAGCCACAAGAAAACCTTAACTTTAAGAGGGGTTTTCAAAAACCATAACTCCTTGTAGGGGACTCTTACCTCAGAAGTTTTTAGTGCAGTATACAAAAGACTTTACAGAAAATTGACCCGATTTAGTTAAGATCCATTTACACCTATCATATGTATCTTCTAGCTGTACATCGGAACACATATCCCGTAGCTTGTACCACATTTCAGCAAGCTCCCCCCACCCCATAAATTTCTTCTAAAATTAAGAACACCCCACCCTTCCGAGAAAACTCTTGCTACACTTTTTTTTTCCATGCAACAAATTATATAATCTAGGGAACACTAGACACAAAGGTTTATCTCCCGGTCAGAGATCCTCCCAGAAATTTGTTGTTAAGCCATTACCAATACTTTTCCTACAAAAACTAAAAAATAGGCCTCTTACTTTCAAAAGACCAGGCCAGAAATGAGAATGCATAGGTTTCAGCTTTACATGAGCTATGGAATGAGTATGTAGATATTTAGCTCTAATTCACTGTTGCCACAAACCTTCCTCGTTCTCAATTTTTCATAACCATTTACAGAGAAAACAAATATTCATAATACTTAAATGTAGCTTCTAGATGATACCTTCTTTTAGCTTCTACTTCCTGTCACAATAACCTTTTCCGAAAAAAAATCTTGTCAAAACAAATATTCATATTATTTTATCCCTTATAGCCTACTTACATAAGAGCAAGTACAATAAGGTCCAGTCAGCAGGCTGTAAGGATTTAAATATTATATGTATGCTTACATGGAGGAAAGAGAGTAGGAGAGAGAGTGGAAGCGGACTCTAATGCAAGAGCCGGCCGTAGCACGTGCTCCTAAGCACTTTGTGAGAATGGAAGGTGAACCAACTATAAATAAAGTAGTCCATATTTATAGCCAACTATTGTACTTGTTGGCTATTAGGATGGCTATAGATGACATGCCACCATCTTATAGCCAACAGCCGGCTATACTATTGTACTTGCTCTAAACTATAAGCTTACTGTACTTGCTCTTAGTAAAGTTAAAGGCCGACACTCTCTTGAACTCTCTTCGTGCAGTGATTAATTGTACTGGTTCGGCTAGCTCGACCCACTTTATCAGTCATCCTAAATCCAGCAACTACTGAAAAATCGTCTGTGAAACTACCTTCCTACAGAAATTTCTGGTTGCAAAGGCCGAAGGGGATCGATGGCTGTGGTAGTGCAGTTTCTGGTTAGGAAGTTCGTCGATAGCTTGGCGGAGGAGGGAGCCTCAGCGCTCCCTTTCGGCGCCGACTTCTACGACATGAGGGCTGAGTTGGAGAAGGCGGCCATTTCTTCCGCCAATGCCGATGAGCTCCGAGAGTGCATGTACGAGCTCAATAACCTGCTCTCCCAGTGCCGCGTGCTCACCGACCGGCTGAATACCTCGAGGTGCTTCTTCTCCCCGTCCAAAGCCTGGAATTCCAACAAGGTCAAGAAGAGGGTGGTCGCCATGAAGCACAGAGTCATGCAGTGCGTCCAGAACGACCCCAACAGTGATGCCGCAGCCTTGCAGGAGGACAGCACCACAGCTGGGTTCAGCCGTTGGACTACTTCTTGGCCTGAGCAGAGCATGATCCATGGGTTCGACCAACAGCTGGCGGAGCTAGAGTACAGGGCGTTCAGTGACTGCAGCCCTGGACAACTTACCAGTGTCGGCATCGTCGGCATGGGCGGCATCGGGAAGACTGCACTTGCGCAGCTAGTGTTCAACAGCCCACAGGCCAGGGGGCGCTTCTTCCCCAGGATCTGGGTGTGCCTGTCGCGCACAGCTTGCATCGCCAAGGACGTGCGCAAGGAAGTCTTGCAGAGCATACTTATGGCTCTCGGCCTCGAAGAGGAGGTCATATTGGCAATTGATGGTGGTGGTGCAAGCCTAGGAGACCTGGAGTTAGCTGTCCATGAGCAGCTCAAGGGGAAGCGATACCTCATAGTATTCGACGACGTCTGGAACATCGACGACTGGTACGCCGACGTTGCAGGCCGCCATAATGCCTTGCCAGGTGGCGACCAGTGGTCGAATTGCCTTTCTTTCAGCCTGCCCAAAGAGAGAGGCGGATTGGTGGTCGTTACCAGCCGGCTGGAGCAGGCAGCAGAGTTGATGGTGGGGAAGAGCAGTGTATACCGAGTGCAGCCCTTGGCCGACAGAGAGAGCTCATGGGCGATCTTCATGCATGCACTGTCCAAGGAAAGACGGGCTATTGATCTCACCGCTGTTAACAGCATGAAAGAGGAAATTCTTGAGACCTGCGGTGGGCTACCGTCAATGGCCAAGGCGATGGCATACATCTTCGCAACTAGTCTGTCATCACAAGTATCAAATTCTAGCCAGGAACTTAGCTTGAGTGGTGAAATTATGAAGTAAGCAACATGTTTGTAATGGACCAACAAAGATACTAGTACACCTCTATATGGATTGTCAGATGACAATAATGGCATGATTTCTTACGAAAAACGTGTACCTCTATGTCACACCTTTACGACCTTGACAAATATATTGTGACAAAAATTCAAGTCAAACATACATTTTGGAGGAATTTAAAGTAAAAAGGCCAATAAAATTTTGCTGGAAGGGGTAACAAACTTCTGCATGGCGGCGTGAAATAGCATGTGTGAGAAAGACTGACTATGACTTGCGACTTCAGTAGGGACTGCTCAAACTTGTTTCCCGTTAAAAACTTGCTTCTCTCCTGACATGAAAAGCCTGAAAAGAATGGTTCGGAATATCAGTGAAAATAGATGAATTGCTATTTGCTGTCATACCACAATCATAGGCCACAGATGGAATAAAACGGTTGTTTGACAATGCTCAAATTCATGCTGTTTGGCTGATATGATGTACTCGTCTGATCCGAAATAATTGTCGCACGTACGTATATCATTTTGTATTAGCTAGGCTACTCTCCGTGACACTTAAACGGACTGGAGATAGTATAACTTATGCAATAGAGAGAACAAATGGACATCCTGGCTTTGTGCATCACTTTTACCTCTCTTTTTTCTTCATATTTTTGTTTGTAACACTGAGAGCGTTATTCGACTTACTACAGAAGTAATAATGGGAACTCACTTGATTTGGTGTTATGTTCTACTCTATGGTTTCCTGGGTGTCGCAGTTCATCCACACTCCATCCTTGTCACAAGGGAAAGATTTTATGTTCCTACATCTGAAGACCTCCAGGAAGGTCATGTTCGGAAACATCTCATGCACCTGGGTCCATTCTAACACCAAGTCATTCAAGAATTTCAAGCGCAATATCTCAATGTTCCACAGCTCAGACATGCTCTTTTCTCCAAAAGTATGTAGCATTCCTCCTGTGAAGTAGAGCTTCCGCAGTCTCAACAGCCTACTCGGACTCAACCAAACTGGCATGTTCTCACCAGGGAAGCAACGCAAGTCTAGCTTTTCAAGATGGGGAGGAAGGGATAGCGAAGTTAACAATGTTGTCGCTGCAGAATCCTGTTGGCCTGCTCCTTTCTTCAATAGCAACACAGCCCATGTAATTGTCAGCACTCGAAGAGCTTTGATGTTCTCAACTTCATTCAGTTCGTCTTCCGTTACTACAACTTTGCTTCCAATATATATGCTTAGCTTCTTCAGTTTGTCCAGCCTGACCAGCTCTGCTACCCTACAATTGTAATTGCCTGTAGATCCACCAATGACAAACCCTTTCAGCACTTGGAGTTCAGTAAGCAAACCAATGCCCCTTGGCATGCCCTCCAGCAGGTAGCAATCGGAAACATCAAGGTGGGTCAGCATCTGAAGAGACATGATGCTCTCAGTCAGGCTCTCAAGGTTATGACAAGCATGAAGATCCAAGATCTTGAGATTTGACAGTGCACCAAGCGAAGCAGGAAGCTCAGTAATACGGGAGATGCCCCGCAGACAAAGATATTTCAATTGTTTGGATGACTGCAGTCCATCCAAATATTCAGTGCTGTCTACCTCAATATGGTGTCGGTACAAGTTATGCCACCGGCCTAGTTGGAGAACTTCGATCTTCCTCAAATCAGAGAACCAGTTCTTCTCGAACTGGAGGTATTGTTCGCTCACATTAAATATTGTGAGAAGGTGATCAGGATTGGACTGATTTCTGGGTGGTGCCATTTCTACTCCCAGAATATGTTCTCCAACTAGACAAGCACGGTGACTACCTGAAAAGCCCCATGTTGCATTTCCATCGGAGTTGAATTCAAAAAATCGTTCTTGCCTTGCAACGGTAATCAACATACGCCGAATCCAAGGGTGCAACTTACATTGGTTCACACTACAGCTGCGTTTATGACGTACAGGTTCAATCATCTCTGCAGTGATCAACCTCTGGAAGCAGTCCTTCCCAACATCTTCGGCTGTCTGACTTCTTGTGGCTTCTACTAACCCTTCACCAATCCACCAGTAGATCATGGCTCTCTTGCTAATGATGGAATTTTCTGGGAATAGAGAGAAGCATAACAAGCACAGCTTCAGCTGAAGATCAAGATTATAATAGCTGAGCTGCAAATCAGATATGGTGGAGCTCTCAAGGATTTTCCTCTCGATCTCCAATTTTTTCCATTGCGCTGAAGCATTTGCAGACATCAATTTTGATGGTAAAGATGATGATAACAATGCAGGAGATGCTGGCTTGATCAAAGGAACATGGAGAGGAAATTTCATGCGATCTTTTAAGTTGGACATTTCAGTGTTCACAATCTGAAGCTTAGAAAGTACAAATTGCTGCTGGCTATCTTCTTCTATGATGTCATCTAAATGCCGAGCTATTCCTCCAAAGTCATTGATAATCTCACTTTCCCATTTAGAAACTCGCTTTAGTATATCCTCGATATCACGCGCCTCTCTCTCGATGTTTTCAAACAGAAGTTTGATCTCTGAAGGTAAACTGTCCTCACCCAGTGTCAACGAAAGAACTCTCGCTTTCGATAGTTGCATAAGAAAGGGAGACACAACTTCCTCCAACGTCCTTTCCTGTGACATCTTACTTTACTCAATGACCTGAAACTCTAAACAGAAACTGACATCAGAAGACAGAGACACACATACATATGGGACTACGTAGTGTTTAAAATCGCAAACTTGACAATGCAGAGCTGCCCTTTACATAGTCTATAGTGCAAAAGGAGATAATTCTACCAACAGTAAGTGCATCATAGCAAACTTGTTTATCATAGCACTTTCTACTCTGCTGCTTTTACTTCCCAGGAATTAATTTGACACGGGCCGATGATAAATCGCTTCAGCAAATTGAGTACTCAAGCATACTATCACGAGAATGGACCAAGGTGTAAATCGAAATGCCTAGTATCAGTTGGACCTTCAAGCTAGATGTGATTATTTCTAGAATAACAAGGTTAAATGTGAACATTAGTAGTGGTGTGCATATGACACGACCACACAGTAACTGGGTATTGTGTGTTCATTTTACTATCTACTACTCCCTCCGTTCAACAATATAAGATGTTACACATGTTGTTCTATGCATACTAAAATTAGTGAACATACATATTAAAATGTGTCTACATACATTTATCTATATGTGAATGTGTACAAATGCTAAAACATTAGCAACGGAGGGAGTACATGCAATAGGATATGAATCCGCGACAAGCACAAACCCTGTCACGAATTAACACGAACATATGCAGCAGTGCGGCCCGCGCCGAGGCATCCATCCAAGCACCACGCTCGCACATCAGAATAGAGAGTGAAGGCACGATAAGCTCTGACTTACCCGACGGCGCCGACGAAGAACGGAGCCAACAGAGCACGAGCGTAGCGGCCGCGCACAAAAAGAAGTGGCATCGACTGCCGGTCAACCTCTGAGCGGCTCACTTAATCCGTTGACGCCTGGGGATGCGCCGCTGCCGCTGCGAGATGTGCCACCTGCGGATGCGCCGCCGCCGTCAGCTGCAGGATCCACCGGGGCTTGCGGTGTGCTGATTCGTAGGACCACCGACGCCGCCGGGATACTCAAGCGCGCCGCCGCCGGGGCAACTGCTATGGAGAGACCACTGACGCCGCTGGGTTCAGAAGATACACCAGGACAGAGAGAAAAGAGTAAAATACATCAATGGTCCTTGTACTTGTGTGGACGGCTCACTTTGGTCACTATACTAAAATTTCGCTCAATACGGTCACTATATACACATGTAAGTGAATATACGGTCACTGGGAAATCGTATAGCTCTATGTGACTAAGTTAACCGGTCAACATCCAAAACTGACATGTGGGGCCCATCTGGCAGTGGCACTACGTTGACTAGTCTCTAGCTGTGATATTTTTACAAAAAAAACCTCCCACAACCACCCGGAGCCAGACGGCGAGGCCCATCCTGTCTTCCACCACCAGAGCGCCGAATGCCAGCTACACGGCCATCGCACATCCGTCGAGCGTCGTGAAGACGGCCGCCGCGGCCCAGAACTTGCCGGCGCCGACGAGGAGCTCGTCGCTCGTGTGCAGGGCGCTGAATCCCCTGGCGCCATCCTCCAGCACCGACATAACGCAGGCGAAGCGCCATACCGCGCCGACGTACGCCGCCCCGGCGAGGTACGCGGCGCCGCGCAGCAGCAGAAGCGTCGTCCGTGGCGCTCCCCTGCTCGTGGGCAAGCGCCGCCGCCGACCCCCGCACGTACGCGGCCGAGAGCTTGCACCGCGCTCCCTACTCGCGCCAGGTCATGGCCGCCGCCGTCACGCCCCGCTGCTTCCGCTCTCCACTACCTCTCCACCGTCACGCCCCGTCCGCGGAGACCGCTGCCGGTGGCCGGACTTCTACCAGGCGCCGGGGAGGCCAGAGCCGCTCGCGCGTCGTGGACTCGGAGGGCCGCCGCGGGTGCTCCCGCGCTCGCAGGCTCTACCGCGGGGAGGCCAGAGCCGCTCGCGCTAGCTAGCTGTGTGCTCGCTAGCTGCACATGTGCTAGCTGCGCTGGGGCTTGCGCGTGCGTGCGCTCCAGCTTGTGCACGCGGCGCGGGTGCTGCAGTGGTCGGCACCTAGCAGGCACACACGCCATGGCCACCAGTCGCCGCCCCGCACGCACGACCGCGTCTTCGTGCCCCTCGGGTCCTCCCGCACGCGCACGGGTTTGCCCTGCACCTTCTGGCGGCGCTGGGGGGCCAAATGGTCGTCGGAGGAGCTCCCGAGCGGCTGTGACTGGCGGCTACAGAGCTACAGAGTAAGAGGAGGCCCAGCGAGGACAACTGTTGGCAGGGGTCTTTTTTGCAAAAATATCACAGCTGTAGACTGATCAACATAGTGCCACTGCCAGATGGGCCCCACATGTCAGTTTTTTTCTGTTGACCGGTTAACTTAGTCACATACAGAGCTATACGATTTCCCAGTGACCGTATAATCACTTACATGTGTATATAGTGGCCGTATTGAGCGAAATTTTAGTATAGTGACCAAAGTGAGCTTTCGACACAAGTACAAGGACCATTGATGTATTTTACTCGAGAGAAAATACGCTGGGTGCCAAAGGGATCATTCTTCGGTCGGCGGTGACTGAACCGTAGGACGGCCTCACGTTTAGGTCATTGGGTGGGCCCGTTCCGTCGCCCGTGGGCACCCGACTCGGCTAGGATTTCAAGGGCGACGGCCGACGGGCCATACCACCACTCCCGTGTCCCAACTCCCATCCCACTTAAAACTAGCTAAATGTCCGTGCGATTGCTACGGAGAAATATCTAGAAAATTATATATGTGCCGTTCTCATGTATACCACGTGTGCCGTTATCTTGCTCTCCCCAAATCCGCAACAACAAACTATGCAAACAAAATTTTGAAACTTTGGCACCCCTCAGCACCTAGTAACATTTTTGTTCCGGTGATGCATAGCCTCGAACAACTGCCATAGACATTCCTTCCGACCGTACCATTTTTGCTATCAGTTTTCGTGGGAAACTAAATACCAATGTACAAATATTTTGATAAAAAGGGTGCATCTGAAGCCCCATATAAAAAGCTAAGTCAAATTGAATAATAGATGACAACGAATCGAAGATGTTCTCGTCCCCGTAAAAAACTTCCTGTAGAATAAGATAAGAATTTCACATTGTACTACTAACAAAACAAATTTATCCATTGAGAGGCTTTATATTGTAATTAAACAAACATAGACAAAAATCAAAAAGAATCGCCCTTTTCAGTTAAAGAAAATAAGTTCATCATATGACTATGGATATGAAGATAACGGACATTGGCAAACACGAAATTATCATTTCTTTATTACAATCTCATCCATCAACCAAAATAAGTAAGCTATAGTGTTGTCTCAATTCAGAGATGAGCTCTGCAATTTATTACAACTGAGGCAAATGTGATTTAAATGCATAATTTAGATATCAGCTCTTCCATTTGTCATGCATCAGAATATCCTTCGATTTAACATCGCTCTGGTACGATTTGTACTGAATTTGGAGCTTCCCAAGGCAAAGTTCATCCCACTATACCATCATGCCAGATCTGAAGGTAGCAGAAAGGCATCATTGTTTGTTCACTGAGTTAAAAGGTCACACAAAGGCTCATCCCAGAATATTTTTAATTGCTCTAACCACAGGGGTTCTTATTAAATTTGCAGAAAAATACATCTTACGGAATTATATAACTATAAGCATTGCAAATAAACAGTGAAAAAGACTTGGTATGGGTATGGAACATCAAGCTATATATAGTACCTCTCTAGACTTTATGTCGAAGAATTAGTGAGACAGACTTACTTTGGAATGGTTATGCACCATCAAGTAGTACGACCCTAAAATGGGTAATGCAAGTCGGGACTGAGCACCAGGCGGTGAGTACTGACACATGTTACATAGTTCATTTTTGGCAATGAAAAATACAATTATGATGTTCCCAACTGGTCACTATGAGCTTATCAATCAGACAAACCTTACGTTTGGTAGTAAAAGCTCGGATCCTATATAAACAACCCCTCAAAATATCAAATCTACATACAAATCTAATTGAAAAAGTTAACTGGAGTGCACAAAATTCATCTCACTTGATCCTCATGACCTCCAACAGTACGTAGGTCTCTCTGAACCATACAATCATATCAATTGGTATTCAGTAATCTCTCCCGATAGAAATTTCTTCAATCCCCTACTGACTACTGAGTGAGTGGTACTTTAAAAGTTACCTCAATTCCCATTTCCCGCAAATGATTGATGGAAGGTATCTTGAGAAAGCCACGGCGACTCACACAAGAAATCCATCAAGCCCTTCACATGAAACCTCTAAGAATACTTTTGAATAAAAGAGTCATCAAATTGCTATTCTAAACGACAAGTCGATGGGTACTAATCTTAAGATGACCAAAATGAGCGTTCATGGCAGCATTTAAATTTCTCAAAGGCGGTGATAGTCAAGGTAGACGAATAAACTTGTCATTTGATTCCATGTTACCGTACAAACGTTTTTAGATTTCACCCAAATTTGATAATGCGTAGTCGAACATGTATTATATTTAGCAGTTAGCAAGATGCATAAATAAAACAACTAACATGGTATGTTTAGGTGTATGCCTGATTCTAGTTAGTTCAAATAAACTTCAGCATCATTCTACCAAGTTCCACGAGAACACATATATATAGCAGTTTTATAAATTATAAAGTTTTGGTGCCAGCAAAAGTGCCACACAAGCCCTCATCTCGCTGAGTAGCTTGTGCTCGGTTGATCTGGTAAGTAGGGTGCAGGTACAAATTAGAATCGAACATTTCATATTACTTCTGAAATGAAGAAAGGTACAGCTTGCTGTCAAACCATGCACTAATGAATCAAACCATATGACTCTAAGTTGCTACGGGTGGATTTCCATTTAATTTTCTAGATCTTGTAGAATATCAGTACCGAAAATGAGTTTTTTCTTAACGGGACGAAGTGACATAGAGAACAACAGTCATACGGATCAATGCAACACCACCGCCACCACTTATACAAATTCTTAATTCACCAGGCAACATCTTCTGTAATATATATTCTTAATTCCTTGTCGTAGGTGTCTAATGGATCAGCGATTCTAGTGGGTTCTATGTAATTCATAACATCTTGCTATTTCCCAAATGTACGACAAAAGTTCCCTATATCTTTCACAAATCTTGGTATTCTTCAGAACCACGTCTCCATCTTGGTATATCTCTCACAACAGTCCTAACTGAGAAGGCCCATTCTCTGTAGTTTGAGCCATCCAGCTTGATGTCAATATACATGGAACCAGCCCCTGTCCCAAATTTCTTGCCATGGCTCAAAACAAGTTACAGAACACACAAGATACTCAATATAATGAAGCAACTGGTGACCAATTTCTGAAGAAAAAGGCAGACCAAAAATAGCAGCAGCACTGGAATTTCAGTAGCACAAGCACAAGCAATTTCAGTAGCTCAAACAGCAGCACGGTCAATTTCTGGAGAGGAAGAGACCGAGGAGCAGCAGCAACACAAATTTGATAGGGAAAATACCACGGGAGGCAACCTTGCTGGAAAACAGGGGATGAGCAGCCGGTGGTGATGAGGACCGAAGACAGGGCTGCTGGAAAGCACACCCCACAGGTTCATGACGAAAATGAAGAGAGCCGGATGTGCGGAAACCACCGGACCAGAAGGGGCTCGCCTGAATCAACCCGCCGGCGGTGACATGGGTGGTGGCGGCGGAAGGCAAGCTAGGTTTCCTGCTCTGATACCATGTTTAATATCGTGAAGAAAACAAATGACCGAACTGAGGATTCGTATCGACTTGGAGAGACCTTTACATGTTACATGTGGGCTGGGACCTTTACTCTACTCTAATGGGCCTATACAGAATATATACTTAACACAATCCACCACCGCAGTCCTCACATCTCACAGCTCAAATCGATCATCGCCATTAACCACCCCTCGAACCGAAACCATCTCCAAGGACAAAATGTGCAACTCCAACGTCAAGTCCGCCGGCGTCGCTCAGATCGCCGGCCGCCCGGTCCTGCAACCGGCCGGCAACCGCGTCGCGGCGCCGGAAGTCGCCCGGCCGCTCAAGAAGTGGTGTCCAAGGCGGCCTCTATGGAGAGATTCGGGAAGAACAAATCGTCGTCAGCTTCCGGCATGGTGCTGGACGGCCGCGTCGACGAAGAGGAGGACGATCAGGAAGTGTCCGCGTACTTTGACCTCCCGATGGAGCTGCTCCGGAGCAGCAGCGTCGACATGGAGTCGCCGGTCACGGCGGCGTTCCTCTTCGACAGCAGCCGGGGCCCGGGCCGGAAGAAGAGCTTGCTGCCGGACCACCTCGACTTCAGTTTCCACTTTCCCGGCGCCACCTGCTTTCTCCAGACCGTCATCGCCACCGTCCTCATCGAGGAGTCTTCGGCTCAAATTGAACCGAAGTACTCTCGAGTTACTGCATTTCAGGCACCATGATCATATCGATGTATTGCGTGTTGGAATTCTTCTTCTTCCGTACCTCTGTATTTTGCAATTCGTGATTTGTACACTTTTCGATTAAAACGGCCAGGCTAAAATTGGGCTATATACATTGTGAAAATCGCCGTATGCGATGAGCACATATGGCAACGATTGTTTCTAAGCAACTATTGGCAATATGTTGGCAACAGAGATACTGAATCAGCTGCAGCGAGGGGAGGCAGAACAGGTCCCGTAGCTTCGCGTCTTCGCTCCGCTCCCCAACCTCCTCCTAACCCTAGCCGCCCAGCGGCCGCGTCGCCCCCGTCCCCTCCCCTCCTCCTTTCCCCTCGCGGCAGGTCGCCCCCCGCGCGGGCGACCAGCCGCGCCGCCGGCGAGCTCGCCAGAAGGCCCCCACCTCCTCTCCTCCTCCACCGTCGTCGGCGTGCGGCGCCGGGCTTGTCCCGGGCGGCGCTGGCGGCGGCGGACCTCAGCTTCTCCCCTCCCGGTGTCTCCCTCGCACGGGGCGGCGCGGCGTCGGGAGGTGCACTCAGGCGGCGGCGGCCCGGATCTTCGGCAGCGGGATTTCCTGCGCTGCGGGTGGTGAGTGCGGCGGTGGCGTCGCCGTTGGCGGCGTGGTGGCCAGGGGAGCGTCGGCCAGGGCCCTGCAGGCCCAGATCTGAGCCCGCCGGGCTCGATCTGGGTCAGGGTGGGCCGGCTCGACCCTGCAACCCGGTTTGCTGAGTTTCGATGCCGGGGACGGGTGTGGCGGCGACGATGCCACGCCTGCTGCAGCGTGGAGACAGGGGCTTCGCGGACCCGCCTGGGATCGGCCGGGCCTTTTGGAGCTGATCTAGAGGATGGCGGCGACACTGGCCTAAGTGCAGCAACGTGGCGGCGGAGACTTCACGGGCTCATCCAGGGCCCGGCCGGGCCTGTCCGGCCTGGTATGTCTCTGCCGCCGCGTCCGGTCGGCACCCGCCGATGGCGGTGGAGGATGTCCTCCAGATGGCTGTGTTGCTGCCGCCCTCCGGCTCCAATGGTGGCCTGGTGTGTTCCTGTCTGCTACGTCCAGTCGGCTACCGTCTACGGCGGTGGAGGTTGATCCCTCCCGCGTGGATGTGGTACCGCCGCCCTGTCTACGGCGGGTTTTCTCAGTTCGGCCGGCCGTGTAGTGCTTGCCATGGTGATACGACGTTGGCGACTTCAATTCCGTGGTGGCGTTTGCTGGTGGGTGGCACGATGGGTGGAGCGCTTCGGATTGTCGAGCGTTGTGGTTTTTGCGGGGTCGGGAGAAATCTCTGTCATCTTGACACCGACGCGGTGACGCTTCTGAGTGTCGCCCTTCCTTCTTGAAGGGTGTCGGGTGTACCCCTTCCCCACTTCCTGTAGCGTACCAGGGGAAACCCTAGGACCAGTCCGGGCAGCAGCAACGGCATCGTTGTTTTCCTTCTTGGAGGTGTTGTTTGGTACGCGGCGATTCAAAGTGCTAGGATAGTGGTGGGACTTTGCTGGAGAGGACGCAGCGGTTGCGAGTCGCCTTTGTTTTCGTTGATCCGCCAATGTCGGCATTGTTTTCTTATTTCTTTCCTCTTTCTTTTCTTCTGGGCGTACTTGTGCTGTTTTGCCCCAGCAGTGGTCTCAATCTTGTATCGGGTGGTTGCTATATTTATATAGCGGGGCGAAAGCCTATTTCTTCTGTTTCTTCTGTTTTTATAAAGTGGTGTTCTTAGTATCGTCCTATACTAGTGATATTGCGATTGCTGAGCTACGTTATGCTGAATTTATTTTATAGTCTGTCGTAGAATGACATACGTGAATGCAAGAAAATGTTGGTTAGCCAAATTGAAATTTAGTCGAAATCTACAAACTGGTTGGAAAAGTTGGATTATCAGATAATCCACTGCAACGCAGTTCGTGGCACAAAGGGAAAAAACACGCGCTAGTAGCGGTGGCATGAACTATCACTGTCACATTAGATATCTGCAAGTCATTCATTGACAATAGTATATCTGCAAATCAACCAGAGAACATTGGCTTGCTTGAATACAAAAGGCGATGCAGTTCCACAGTTCAATTCATTTCCTCCCATCTTTCGCACCAATTCGTCACTCTTATTTTCCAGTCAAAAGATTGGTTAACCGCAACGATGCACTGGTTCCCAAGTTGGAATTCTTTTCCTTTTGAGTTTGTGCCACCCCTTATTGACTTGACCATAATGAGTTACCACCTTTTCCATAACAGAATCCGGTAGCCAGGCGCCCAGGGCCCCAGGCATTGCCTCCACGCAACTCCCTGTCTCACACCAATATGTACATACGGCGTAGTACATATTGCCTATAAATACCAAGCATACAGTACACTTGTAACCATCAACCAACCAATCATTCAGTGAAAAAGAAGAAGTGTGTCTTGTGTTGTGACATCGATAGTACGGCGATGGGAAAGAAATTTGTCGAAAAAACCTTCTATGCTCTTCGAATGACAGTTGCCTGCTTAACTGTGCTTCTTCTGCTTCTTGCCGGGTTGGGGTCCGGCCATCAGGTCCTGTTTTAGGTACGCATAGCTCGATTTGTTAATTTGCTTACAGATTTGTTTCTACTACTGCAGGAAAGGAATTTGTCGAAAAAATGGTAAGGAATTTGCACGCACCATTGCTTCTTCTTGGAGGGGTTCAACTGGGAGTCATGGAACGAGCATGCCGAGGCTATCAAAGCTTGGAGTGGTCTCAATTTCAAGCTGTCAGAGCTTGGAGTGGCCTCAATTTCAAGCTGTCAGAGCATGCCGAGGCTATGGCAGGAGCAGCCACTGGATGCAGTGTTGGCAATGGGCAGCTCACCTATTTCTGGACAGATAGAAGGGTTCATGGACAGAGTGCGTGTGAGATTGCGCCGGATCTTATTCCATTCATTAAACCGAGAAATGCTCTTCGAATGACAGTTGCCCAAGCATGGCCACAGAACAATTGGATCAACAGCATTCAGGGCAGCCTGTCCGTCCCGGCTGTGGTTCAGTTCATACACCTTTGGGAAGAGCTGCAAGTAATGCCGCCTCTCACTCCAGAGCCGGATCAATTCTGCTGGCTTCTCGCGGCAAATGGCAGGTACTCGGCACGCACTGCTTACAATGGTTTCTTCCTGGGTACGGTGCAAGCAGATTATGCAGAACTACTGTGGGGTAGCTGGGCGCCGCTGAAGGAGAAATTGTTTCTCTGGATTGCGCTGCGAAACCGCTGTTGGACAGGAGATCCACTGAGTGCAAAAGGTCTGCCGGGGCCAGCTCGATGTTTGTTCTGTGATCAGCAAGCAGAACAATCAATCACTTGATGGTGCAGTGCCCTACGGCTAGATCCATTTGGTACCATGTCCTCAACGATGCTGGTTTTGTCAGGTTTATACCACAAGCGAGCAACAGCCTGAGAGGGTGGTGGTGCAGCTTATCTTCATGTCGCCCAAAGAAGAAGCGGAAGGAGCTTGCGACTATGTTCATAGCGGTCTGCCGGCGGTTCTGGTTAGATCGGAATAACAGAAATTTCGAGAGGCGGCGGGAAAATGAGGAGGCCATCATAGCTAGGATCAAAGAAGAAATTCAGTTATGGAGTTTGGCTAGGCAGCCCGCGGAGAGACGTGAGGAGTAGTCTTTTTTGTTGGCGGGCAGTTTCACGCTGTAACGAATGTTGTAAAACTCTTCCTTTCTTAATGACATGACATGCATGCTGCATGTTCTTGAAAAAAAGAGTATGTGAGGTGTAAGGTGTTGAGGGAGGATGACAACGTCGGAATTCTCTTATGTTACTGGAGTTCCTATAGATACATCAAAAGTATTGTAAACATACATGCACATGAGCGACTTTGAGATGATCTTGTGGAGCATTTGTGAACGATTCATAGTTATCGACAGTTCGTCAGTTTTGCATCTTGTATGAACTCCGTTGTGGGGCGTCAACCATCCCGCAAACGACTGTCTCCCCTGCCTGTACCGTCTTCGGCTTCACGTTTTATGACACCGCCGGCACGACCAGCGAACTCGCGATCCTCGTGCATCAACCGCCATTTGCCGGCCCAAAAGACGTGACGGGAGGCCGCACCGGCACGCCAGAATCCGACGTGGACAGGAACCTCACGAGATGCGTTGGCCGCGCTTCCGTGCCATCCAGTACGCCGACGGCAGCCGTCGGCCCGATCTGGCTACGCCGACGGGGATTTGTACGCCGACGGCCTGGGGCGCGGCTGCCCTAGCTCGGTTTGTACGCCGACGGTCTCGACATTTGGCCGTCGGCGTATAATCGGGCCGTCGACGTCTTGTACGTTTCCCGTATTGGCGGGGCCGTCTCGGTAGCCGTCAAACACGAAGGCGGACGTGACGGGCGCGTCGTCGACACCGCACCGTTCGCCGCCGGTCCGTATCAGCTCCACCGGCAGGTCGAAGCACGGCGACGGGCAATATCCATGGATCGCGTGGACGTCACGGTCGTCTCCTTCCACGGCCAGGAAGTCGAAGACGATGTTGCTGCCGGAGTAGAGCGAGGAGCGCTCGAGCTTCTCCAACGAAGCGGCGCGGCTCGGCACCTGGGGGTGCTCTTGCTCCGTGGGCTGGTGCTGGTCTTGTTCTGGCGCCGTTGGCTGCCCGCTCTTGCCACTTACTTCCTCCGGCTTCTTCTTCGAGAGGCCCGGGATGCAGAGGCATGCGAGCAGCGTGCCACATGTGAAGGCGTTGCGGTCGTCGGAGGACTCGGCGTCCGGCGTTTGGGACATAGTACTAGCGCTCGCCGGCCGGTTGGAATGGATACCCAAATTGGAATACCTTGAAGAGAATGGGGACGACGTACGTCAACCGCAGTACCAGTATATAGGGAGGGGTGGTGGCGATGGCCGATGGTGATTGGTGGTGGAGTGGAGGACCATACCGCCGGTCAGCCCAGCTGTAGAGGGAGGCTGATCGTGTGTTTCATGATTTCCATAAGTTAGTCGTCGGCGACGTCCAGACCCACCTATACCCATTTAGCCTAGATCCCGGAGTATGGCGTTTAGATCGTTGACTAGCTACGGAGGATTGCTAGTTTCTGTCTTGTGCATGCTCTGGATACGGGCTCATTTTTTTTCGAATGGTGGAGCCACCGGCTTCCAATTTTCATTACCATGAAAATCGATAATACAGAGTTTTGAGACGACACCCACCACCCAGGTCACCAGGTGGCAGATGCTCAATGCACCAAATCGAGATCCAAATTAACTTTACTCAAAAGCATACAGACTGAAACAAAACGCCAACATCTCATCGACACCATCTTGTCAACTAGAAACTAACCAGAACCAATTTTCTAGATAAGGACCTCTACAGCACATACAACTCTTCATCAGCAGATTTTGGTACAGAAACCATCAGGATCCTGTTAACCGGCACCAACGGCTCCCAGCCTTGTCTTCGGTGAAAAAACTCAGTGGAAATAGCAGTGGAGTCAGCCTCCGGAGAGCTCGGCCATGGGGGCCGCAGCTGCAGGGGAGCGCTCCAACCAGGCCATCTCAAAGGTTACCTGCTACAACTGCAGCAAACAGGGCCATCTCCAGGCCGAGTGCACCGAGGAAGCCTTCTGTGTGAAGTGCAAGCGCACGGGCCACCTCTCGGCGATGTGCGGTGGTAAGCGATTCGAACCCTACTGGGCGGGTTTCGGTCGCAATGGCATAGGTTTTATGTGTCTAGACATTCCCGTGGAGGAAACAGAGAAGGAGCTACAGAACGCTGCAACCCTGTACGTGGACGAGGCCATCCTCACCACTAAGCAAGTTGAAGATGAGTTCAAAGATCTGGTGCAAGAGAATTGGGACCGGCAGGTCAAGCAATATAGTGAATCGGACTTCGGGCTGGTGTTCCCCTCTCAGCAAATGTTGCGCATGGCCATAAGGGGCGGGGGCCTCCGACTTCCAATTTCAAAGGCGAGGGCTCTGGTCATGGAGGGCGCTTTGGCTAATCCGGACACAGAGAATCTGGTGGATACCTGGGTGAAGCTGCATGGGGTTCCTTCACCTTACAGACACATCAACAGGCTACTGCTTGGCACCAGGGCGGTGGGCCGCCCCATGGAGGTGGATGCGCTATCTTTGGAAGACCCGGCGGCTCCGATCCGGATGCTGTTCGGATGTCAGGCGACGATCCCTATCGTTGACTTCATCTCGCTTTGTGTCAATGGCAAGAACTACAAAGTCAGGGTGGAGGTGGAAAACCAAGTAGAGGACAAAGCTGAGACCCCGCCACCACCACCACCACCAAAAGATGACAAGAAGAAGGGACCTCGGGATGATCTGAACGGAAGCTCTGATGAGGACACCGACAATGAGCACTGGCGCCGCAGGGGAAGCAGAGAAAAGGAGAACCCCCCCCCCCCCCCCCCCCCCCCCCCTCCGCCACCTCCCAAGGGTGGGAAAGGCAATGGCAGTCACAAATCTGCCGTGAAGGAGGTGCTGTTTCAAGCCCACAACTCTCCACAGCAGAAGGCGGCGTCGGCACCACCTATTAACCAGTATGGTTCCTTCCTTTCCAGAAGTACTCTCACCGAGCCAGTCCTTGAGAAGAACCCGGTGCTGGTTGATGTGCCGGCTAGCTCTGTCCTGGTCGAGGAATCTGCAGCAACCACTACTATTTTGGCGCAGGCCCCAACCTCGCCGTCTGCCACGCTGGATTCCTCGGCTGCTGCCCCTTCTGCCCTTGAGAAGCAAGTGACAAGCCCGTCGGTGGTCAACTCTGAATCTGTGGCCCGTGAGCGTGAAAGACGCAGCAAGGCCAACGCTGACAGGCCCTCAAGGGTGAGGTCGCCGTCACCGGTTGGTTTCCCGCAGCCAGACTTCACCGATGATTCCCCTCTCCTGGGAGGCTAGGGCACATCATCGGGGACGCAGTTACAAGGCAAGGTGATCCCGGCGCTGGATGTTCCCATCACCCGTGCGCCAAGAAGTGCTGCGATTCCCATCCCGACCGTGACACAGAGGAAGAGCATCCGTGGCGAGGGACGCACGGAAGGCCCAGTGCTGGAGCGCGCGATGCAACTCACGAAAGACAAGAACAAGACAGACGTGGCTTCCTCCTCTCAGGTCGCTGGACAAGGAGGGCGCAAGCTGGCTGGTCGCAAAGCTTAGGGAGCTTCATGCAAGCTGCCTACCCAGCCGTGCCGTTACCTGATGATCTTCCTTTTAGCTGTGTTTGCTTTCTAGTTTCCTTTGGCTAAGCTGTATGCCGCAGCATGTCGCATTTTACTTTGGCTAAGCTGTATGCCGCAACATTGTTTTCGTATGTTGGAACCTTTGCTGGCTTTGTTAATTCAAAGTCGGGCCTGAACAGCCTTTTATCTAAAAAAAATAGCAGTTTGACTCCTCTGCGTTGTGTGTCTCGTAGGTCTGTTCTCTGCAAACCATCCCAATATGAAATGTAATTAGCCATTTGAGACACTATAGTAGTAGGATCCTGAAGGCAGACTCCGTTAAAGCAAGTCGAGACTGCCCAAATTAACACAACCACCCAGGAACCTATCTCTAGCAGCCAAAGTCTCTTAGCATGCCGGCAACATATCAAAATCAGTAGGTACAGATTGAAGGTTGAAAGCACATCTAACTATCCCCAAATATATGTAGCAACAGAGCAATGAATAAAATGTTCTATAGTCTCTACATTGGCACAAAACATGCATTTGTCAGTTCCTTTCCACCCTCTAGCCAGAAGCACACTCTTTGTCAATATACTTTTCCTAAAAGCAAAGCCACAAGAAAATCTTAACTTTAAGAGGGGTTTTCAAAAACCATAACATCTTGTGGGGGACTCTTACCTCAGAAGTTTTTAGCGCAGTATACAAAAGACTTTACAGAAAATTGACCTGATTTAGTTAAGATCCATTTACGCCTATCATCGTACATAGGAACACATATCCCGTAGCTTATACCACATTTCAGCAAGCTCCCCCATTAAATTTCTTCTAAAATTAAGAACACCCCACCCTTCCGAGAAAACTCTTGCTACACTTACTTTTTTCCATGCAACAAATTATACAATCTAGGGAACACTAGACACAGAGGTTTATCGCCTAGCCAGAGATCCTCCCAAAAATTAGTTGTTAGGCCACTACCAATAATTTTCCTACAAAAACTAAAAAATAGGTCTCTTACTTTCAAAAGACCAGACCAGAAATGAGAATGCATAGGTTTCAGCTTTACATGAGCTATGGAATGAGTATGTAGATATTTAGCTCTAATTAACTGTTGCCACAAACTTTCCTCGTTCTCAATTTTTCATAACCATTTACAGAGCAAACAAATATTCATAATACTTAAAAGTAGCACTCTCAAACCCCCTTGATCATTTATCCCCCCATTTCACTAGATGATACCTTCTTTTAGCTTCTACTTCCTCCCACAATAACCTTTTCCGAAAAAAATCCATTCTCTTGCAAGTACCCTTAGGCAAAAGGAAAAAAGATAACATGTAAAAAGGCACATTACTGAGACAATATCTAATTAAAATAAGACTATCACCATAGGATGTATATTTACCCATCCAATAGCCAGATTTTTTCTCTATTTTTTCTTCGGAAGGTTTCCAATCAATTTTTCTAAGTCTTCTATTATGTAGAGGTAAACCCAGATACTTAAAAGATAGCACACTTTCAACACAAGTAAAAATCGAAGTATATTTTGCTTCCCCACAACAGAAAATCTCTCTCTTCATAACGTTCATTTTGAGTCCGGACAAATATTCAAAAATACATAGAGGTTTCTTTAAATTTCTAGCAGATTCCAAATCATCTTGGAACATGAATATCGTGTCGTCCGCAAATTTTTCTAAGTCCACTATCTCTATCTACTAGCACCGAAAGAAATCTATGGCTATGTTAAACAGAATAGGGGAGAAAAGATCTCCTTGCCTTAATAGTTTTTAGTAACAAAGTAATTACCTATCTTATCATTTACCATTACTGCTACTTTGCCATTTTCTACCGATTTCTTTATCCAACTAATAAACTTTTCAGGAAACCCTTTCATCCTAAGGATATCAAACATATTATAAAAAAAAGGATATCAAACATAAAGCTCCAATTAATTTATCGTAGACTTTTTCAAAATCAACTTTGAAAAGACAACATTTAATCTCCTGCTTTTACTTCATGCAAGGTTTCAAGCAAAAGGACAACACCATCCAAAATATTTCCTCCCCTAATAAAAGCAGTTTGGACTGGAGGGATAATCTTTTTCAGCTAACTTTACCACTCTATTGTTAACGACTTTAGGAATTTTTTTGAAAATTACATTCAGTAAGAAAATCTGTCTGTACTCCTATATACTATTGGTGTCTGCACTTTTTGGTAATAATGTTATAACACCATAATTAAATCTAGACAGGTCCAAGTTCCCTTCATAAACTCATGAAATAAATTCATCAAATCTCTACACACTATATTCCAAAATTTCTGATAAAAATCTATAGGGAAACCATCCGGAACTGGTGCCTTATTAAGTTTCATATTAAATACAGCAAACTTTACTTCCTCCATACTAAAAGGTTTTTCCAAGTTAAACCTATTATCGCCATATAAAATATTTTCCAAAGGAATATCTAGAGCTACTCTAGCATCCAAAAAGTTTCTTAGAAAAAGCAGTTGCATATTGAAGTATATTATCATCACCAACTATTAAACCTTCTTCCTGATTAAAACTAGTAATCTTGTTGGTTTCAGTCTTCAGTGGAAACTTGGTACACCTTACATTGCCATTGCATTCTAATTTCACCCAAATGACCAGATCGGTCCATGTCACCGAGAACCAAAAGTGTACATATTTCCTAAGAATTTTGGGGACATTACAGACAGAGCACACCACCGTTTGGTGACAGTATTATCTCAGTTCTTCTCGACTCTATCCTGTACTGCTCGCCCATCCCCAGATGCGTCATCAAGAACCAGACGACGGTGAGCAGCTCGCCACCGTTGCTCAGCTGCTTGGCGTGGAAGTTGCTCCGGCAATTGCTCGCAGCGTAGCACACCATCTCCACCCACACCACGCGAATAAGCCGCCACCTCTTGCCGGGCTGCAGCTCCAGCAGTGACTTGGCCAGTCTGCACGCGTCGAAAGCACGGACTTGCTCCTGTCTCCCTTCACGTCCCTCGGCGCAATCTCTGCGTTCACCTCGAGCACCATCCTTGCCGCGACACGCTCGTCCGGCCGTGTCATCTCCCTCGCGAAGAAGTTCTTGGCCTCCGCACAGGTATCGCCGAACCGGATCTGCCCGATGCCGGCCGTCAGCATGAAAGGGCGGGCGACGAGCAGGAAAAGCATGTAGTTTGACACCGCCCTGCTGCTGCTGACATACTGAGAGAGCTTGGCATCATCCTTGCTGCTGTCGTCGGAGTAGAGGCAGAGATCCGTGGCGATGTGCCAAAGAAGAATGCTCTCGTCGAACTCCACCTCGATGCTCCAGCCGAGCTCCTTGTAGTACCCCTTGCACTGGAGCGCCCACTGGCCCCTATGGTTGCTGAACTTGCGGTAACTCTCCATGTCGACGATGCTGACCGCCTTATCTTTCAGCTCCCTGAACACCGATGTTTTCAGCTCGGATGACACGTTTATGTGCCAGATGTACATCCAGCTATCCCAGTGTCCTTTGAGCCCCAGCAGCCTCAGAATCGTGGTGAGCAATGTTGGTTTATCATGGAGGCAAAAGCTGATGAGATTGTGTTGCGCCATCAAATTGGACCACCTCGCTCGGC
Organism: Poa pratensis; assembly: GCA_947311845.1. Lineage (NCBI taxonomy): Eukaryota > Viridiplantae > Streptophyta > Magnoliopsida > Poales > Poaceae > Poa > Poa pratensis. Next base: position 24,071,288 of record CAMZMU010000055.1, read on the forward strand.
TTTCTGGCCGGAAAAACTTTAAGCACTGGAGTACCAGATGGCTCAGCGAGTGGCAGATGGAACCATCCAGAGCAGCGTACGTCCAGTAGGATACGAACATCATACAAATGGCAGAAAGCTCTAAGCAAAGCGCTCCTCCAAATAAAAGATTGGTGATGAAGACATCGATGCCCCCACGTTGACCCTTGTGTAGCACATTGAAGAGGACACACGCTGTTGTTGTTGAAACCAGCGTGACACAGCGGAACAGGCGGCCATACCAGGTGTGTATCACCGTCGCCTTGGAATGCAGAGCGTCATACATGAGAGAGAGCTCGATCTCGATGATCTTGTATGCCTGCTCTGGCGTCAGCCGCAAGAACGTGGCCTGGCTACCGGTACGGTCTTGGAAACTGAGGATGAGGTGGGGAGAACAACTCCACATGTCCATAGGCCCCAAAGGACTATCTCTGCCGTCCGTTGCTGTGAGATCGCACGGCTGTCTTTTTGGTCAAAGTTTCACACGCATTTACAGTTTAGTACCCAGAGAAATCACAAATCAACCAAAACTCACCGTACTATCTCTGCCATCTTGACTCTAGATCGAAACACTCTCCAGTCACCGTACAGTTTTCAAAAAATATTCTACCATTTGTTTTTCTCAGAAAATAATATTTTTATATCGAGTGTTTCACAAATTTCAATTCACATAAAATTAAAACAAATTATTCAAAACCATTATAGATTTAACAAAGTTTCACCAATTGTTCATAAAAAATATCACACTTTCACGTAAGATTTTTTCACGAGAATATTCAACAATTTTTTTCACGAGAATATTCAACAATTTTGTTTTGTCTCACCAAGTTTCAATATTATTTTTCCAAGAGTATTCAAAAATATTCAGAACAGTTTCAAACTATTTCATATAAGATTTGTTGGAGATTTTTATGATGAATAGTTCTCACCATTAAAAGAACATAGATTCATACGATTTTTCTCATACTTTCAAATTCGGAATTCACATTTTTCATAAAGTTTCAGACACAAAATTTACTCGAAATTCGAAACTCCATTTAAGTTCCAATACTGTTCCAGACACATTTTTGTTACATATTTAGATTCGAAATTTCAGATGACAGTAATTCAAGATAAAAAATTCAGATCACATTTTCATACAATATTAACTGATCCATATTATTTCCACACGACATTCACCCCAGGATATTCACAGAATTTACAGATCCATATTATGTCGCCACGACATTCACAGACAATTCACAGAAGATTCACCACAGAATATACATGATTTCCTAATACACATTCAACTGGAATTTCTGCAATATATTTACAGGAATCTGTAAGAAAAATCAATGAAAAAATTGAGGAATTGTAGTAATTTTGTAAGACACGAGATCTTTGGCACAAATCAAGTAATATTTTAACCGACGGCACATAGATCATCTAAAAACAACACTGGATCTTGACAGAAACTAGAGTGGATCGAATCATCCAACAAATAACCAAGATCCAATCAAGACCCACGGAACAAGTATAAAAGAGATGCATCACAGATCCAAATTTTAGAGAAAATTTTGAAACATGAACACTAGTTTCACAGAAACTCACAACGCTTTCATTGATGTTTTTCATACTGTAATGCAAGAAAGGGGTTAAATCTTTGCAGAAAATAAGACCGAGAATGGATACAGTGCCATGGGCATCTAGATCAGTACCAAGAAAATATAAAAAGAAAGTAGAAATAAATTAAAGATCTAAGTACGTACATCTGCATATGAATTTCTGCAATATGAATTTCTGCAATCTATATCTACATGAACCTGTAAGAGAAAAAACTCATGAATCATCACTGAAACGAGATTCAATCATCAAAAGAAAAATTGTGAAGAACTAGTATAGAAAGATAAAAGACTCGCATGCCCAGATCTGATCTTTCCTCGGCCAAATCCATACTCGAAAACAGCAGGAAAAAATGAAACAAGATCAAACGTACAGCCAAAATTAATCAAAACTAAATTTGGGCGTCCATACACAGAAACAAGATCGGCGCACGGGTGCAATCCTCCAGTTGGGCTTACATCCGGGCTTGTGCGGATCCGGGCCTATGAACTAAGATCTGAAAAGGAAGATTCGAGAAAAAAAAGGAAATCAAACTTGCCAGATCCAAAAATCGAGAAAAAAAAAGAAAAAAAAATGAGAAGAGCTTAGATCCGGGCATATGAACTCAGATCTGTGCCTATGGAGCTCAGATCCATGCCCAGACTGCCGAGCTCGTGCTAGACCCACCGCTGGACTATCTCTACCGTATGGCAAGTTTCCTTTAGAAAAAGAAAGAAATAGCAAGATCCAATCAATATCTCATATCCAAACAAAATCTACAGAACCGGATCTGAACATCCCATGCCCAGAAACAGTATAGGCCGGCCGGAGCTCCTGTAATCGCTCCATAACTGAAGCCACGAAGGCCACCTCCCTGCTGGCGCTGGTGATGGGCATGAAAAAATCGAGAAGAAAAAAGAACATGACAAATGCAAAATAAAACCAAAAGACCAGATCCATCCTCTCTGGTTCTGGATCTTGAATAGACAAACAAAAACGAATCTATAAATAACCAAAAATGAAAACGAATCTCAGATTCAAAAAAGAAACCAGAAAAGCAACCAGGGACGTGGTGGGCTGCTCGGGAGCGTGGCCACCTGCGGCGCCGCGCGCCGAGCCGTGCACGGACGGGAAGGAGCTGCTCCTCCAGGTATTTCAACCCGCACGGCAGCCGGGGCGGACGGAGCCGGCGACGGCCGGGGCGCCCGGCGGCCTGGGCGCACAGACGCGGCGACTGCCGGAGCGCACGGAGCCGCCGGCGGCCGGGGCGCACGGAGCCGACGGCGGCCGGGGCGGGGCACGGGAGCTGGTGGGAATTGTGGGCTAGGGTTATGGGTTTCGTATCTATATATATAGGGATGGTGGATTGCGGGTTGAAATCTATATTTTACAGGTGCTAAATTGCAAAACGACCCAGATTTTGACCTGCTGACCTGCACGGATCTCCAACACAAAATGGACGACAAAGATAGTCCTTTGGGGCCAATGGACATGTGGGAAATCCATGTTGGGATGAGGTTCACGAATAGGCGCTTGAAGGTCACGAAGAAGCAGAGTGCCTCAGTGATGACCGTGGCGCAAGGCACGGTCGCCTCCGTGATGTCTGTGACTCCAGCCCGTCGCTCCGGCTCAATGACGATCTCCGCTTGCAGCCCTGCCTCACGTGTGAAGCGGTACTCCTCCATGAACTTGGCGTAGTTGGGGCCTGGATCTGGCGTTGTAACCATGCTGCTCCGCAAGTTGTCCATGCTCGCGCACTTGAGCGCCCATGTCCTCTCGCCATACGTAAGAATACCACTCAAGAACATGAACGCGGCCGGGTATAGGATATTGGCACCAGGGCGTGACTTGGTGAAGACGTACACAGCAAGTGCAACCTGTTAATAGCGATTAGCGAGTAGAACGCAAGAAAATACAGAACATGGTTACTTCAAGTTTGTCAAGTGTCTAGTACAATACTCTGCAGTGCACAAGATTCAAGCAAGGTATACCTGCGACAGCAAGCTGAGAAGGTGACGCTTCCAGAGTTCATTGTCTTCGATGGAGAAGGCAGTGATTGTGTCCTGGCCACCAAGGTGAAGGAGGAGGAACGGCGCCCAGAAGACTTGGATGCGGTGGTTACGGTTGAAGAACTGTGGGTCACTGACGCCTTTGGGCACGTGCGTCTGGGAGAGGTACCCAAGGGCGTAGATGGCGATGGAGTCTGCGAGCAGATAGGCGAGCCAGAGGAGCACGCTGAGTAAGGCGGAGACGTTGCGCTTCCGGACGCCGGCGGAGAAGAGAAGGAACACCTGCAGGGTGAGGCTGGTGAGCACAAGCACGCGGATTTCCCATTCGTTCCACACAGTCAGTAGGCCTCCCATGGAGTGTGTGTTCATGCCGTTTCCCTCCACCTTTGCCTTCCAGTCCGGTGGCTGGCACTTCTCCAGAATCATATCCTAGTCCTGGTGGGAAGACTTGACTTGCGGTCTTCCATGGGGTCATCTAAGAACCCCACGCGTCATTTTCATCTAAGAACCCCACGCGTCATGCGTTTTCTTAATTATTAAAATGAGACCTTTAAGCGTCTGGAACTGGAATCTCGCCTAACAAGGAAGAAACCAGAAGCCAAAATTGACACTCTCTTGCACTCTGTGTACAGTGATTGTACGGTTCAGCTAGCTCCACCCATCCCTCATCCTGAATCCAGCAGCTACTGAAAAATCGTCTGTGAAACTACCTTCCTAGAAACAATTTCTGGTTGCAAAGGCAGAAGGGATCGATGGCTGTGGTAGTGCAGTTTCTGGTTAGGAAGTTCATCGATAGCCTCGCGGAGGAGGGATTCTCGGAGCTCCCTTTCGGCGCTGACTTCTACGACATGAGGGCTCAGTTGGAGAAGGTGGCCATTTCTTCCACCAACGCCGATGAGCTCCGAGAGTGCATGTACGAACTCAATAACCTGCTCTCCCAGTGCCGCACGCTCACCGACCGGCCGAATACCTCGAGCTGCTTCTTCTCCCCATCCAAAGCCTGGAATTCCAACAAGGTCAAGAATAGGGTGGTCGCCATGAAGCACAGACTGGTGCAGTGCGTCCAGAACGACCCCGACGGTGATGCCGCAGCCTTGCAGGAGGACAGCACCACCGCTGGATTCAGCCGTTGGACTACTTCTTGGCCTGAGCAGAGCATGATCCATGGGTTCGACCAACAGCTGGCGGAGCTAGAGTACAAGGCGTTCAGTGACTGCATCCCTGGACGACTTACCGGTGTCGGCATCGTCGGCATGGGCGGCATCGGGAAGACTGCACTCGCGCGGCTCGTCTTCAACAGCCCGCAGGCCAGGGGCCGCTTCTTCCCCAGAATCTGGGTGTGCCTGTCGCGCACCGCTTGCGTGGCCAAGGACGTGCGCAAGGAAGTTTTGCAGAGCATACTTATGGCTCTCGGCCTCGAAGAGGAGGTCATATTGGCAATTGATGGTGGTGGTGCTAGCCTAGGAGACCTGGAGTTAGCTGTCCATGAGCAGCTCAAGGGGAAGCGATACCTCATAGTATTCGATGACGCCTGGAACATCGACGACTGGTACGCCGACGTTGCAGGCCGCCGTAATGCCATGCCGGGCGGCGACCAGTTGTCGAATTGCCTTGCTTCTAGCCTGCCCAAAGAGAGAGGCGGATTGGTGATCCTTACCAGCCGGCTGGAGCAGGCAGCAGAGATGATGGTGGGGAAGAGCAGTGTATACCGAGTGCAGCCTTTGGCCGAAAGAGAGAGCTCATGGGCCATCTTCATGGATGCTCTGTCCAAGGAAAAACGGGCGATTGATCTCACCACTGTTAACAGCATGAAAGAGGAAATTCTTGAGACATGTGGTGGGCTACCGTCAATGGCCAAAGCGATGGCATACATCTTTGCAAATAGTCTGTCATCACAAGCATCAACTTCTAGCCAGGAACTTAGCTTGAGTGGTGAAATTGTGAAGTAGGCAACATGTCTGTAATGGACCAAAAAGATACTAGTACATAATATCTGTAGATGGATTTTATGGATTGTCACATGACAATAATGACATGACTTCTTACGAAAAAAGTGTACCCCTGTGTCACACCTTTACACCTTGACAAATATGGTGACAAAAATTCAAGTCAAACACACATTTTAGAGGATTTAAAGTAAAAAGGGCCAATAAAATTTTGCTGGAAGGGGTAACAAACTTCTGCATGACGGCATGAAATAGCATGTGTGAAAAAGACTGACTATGACTTGCGACTTCAATAGGGACTGCTCAAACTTGTTTTCCGTTAAAACTTGCTTCTCTCCCGACATGAAAATCCTGAAAAGAATGATTCGGAATATCAGTGAAAATAGATTAATTGCTCTTTGCTGTCATACCACAACCATAGGCCACAGATTGAATAAAATGGTTGTTTGACAATGCTCAAATTTATGCTGCTTGGCTGATATGATGTATACCTTATGCAGTAGAGAGAACAAATGGACACCCCGGCTTTGTGCTTCTCTTTTACCTCTCTTTTTTCTTCGTATTTTTGTTTGCAACACTGAGAGCAGAAATCGACTTACTACAGAAGTAATTATGATAACTCACTTGGTTTGGTTTTCTGTTCTACTCTATGGTTTCCTGGGTGTCGTGGTTCATCCACACTCCATCCTTGTCACAAGGGAAAGATTTTATGTTCCTACATCTGAAGACCTCCAGGAAGGTCAGGTTCGGAAACATCTCATGCACCTGGGTCCATTCTAACACCAAGTCATTCAAGAATTTCAAACGCAATATCTCAATGTTCCACAGCTCGGACATGCTCTTTTCTCCAAAAGTATGTAGCATTCCTCCTGTGAAGTAGAGCCTCCGCAGTCTCAACAGCCTACTCGGACTCAACCAAACCGGCATGTTCTCACCAGGGAAGCAACGCAAGTCTAGCTTTTCAAGATGGGGAGGAAGGGACAGCGAAGTTAACAATGTTGTCGCTCCAGAATCCTGTTGACCTTCTCCTTTCTTCAATAGCAACACAGCCCATGTAATTGTCAGCACGCGAAGAGCTTTTATGTTCTCAACTTCATTCAGTTCGTCTTCCGTTACTACAACTTTGCTTCCAATATATATGCTTAGCTTCTTCAGTTTGTCTAGCCTGACCAGCTCTGGTAGCCGACAATTGTTATTGCCTGTAGATCCACCAATGACAAACCCTTTCAGCACTTGGAGTTCAGTAAGCAAACCAATGCCCCTTGGCATGCCCTCCAGCAGGTAGCAATCTGAAACATCAAGGTGGGTCAGCATCTGAAGAGACATGATGCTCTCAGTCAACCTCTCAAGGTTATGACAAGCATGAAGATCCAAGATCTTGAGGTTTGAGAGTGCACCAATCGAAGCAGGAAGCTCAGTAATACGGGAGATACCCCGCAGACAAATATATTTCAATTGTTTGGATGACTGCAGTCCATCCAAATATTCAGTGCTGTCAACCTCAATATGGTGTCGGTACAAGTTATGCCACCGGCCTAGTTGGAGAACTTCGATCTTCCTCAAATCCAAGAACCAATTCTTCTCGAATTGGAGGTATTGTTCACTCACATTAAATATTGTGAGAAGGTGGTCAGGTTTGGACTGATTTCTGGGTGGTGACATTTCTATTCCTCGAATATATTCTCCAACTAGACAAGCACGGTGACTACCTGAAAAGCCCCATATTGCATTTCCATCGGAACTGAATTCAAAAAATCGTTCTTGCCTTGCAACGGTAATCAACATACGCCGAATCCAAGGGTGCAACTTACATTGGTTTACACTACAGCTTCGTTTATGACGTACAGGCTCAATCATCTCTGCAGTGATCAACCTCTGGAAGCAGTCCTTCCCAATATCTTCGGCTGTCTGACTTCTTGTGGCTTCTACTAACCCTTCACCAATCCACCAATAGATCATGGCCCTTTTGCTAATAATGGAATTTTCTGGGAATATAGAAAGCATAACAAGCACAGCTTCAGCTGAAGTTCAAGATTATAATAGCTGAGCTGCAAGTCAGATATCGTGGAGCTCTCAAGGATTTTCCTCTCGATCTCCAATTTTTTCCATTGCTCTGAAGCATTTGCAGATAGCAATTTTGATGGTAAAGATGATGATGACAATGGAGGAGCTGCTGGCTCGATCAAAGGAACATGGAGAGGAAATTTCATGCGATCTTTTAAGTTGGACATTTCAGTGTTCACAGTCTGAAGCTTAGAAAGTACAAATTGCTGCTGGCTATCTTCTTCTATGATGTCATCTAAATGCCGAGCTATTCCTCCAAAGTCATTGATAATCTCACTTTCCCATTTAGAAACTCGCATTAGTATATCTTCCATGTCACGTGCCTCTCTCTCGATGTTTTCAAACAGAAGTTTGATCTCTGAAGGTAAACTGTCCTCACTCAGTGTCAACGAAAGAACTCTCGCTTTCGACAGTTGCATAAGAAAGGGAGACACTACTTCCTCCAACGACCTTTCCTGTGACATCTTACTTTACTCAATGACCTGAAACTTTGAAGAGAAACTGACATTAGAGGACAGACACACACACATATGGCGACTACAATAGTTTTTACAATCACAAACTTGACAAACGCAGAGTTGCCCCTTTACATAGTCTATAGTGCAAAAGAGGTAAATCTACCAACAGATAAGTCCATCATAGCCAACTTGTACATCACAGCATTTTCTGCTCTGCTGCTTTTACTTCCAAGAAATTAAGTTGACACGGGCCGATGAGAAATCGCATCAGCGAATTGAGTAATCAAGCATAATATCGGGCGAAATGGACCAAGGTGTAAATCGAAATGCCCGGTATCACGCAGACCTTCAAACTAGATGTGATTATTTCTGGAATAACAAGGTTAACAAAACCACACAGCAGCTCGGTACTGTGTGTTCATTTTACTATCCACTACAGTACGTGCAGTATGATATGAATCCGTGAGTGACAAGCTCAAACCCTGTCATCACGAATTAACACGGCAGCCGTGCGGCCAGCGCCGAGGCATCCATCCCAGCACCACGCTCGCACATCAAAATAGAGAGTGAAGGCACGATAGGATCTGACTTACCCGACGGCGCCGACGAAGAACGGAGCCAACAGAGCATAAGCGTAGCGGCCGCTCACCAAAACCAGTGGTAGTTGACTGCAGCTCAACCTCTGAGGGACTCGCTATATCCGTTGACGCGTGAGGGCCTGAGGGGATGCGCCGCGAGTGCCTCCTGCTGGATGCGCCGCCGCCACCGCCGTCAGCAGCAGGGTGCACCAGGGACCGCGGGCAGGACCGCGGGGTTCTGATGCGGGAGAACAATCGGCGCCGCCGCCGGCAGCGCTCTACCGCCCGACAACTGCTATGGAGAAGAAAAAAAAACTATAGAACCCAACCTTTATTCGACCCAGCCGTGGACCACATCAAACACCGTACGATTTCGGGAAAAAAATCCTACACGACCCAGTGCGTGACCACATCCAGCACCAACTGCTCGACTTTAGTGGTTGTTTGGATAAACAAATATTAGCGCCAGTTTTATCAAAACACGTTTTAGCAGGATTTTTCGGAAAACAAGTTTTACTAACTTTCCGGTTAGGAATAAGCTTACAGAAAATCACGTTTGGGTCACCAAAATCTAAAACACGTTTTGTACTCTTCCTTGTTTGGACTCTGATACAAATCGACCCGGAGCACGAAGGTACCACATCCACATGGCGCAGATTCTCGATGGACGCTGTTCAGCTGGTTGTAAGCCACCGTCACTCATGTTCGCTACCGGCAAGTCAGCGCACAGGCGGCACAGCCACCCCAGCAAGCTCGAGTCCGTCTCTGGCTCTCTGCCGTCGCCGGCCATGCCGGCAGTCAAGATCGTCGAGGTCGCCCGCGTCACTCTGCCGCCACAGAACTTGGTACTCATACGTGCCTCCGCCGGAGGGCAAGGCCTACTGCGTTGACTCCCTGGTAATCAAGTAGTGCTCGTTCTCCGCAGCTAGCTGTGATGACCTGACACACGAGGACGCCGGAAGCCGCCTCTGCTCGACGTCCCAATTTGCCGGGTGAACTGCGCCTCGACGCGCAGCCCCTCAACGTCGCCGGCCAAGCCATCGACCAGCGGCATCGATCATCACCAAGCTGTAGCACGATCGGATCTTGCCGCTCATCTGTGTTGAAGGCCGCAATCACGTCTACAGTCTAGAGATGCCCTGTTTTTGCGGTCGAGTTTTCTGTGATTGGGTTTCAAAAAACGAGCAATAGTAGTTTTTGCCAAAACGTATTTTCCTAGCTTTGTGGAAACCAATTTTTGTCAATCCCCGTTTCCGTCGGTACACCCAAACAAGGATTTAGTTTGTTAGACGGTTATTTGAGTTTACGAAAAACCAGTTCTGCTAATATTGATTTATTTAGCGAGATAATTCTTAAAACACTGATTTATTTAGCGAAATAATTCTTAAAACACTCACAATGTGCCAGATCCATGGTGACTTAAATTCATCAGGATGAACCCTCGCAATGTGTTCCATGTCGCATTTCCTTTGCCTCATGATATACTTTGTCACGCTATGTGTAAGGACATGGTGTTTTGGGTGGTAGGTCTAGATGCACCCGTTATATAAATTATTTCTAAATACTTATTAAAATTTCAAAAAATTCTAAACAAAAATTTCGTATATACATCCACATATTTTATGTTCGCACAGAAAGTTTCGTTAAAAATGTCTTTTTTGTGCTTTGGGAAAAAAGAGAAATAAATGTTTCGTGAAAAAACATTTTTGATCACCGAAATTTATCTTTTTTGCGCAGGCCACCAAAAATGTCATTTTTTACGAAACATTTTATGCTAACAATTTTTTTTTTTTTGACATTTTAAAATGCCATTTTTGGATAGTGGGTGCATTTACACATATGAGCCGAAGATGATTTCCCTATAATTACTTGTTATCTCTTTAATAGCTTAATCTCTCTAGACGCTCTTGTGATATAGATTCACGGAACTAACTCTAAGTGTGATTCTCAGTTAACTCGTAATTGAGTCATATGGTCATGCTTTCAAAATCAAATCACTCGAGAGGCACAGAAAACATCTCTTTAAGTGGAGGAGCAAATTTCACCTTGGTCAACTATGCCACCCGAGTTTTTTCAGAGCTAACCAAAATCTACCTTTGTAACTAACCCAGTTATGGAGTAGGGTTTGATAGACCATAAGTAGATAGATCCACAACTCTGGTCATGGAAGAATCTTATGTCTAACGACATGGCATATACCTTGAGACTAACAAATGAAAAAAAAATGTTCGTTGCATCTCAAAATGGCTTTGTCCGACTCGGTAAACTCCTTTACTAAGTACTATCGGATTGGCATCACCATGTACATGACTTTTGAAACCAAACATCAGCCTATTTGCACACTAGTGAAATATACATGATTGAAGTGGCATGCCCTTTTGAATCCTATACAATTAGCAAACGACAAGAATTTGAACCACAGTGATTCTGATACCACAGGGAAAATAAAGTAATTGTAAAAAGAATATTAGAGTAGACGCTATATTTTCTATAAAACGGGTACAAATGATTTTTTGGAGAAAAAACCTATATGTTTCAATACTACAAATTAAACGACCCAAGGTAGCAATTTTCTAAGGATTTTAATAGTCCAAAATAACCTATGAAATTCTTTTGTATCAAAGGAGCCCTTATTGACCAGGGATCATTAGAGCATTTTTTTCGAAAAATAAATAGAACATGCTTCATACAATGTATAGTTCCACAACCGCATCACGTATTCGTTGATACATATCATTGATGATGCCAAGGAAAATATACAACTTATGGATATAATTAGCGAATATTGTAATCACGTGATTATCTCTAGAACATATTTCCTTCGAGCATACTTAAATTTCCTCTCAATACCCAATTCTTTTTATTTTGTATCAGCAAAACTAGCTCCAACAACATTACTATTAGTGGATCCAAACCAAAAAAAATGCCTAGCTTGCCAAATTTTCTAGCCAAACTGAAATTTTTTGCAATCATGCCTTCAATTGTCGAAACGCTAATGGGCGTTGGAGAACCCAACGAGCCCTACCTAAATTTTTATCTATTCCTCCTGAAGCCTTTCTTGTGTTGTGACGTTCTCCTCCCGCCGGCGCCCTCCTGCCAGTTGCAGTTGTCGCCGAGTGCCACCGCCACCCTGCCTTGGTGACTCCGCCAGTCCCATGACCACGCGGGGAGCTCTGCACCTCCCTTGCCTTGGTTTGCTCACCTCTTCCCTCAGCTCGCTCGGTGTGGCTAGGTGGTTGCAAGAATGACCGCAAGCTTGGAGGCTGACCAACGCGGATCCTCCCTCCTCTTTGGGTTGCTCCACTCAGAGCAAGGAGGAGGGGAATCAGAGGAAGGCAAGCTCGCGTGAGGAGGTTGCTGGATCAGGAGTTGGGCGGTGTTTGGACCCTGCCGACAGCGGTAGCTCATGACAGGGACGAATGTGGATGGGAGGTGTGGGGCAGAGATGCGGGAGGAGAGGCGTGGTTAGGATCAGGCGGAAGGGGTGGGGAAGAAGAGAGGGGGAGAAAAATCTAAAGATAACATTCTTGCCCCAGCCAGGGCGCTACTCAGACTTTAGACATTCTGGACCATCCTATAGAAACTTGATCAGATCACAGCCGTCCATCTTCTAGCTTTCCCCCATCGGCCGGTCAATTTCTACCTGCCTGGATATGCGCTGTCTCGCTGCGGGTGGCCCCAGATTTTTCCGGGACCCGCGTGTCAGCGTGTGGGGTGGAACGTTCCCGTGTGCACTGCTGGACTGGGCGTCGCGGCGCGGTGGCAGGGGTCGTGAATCTGTCGAAATCCAGGGCAAAATCGTCTTTTCTTCATTCCATGACGACGGGACGGCGGCCGTACGCGCGTGGAGGACCGGGAGGCGACGCCGGGTACGAGAGCTACAGGCGGTGCCCTGCTCCGCCTCTGCCCTCCTTTCCCTTCCCTTCCGGCCCACCGCCCCGAGGCTACATGCCCCTCGCTTTCTCGTTGTTGAACGCTAGATCGAGATCTAGGGTTTTCACGAGCAGTCTAGCCGCCGTCACCGCGAGGACGGGCAGAACCGGCAGCAATTCCGAGCCCCGTGCTCCTGGCCACCTATCCCATTGCTGCGACGTCCTGCTCCTCTAGATGCGCCCTCTTGCCTGAGGCTGGACCTCCACGACGGCGCATGCTCGACCTGCGCGGCCGGTGTCCGGCGGGAGCAGCGCAACCCATTGCTCGCACCGCCGCCGCACGCCGTGCCGTCGGAGGGAGGAGCAGCTGGCTGCACAGGCGCGGCGCCGAGCCACCCACATCCTCCCCCGTGCAGCAGGCCGCGGCAATAGGTAGAGCGGTGGCGCAGGAGCGGCGTCGTCGAAGGTGGAGCGAGTTGTTGCCTGCTCCCGCCACTTCTCCCCGTCATCGAGCTCACGCCGTTGCTCGCTGCGGCCCGCCATGGTCTGCCTCCTCTTCATAGCGGCATGACGGCCAACCAGGATCCTCTCCTTCCCCGCTTAGATCAATTCCGCCCCGAGGGGTCTAGGACCTCACGGCAAGGATTCCGGCGCCTCATGAGGATGAATGTTTCGGGGCTGGACTTGGGAGGGGAGCACGCAGGGAGGTAGCTCTCCGATCTGGTAATCTCTCTGAACTTCCCCATTCTTTTTCAGTTTATCTTTTAGATGCAGGCATCGTTTCTGGACTCTACCTGATGTGTGCTATGGCAGTGTGTGAAAATTAATTAGCTCAATATCTGACTTCATATTTATCTGGACAGTGTGCGTATGCAGCGGCTATCTGCGTGAACCATTTTCTTCTTCTTTTCGGTGTGATGTGATTTATTCACTGTCTTGCATTTTAGAAACTTCAGTTTTGAATGATTTTCTTTTGGAGTTTCAGCATGTAAACTTATCTAGAGTTGTCGGTTAATTGAGAAAGAAAACTTCAAGCTTGAATGATTTTCTTTTGGAGTTTAATATGTAAACTTATCTAGAGTTGTCAAACAAACTCAAGATGTTCCTAAACCGCAGGAATGTGGATTTTACTCACATATAATCCTGTTTTATTAGCATGGACCAGGTTTCAGTTTATAATGAGTGGAAATTAATTTTTGGATTGTAGATAAACTTTTGCCATTTTTATAAATCCCTTCAGCTAAGCACCATGAATGTGATGTAGAGATAGAAAGTGGAAGATTCACTAACCGCAGAAAAACTATCAGGTTCTTCCTCTGTTTTCTTTGCATTTTATCATTTACCTATTTTATTTGTTTAATACTAGAAGATTGATTGCATACAGTATTGATGTGTGATGACCTGAACATTGATTCCTTTAGGCATGCAGGTGAATTTTGTAGCGGCATACTGGATGGTAGTGTAGCTAAAAAATGCGGATTGTGGCCACGGTCGTCGCAGTGGTCACCTTCTGCACGCCTCGCCATGTACAGGTAAACATCTTCCCGCCCAGTGCATCCAAATAACTTCTGCTACTACCATGAATACAGTTCTATGGATTTATCGGGTCATAGTGATGAATGCAAGAATACAGATGTTTATTTGCAAGCCATGGTACGTTGATACCTTGACCACATCACCATGAGGTGTGCAACTAGTTACATTACTTTTATCCACACATTATGTTCTTTTCTGTCTAAGTGGGCTATTCAAAATCTTAAATTGTTCATGGTTGCAAAGGTTTTTCCAGAGCTTGACATTCGAACCTTGATCTATTGGTGTGGGATTGGACCCTAATCTTGATTATCTAGAAGTAATGGTCTGAACTTTTCAGATTTATACCATAGTGGAAGCTAGGTATCTTTCTTTTTCTTGCAATCCTAACATGTTCCTCATGTTTTATTCCAACTTCTCTTTGTTTGGTACTGTCTGCAAACCCTAATCGGCAGTTCCATGTAACTGAAGGGAATCGTAGACAGAAAACAAAAAAATTCCTATCGACGATAACCAGAAACTAGCCAAGATCTATAACTATGCAGATATACTATACGGAGTAAATACCCTTGTAGACCGAAAGCGGGATTACATTCCCGCACAAACGTTGTCGATGAAGCCGACGAAGCCGACCTCAAGGTCGTGTAGAGGAAGTAGACGTACTCCCAGCACCACCCGTGTAGCACCTCGTAGTTCCACACACGTACGGTGTAGATGACGACCTCCGGGCTCCAGATCCAGCAGAGCAGTGGAAGCGGAAGATTGGATCTAGTAGCACGGCGGTGTGCGTGTAGTGGAGAGACTTCCCTCCTCGTACGCAGCTCAGAAACGGAACCACGCTCAAGGTAGGAGAGAAGAAGGAGATGGGATTAATTTCCAAAGGAAAAGGGGGTCCCCTATTTAAAGGAGGAGGAGGGCTGCCCACCCCGCTGGCTAAGCCATGTGGGACTATTCCCACAAGGCTAGGCCGGCCATGGGGGGTGCGTCGGCCCTGGTTGGGCCCCAACCAGGCCGGCTGGCCCTCCCCTCTTTTTTTTCCTTTTTTCCCTTTTGGGGTTTCCCTAATGGGCCTCTATGGCCCATTTAGGTTTAATGCCTTTAAAAATTCGAAATTAATTAAATAAATATATATTTAATCACTAATAACACTTATTAATATTAAATACATATTATTTAATTCATTCAAACTCTGAAACATATTTCGTTGCCTCCGATCAACATCGGACATGTCCCGGAACACTTCCGGAATCCCCGGTTTCTTTCTCTCTTATATCCAATCTAATTGTCACCTACCCTTAAGTGTGTTACCCTACGGTTCAGGATCACACAGACATGAACGGGACACGTTCTCCAATCAATGACTAACAGCGGGATCTGGATACCCATGATAGCCCCTGTGCGTCCACGAAACTCTTTTATCGTTCGAACCTTTAGACGTCCAGTCTCATCCTTTTGCCTAGCGATACTTAGATTGTCCGAGCATCGTTCTCTGGTATCATGATTACCGAGCATGATCTTGTTATTGACAAATCTATCTTTAACTCGTCTGTGATATTACATCCCCGTGACCTAGTCACATGCTTGCAAGCTCATTGATGTAATCTCACCGAGTGGGCCCACAGTATCTATCCTGCTATGTGGATTGGCAAATCCCGCTCTTGATCACTCGCCTCCACTGCTTCCTTCGGATACCCGAAAGTGTCACCTTTATTGTCACGCTATATAAGACATGCCGTTTGATGCAATCAAATCACCTTCCAGAAGCAGCGATTTGATATGACCTCACAGTCGAAGTATGAGCACTACGTTTCTATATCTTTTGGGTATGTCCATCACATCATTCACCTAACGACATGACTCTGTTGTCAACCGACGTAATTATTCATGATCAGGAAACCTTGATCATCTGTTCCCCAACGGACTAGTTAAATAGAGGCTACTAGGGACCTGGTTGTTTTACATACCACACGTGTATTAATGTTTCCGCGTAATACAGTTATAGCATGGTACAAAAACATATTATGAACAATTGAGATATGACAAATAAAATCACTTTATTAATTGTCTCTAGGGCATATCTCCTTCAGTCTCCCACTTGCACTAGAGTACAATTTAATCTAGTTTACAACTTGGTAAAAGCTTAACACCTATAGCAGTATGGTGCATTCTTGTCTCGTGGACGAGGAATTCAGTCAACAAATCTCCCACATTGAGATCTGTATGTGCCTTGCAACACTTCTATGTCACCTAGTTTGACATCATCCCATATCTTATGATAACGGTGAAATACATGTTCATAATATTAAGGGAAACCACGCGTGCTCAGGAACTTCGCTGATCGATGGAGTGAGACTCGATCGATGGAGTGAGACTCGAAACTTCGCCGATCGATGGAGTGAGACTCGAAACTTCGCCGATCGATGGAGCAACACTTATCCGATCGATGGAGTGAGACTCAAAACTTCGCGTAGCATGGGTCTTAAAAGTCTAAGAGATCTATTAAGGGAAACCACGCATGCTCAGGAAAACTCATAGTCCAATCACACTTGCTACTTCTGAAGTAGACATATATTCCTATACCTATGTAGATTATGCGACAGTGCATTCATATGCAACTTCGCAAGCTAACCCTGTCTTTCTTCAAAACAAAGGACTTCTCCTGTATGAGATTTCTAATCGTATGTGTCAGTTTCATAACTTCCATCATCGTAACCTTTTACGGCAAGTTGTCTTTTCACTTTCACCCTATACCAGAAAACATATCTTCAGTTCTCTTTAGACACTGAAGGATATACTTAACGTTTGTTCATTGATCCATCCAGGGATCACTCTAGAACCCGTTCTTCAACCAAGAACTTGGGTCACACCAAGTCGAGCTTTCAGTATGATAGAATCTATGGATGAGGCATAGAGGATGTCGGACATCCGTTTCTTTCAATAACTATCGCTGAAACGCCAAGATAAACTTAATATTTTACCTAGTCATACAAGTAAGAACCTTTTCTTCGCTTGTTCTATTCTGAAACTTTCAGAATCTTAACCTAGGAAAATATTCCGACCTAATGTTATTAAGCCCTTTTGATCTATACAAATTATAAATTAAAGCCTAATACTTTTAACTTCATTCATAGAAAATTTAATCACTTAAATAACCATTTATACTTTACTAGAGGATCTGTATCATTCTTAATATGTCATTATATAAAATCAGGAATGACACCTAGCTCCCACTTAAATACGCCATCCGTATATAAGACCAGGGAATTTCTTTTAGCTCCCACTAAATATGCCATTCACATATAGATCAAGAAAAGCTACTTAGCTCCCACTCACTTCTTTGTAAATGCAGGTTTCTTCAACTATTTTGGACGACTCCAAAATCTTTGATCACATTATCAAAGTGAAGATTCCAGCCCGATATGCTTGCTTCAGCCCATGAATGGAAAGCTGAAGTTTGCATACGTGTCTAGCATCCTTAGGATCAACAAAACCTACTTGTTGTACCAATTACAACTCTTCCTTAATGTTGCCATTAGGGAACACGGTTTCTTTATCCATCATCAATTTTTAATTGAAAATAATTGCTAGAACAATCCTAAACAGACTTAGGCATCGCCACTTGAGACAAAATCTCGTTGTGGTCAACTTTTGAATTTGTCGAAACTGTTTTACGACAAATCGATCCTTATAGACGGTTGCCTTTCCGTCAGTGTCTATTTGTCATAAAATTCCATTTACTCTCAATGGCCTGGAGCCATCAAGAAGATTTACCCAATTTTACTTGGTAATCGTACATGGATTTTATCTGGATTATATATGGCTCATAGCCATTTCTCGGACTTAGGTCCACCATCGCTTCTTTGTAGTTCGTAGGTATTTTCATGTTCCATTAACATGACGTTTCATAACAAGATAGTCATAGCACATAGTGCAAACCATTCTCGTATGCCTACGATCTTAGTAGCTTATAGCATCATGATCATTATCATTAGCTTTCTTTCATCTGTGGAGGATGATATCGGAACAATTTCCGGTATCGGAACAGTTTCCGTTGTGCACTCTGATGTCTGGAGAGGAAGTTCATTAACTCGTCTTGCTCTACTTTCTTTCCCACTTATATCTTCAGGTAAGAAACTATTTCTTGAGTAAGGTATATTCCGGTAACAATTTTCCTTTGTTGTGAGATATGTACCCAACTAATTCTTTAGGTACACTACAAAGATTTATCCATTTTAGGTTTGATCATATCAAAACACTAAAATATCAAAACGACAATCTAGGCTAAAAGCCATGCCATACTCATATGGTATTGCCTCCACGGATTTAGATGGTTTCCTATTATCTAACGTGAATTTTTTTCTACCATATGACTCAATAATCACAATAATTCGATAAGAGATTTTATTCACCACACACTATCAATAGAGTGTGATTACGACGTCTTAACACACCATAACATTGTGGTGTTCCATGCGGCGTAATTTGTGGAACTCTTTTCACAAGTCTTCCAATGATATGCCAAACTCATAACTCAAATCCTTGTTTCCTCGATCTGTATCGCAGGAATTTGATTTTCTTGTTAAGTTTATATTTCTTTCTTCACTCTGAACTTGTTTGATCTTATCAAACTTTTCAGACCAGCATTTCATTAAGTGGATATCCAATATCTACTCAAATCATTGGTGAAGTTTACGAAATAATGATTTCACTACACGTTAACGTACTTCATTGATCCACACACATCATTATGTATGATTATCAATAAGTTAAATGCCTGTTTCAGAAAACGGTGTCTTAGTTATTTTGCAAGTGTCAAAAGATCAAAATCTAAGACTTGGAGGTCCATCTGAATGGAGCTTCTTAATGCATATAACATTGACATGACTTAAAACGTTAGTGCCACAATAATGTGGTGTCATTATTAAGTTTGTATCCTTTGGCATTAATGTTATAAATGTGGGAGCTACTACCATCTGGATTCATATAAGAACACTTCATTCATAATCGGTGTATGATCATTAAAGATATCACTCATAAATGTAGGACAACAATTTTTCACTGACAAATATGAATAATTGTCTCGCTAGAGGCAAGACACACTTATAATGATCATGCTAACAAGCGATCAAACTGAATTTGTTCAGATCCAAATTAATCCAAAATGGTAGATGCAGAGAGAGTGTCTATGGCCATTACAACATATTGTTTGCCATCATCAACACACATTGTCTCCTCATCCTTCCAAGCTACTCAAGCAGAAAATCTCGTTTTCATAAAACATGACTAGTATCAAAACTTAGTCACTGCTGCAAGTACTTGTTTAGGCAAAACATTCATAACTCGTATATCATATATACACTATCATCATTGATGACTTCCCGGTGATTCATTTCATCTCCATGGTTTTTCCAACACAACCAAAATTCATGAAGGTGAACGATTCCCCTTGCATGACATAGTCTATGACAAAACATTTGCATCTGGCAACGTTGTCTGTCATCCAGTGATCGAGCTGAGCGAGGCGTCTCAATGTCATCAAGTATGACCAAGTCATCAAGTATGACCAACGTCATCAAGTATGACTGCCACGTGCTCCTTTAATGCGAGTGTTCTCTTCCATCTTGGTTGAGAAGAAAACCTGATTTACGGTGGATACAGATCATCAATCTCAGCGACCATTCCAAATGTTCGCGATCTCTATGGGAGAGATCATAGCATACACTGGACTATGATGAAATTATCCGCACAAAACTTGATAATCCAAATTATTCTTTTGTTAGGGAATCTCCGTTTTATCTCCTAGCGGGTTTTGTATCATGTAGAGCTAAAAGGTTTGAAACAAGGAGTATCCTCAAGCTATGGTATAAAACTATGAAGTTTGGACCCAACCTTTTAAGTTTCTCAATCGCAGGAATGCACCTAAGTTTAAAAGGTCTATCAAACAGGTTATTATCTATAAAGGTTTTGCAAAACATAAAGACTTTGTTCATAATAAAATATGGGTTCAAGTTTTAATAAAATAAAACTACCAAACTCCCACTCAAAACGAATATCCCTCTCTTCGTTTTAGTGATTACACGATCCTCATCCGATATACTATCCCCGATCGTCACGGCCGATAGCATAGCTTCAAAGGTAGACATCGTTTATGTCAATCACAACAACTATGTGACTCGTGCTTAACCTTTCGGTCACTGTGTTCGAGGCCATGTCTGTACATGCTAGGCTCGCCAAAATAACCTATAGCGTATTGCTTGTGCAACGTGGCTTACACCCACGTTATGCGAACGCAGATACGTCTGACACCCGATCGTCACGGCCTGCCTCGTAACGGAGAACTTTCGGTGGTGCACGCTATAGGGAGAACACTATATGGTATTTTAGGAGGGGTCATCTTATATTACTACCGCCGTGTAATATATATATATACACACAATATAAGATGCACTCAATCTACATAACATCTAAAATGAAATGTAATGCGACATGATATGGTCTTGCGCCGATGGTCTCCTTCGCGCCCATAGTTTATAAACAATTTATCAAACCTACCTTGACCATATCACATTGCCCCTGCAAAATAAAGTTAGACGCTTTCTACTTTATCTTTTGCATGTTTTACGTGGCTGCTAGGCTTTCGCACAAGAACTGTTTCTTACTACAAATACAACCACAACAGCGATAAGACAATTGTCTCTATTACACCCCTTTGGGGCCCTCCATTGCAAAAGCTATATCAACTATTGTAGGAGAGACAACACCCGCCAGCCACATATACGGTACAAGCCGCATGTCAAGTGTGGAACCAGTCTCGCGTAAGAGTACGCGTAAGTCGGTCCGGGCCGCTTCATCGAACAATGCCGCGATATGAATAAGTACATGCGAGAGGGTAACAAATGTAGAATCGATGCCCACATTCAACATGTGTTCTAACCGTACAGCTATATCTACGCATAGACTGACTCTGATACCACTGAAGGGAATCGTAGACAGAAAACAAAAAATTTCCTACCGACGATAACCAGAAACTAGCCAAGATCTATAACTATGCAGATATACTATACGGAGGAGAACGGAGTACATACCCTTGTAGACCGAAAGCGGGATTACGTTCCCGCACAAACGTTGTCGATGAAGCCGACCTCAAGGTCGTGTAGAGGAAGTAGACGTACTCCCAACGCCACCCGTGTAGCGCATCGTAGTTCCACACACGTACGGTGTAGATGACAACCTCCGGGCTCCAGATCCAGTAGAGTAGCGGAAGCGGAAGATTGGATCTAGTAGCACGGCGCTGTGCGTGTAGTGGAGAGACTTCCCTCCTCGTACGCAGCTCCAGAAACGGAACCACGCTCAAGGTAGGAGAGAAGAAGAAGGAGATGGGATGAATTTTCAAAGGCAAAGGGGGTCCCCTATTTAAAGGAGGAGGAGGGTTGCCCACCCGTTGGCTAAGCCATGTGGGACTATTCCCACATGACTCGGCCGGCCATGGGGGGTGCGCCGGCCTAGTTGGGCCCCATTCGACCCAGCCAGGCCGGCCGGCCCTCCCCTTTTTTTTCATTTTTTCCCTTTTGGGGTTTTTCCCTAATGGGCCTCTAAGGCCCATTTAGGTTTAATGCCTTTAAAAATTCGAAATTAATTAAATAAAAAATATATTTAATCACTAATAACACTTATTAATATTAAATACACATTATTTAATTCATTCAAGCTCCGAAACATATTTCGTTGCCTCCGATCAACATCGGACATGTCCTGGAACACTTCCGGAATCCCCGGTTTCTTTCTCTTATATCCAATCTAATCATCACCTACCCTTAAGTGTGTTACCCTACGGTTCAGGATCACACAGACATGAATGAGACACGTTCTCCGATCAATGACTAACAGCGGGATCTGGATACCCATGATAGCCCCTATGCGTCCACGAAAGTTTTTTATCGTTCGAACCTTTAGACGGCCAGTCTCATCCTTTTGCCTAGCGATACTTAGATTGTCTGGGCATCGTTCTCTGGTATCACGATTACCGAGCATGATATCGTTATTGACAAATCAATCTTTAACTCTTCTATGATATTACATCTCCGTGACCTTGTCACATGCTTGCAAGCTCATTGATGTAATCTCACCGAGTGGGCCCAGAGTATATATCCTGCTATGTGGATTGGCAAATCCCGCTCTTGATCACTCGCCTCCACTGCTTCCTTCGGATACCCGAAAGTGTCACCTTTATTGTCACGCTATATAAGACATGCCGTTTGATGCAATCAAAGCACCTTCCAGAAGCAACGATTTGATATGACCTCACAGTCGAAGGTATGAGCACTACGTTTCTATATCTTTTGGGTATGTCCGTCACATCATTCACCTAACGACATGACTCCGTTGTCAACCGACGTAATTATCCATGATCAGGAAAACTTGATCATCTGTTCCCCAACGGACTAGTTAAATAGAGGCTATTAGGGACCTGGTTGTTTTACATACCACACGTGTATTAATGTTTCCGCGTAATACAGTTATAGCATGGTACAAAAACATATTATGAACAATTGAGATATGACAAATAAAATCGCTTTATTAATTGCCTCTAGGGCATATCTCCTTCAATAACATGGTGCAGTATAATACAATTTTATATCCACAAAAATTGGAAGTTTTCTGAATGTTTTTTCTATAAAAAAACTGCATGACTAATCTCTGAAACCTGATTGGTTATATATACTTTCTGCACATTAGATTGGTTCTATATCAAATGGATGGTACAGGTTTGATTGCTCTTTACCTCATCACACAGTGCTAATATTCATTACAATAGAGGATTTTATTTTGTTTTGGTTTTCTCAATGTAGCAGGTTTAACATCCCTAGGTAGATGACCATGCTCTATGTTCAGTGACTTAATGCTGGTAAGAAAATTTTCAGAGCAGGCTATCTCCCACTTACGTTTATCTGAAAGTAGTGATTCTGCAAGCCCAGCTGTCCGAGCTTGACATACTCCTCTCTGTCTGCATTTATGGCCAAGTTTTAGAGACTATTTTATTTTCTTGTATCTTTCTTTCTAATTAAGCTCATGGTGGCTTGCCATCCTTTATCTTGCCATGCCAATCCATGTGCATGTTCTATTGGGTCTTCAGTCAAGCTCCCAGAATGTTTTTCTATCCCTTAGTTTGTTAATGCTTTTTTCTATCCCAACGTCTGTGATTTTAGCCTAAGTAAGGTGATTATCATGAATTAGTGTCAAATTTATTATGTGGCATGTTTCTTTTGATCCTTTCTCGCATTATAAAAATTCTTGATTACAATTTGTTAAGGTGAAAGAAGTGTATTTCGGCTACTGGTCTATTTGGATTTTGACCTTATTTTCCTTTTCTGTAGTAGGATGGAAGCATTGAACTTGGCCACACTGAAGTCACTTAATATTGATGTTCCAATTGCAGCCAGCAGGTGTTTTTCTTCCCCTCCTCAAGATTTAGGAAAGATAGTATAAATATATGCTTTATTAGCTCTATAAACTATAGAACAATCCTACCGTGGATTGTATTCATCTGATCTATTTAATAATTAATTCTAAACATGAGGAGCAATATACGAAGCTTTTAATTCTTTGATTCCCGTGAGGAATTAAATGAATGGAGATGAATATTTTTCCTTCATTGTTGAGTCTGTTCTCTTCTGCCTCTCCTCTTTGGCGCTCAATGAGACAAGCAGGTGGCCGCTGCAGCTGAGCATACGTGGAACATCCATCCACTCCATTTGTAGAGTGGATTTTTGATCGCCCGTTGGCTATACCACCCCATTGGCAGCCGTTAGATGCGGTCGTCGAGATTCGGTCATGCATGTTATCGTGGGGTTGTCACGGCAGATGTTACCGTAGGGTAACTTGATTTGTAGGGAAAGGAGAAGCTAGTGTCTGGGAGTTTGTTTAGCTTTGCGGGGACAAGGGATTTACCCAGGTTCGGCCTCTCCATTGGAGATAAAGACCTACTTCCTGCTATGCTATTATTCATCTCGATCTCGATAACCTGGCTACGACAACAGAGCCGAATCTCGATTTAGGTTACAAGGCTCGCTTGGTAGCGGTGATAACTATAATTTCTCTCTCTGGTTTTCTATCTCGCAAAGTTTGTCTAACTATGACCTAGGAGCCCGCTTATATAGATGGCCGGGTCTCCTGGTTCTGTACAAGGTAAGCCTGGGTTCTACCCAGACTCAGAGTTCTACTCAATCTCTTTACCTCTTCGTGCCCTCCAAGTCTTGGACTCCATGACGCGTACCGCCTCCTGGCCTTCTGGACGCTTTCCTTATTTAGCCGGGTCACCGACAAGCTTGCTGGCCCATCGACGCAACCCGGCCCATGCTGATGGTTAGCTGACCTGGCCAGGCCTCCTGCCTGGCGGGTCACGCTTCCCTCTTCATGGGCCTACCGGGTTATAATCCTCCCATCAGTAGCCCCCAGGTTAACCGGGTCGCTAGGTTGGCATACTCTTCTTCTAATCTTGAGCTTTGTTTTCTTGGTTAGAGTTGTCATCCTGACTGGCCGGGTTAACCACCTGAAAAATAAGAATAACATACAACAAGTTTAAATACCGGGTTACATTGCTTTTTTCCTTGGCTAGGCCAGCTCTCCTTGGAGGTCCATATCATAACCCGGCTCTGTCATACCGGGTTCATACGCTTCCGGGTTTATGTTCAACACTTAGCTAAAATCTCAGCCTGATGAGCACACAAAACGTCAGTCAATGCTTTAGTCAAACTTTAATCATTCTCTGTCCATATCTTGTCTCAGATTTTTGTCTGGGAATATTCCTTTTGTCTTATCTGTTTGTCGTTGACCTCTGGTCAAATGTCCTCATCCACTCATTTTTACCACAGTGCCCCTAGGGTTTTTTACTGACCATATAAGGATAGGATTAGGGTAAACGCCGTAGTCACTTTCCCCATTTCTTCCTTGGCCTCTTTGTCTCCTTCCTCGCGCAGCTGCCGCAATCTCATCTCAAATCGAGCTCCCAAACCTCGACGGAGACCACCGTAACCACCATCGATCCTTCCAGCCGCGCTGTGCTTTCGATTCCTGACTCAATCGTGCCCGCAGTCGCTCCGCATCTTCCTCTCCTCGCTCTCACCTCCACTGCTAGGGTTAGCTCATCTCCATTTCCGAGATTGGGCAACACCACAGCTCTGCAGCCATGGTGAAGGACAAGGTGAAATCTGGAGGTCCCAAGGCCGTGAAGAAGGGCGCGAAGGGAGGTCCAACTCCAGCGCGGCTAAAGCGCTCACGCCGGTGAACTGGACAAGGTCCACCGTCACCGACACAACACTACAAGCTTTCCAGGACCGCGGCGAGCTCCCGCCCAAGAAGGAGATCCACTGGCGCGCTCCTGGAGAAGAAACGCGTCCCCACCCCAAGGAAGGTGAAATCGTTGTCCTGCTTGATCATGTTTCCCGTGGTCTTCGCCCTCCGGGCTCTCTGTTTTTTCGCCAAGTTTTTAAGTACTATGGCCTCACTACACTCGATGTTGCTCCCAATTCCATTCTCAACATTAGCAACTATGTAGTTTTCTATGAGGACTATCTCCAGATGGCTCCTAGCTTAAAGCTATTCTTAGAGATCTTTTACTGCAACCCCTCTCGAAAAAACAAGCCTCTTGGCCCTTATGGTGGTGTTTCTATCCAACGCCGGAAGGAATGTGATTTCCCGGCTCTTGTTCTAGCCAGTCACCCCAAGGCGTGGCAAAACTCTTATTTTTACTGCAAAGACACCTCTCCTGAGTCAGACGAGGCTCGTTTCCCGGCATTCAGAAACTCTCCCTTGGTTTATGACGCCAAGATGAACAGTTATGCTAGCGACGAGAACCGGGTCTTGGTAGAAGCTGTCCGAGTCCGGGCCAGAGCTCCGCTTGCTCATGGCCTCCGCGGCATAGATTTAGTCAAGTGCTGGATTGGCTGGTTTATCCAGCCTCTTAGTGTCAGGACCCGGTTATTCCACGAATACACCGAGGAAGCGATGCGTTACTCTGAAGTAACGCTTACTGAAGATCAAATTGTGAAGAATGCCAAGAAATTGCTTGGCGAGACAAAAGCTGACATTGCGCTGACCGGGCTTACCCTGTACAACGCTAAGAAGAAACCTCCTACGGTACGATACCAATTCTTTTTCTTTCTGTCTTTGTTAACCCGGTTTTACTTGCATAAAATACTTATATGTTTATCTTCTTTCACTTCAGGACCCGGAATGGTGGAAAGCGGATTATACTCCTGTGTCTTCCCTGACGGTGAAGATACAGAGGCAAGTGATGAGGAGAAGAAGAAGGTGAGCTAGACTCAACAGGCCGGCTCTTCCTCGACCTGATTAACAGTTAGACCTCTCCCAAGGACTCTTCTACTGATAACCCGACATGTTTTATTCCAGGCCCTACTGACCCAGCTGTTGACGAGCTGCCGGGTCAACAATCTACTGCACCTCCTTCCCTCAAGAGGACCCGGGCTGCTGTTGCAAAGGTGCCTTATTCTCGTCTTTCAAATTATACGATGAACACATCTCAACTCCACGCACACGCACAGGAAAAGGAACTTGAGAAGGAAGCTGAGGCAAACAAGAAACGCCGGACCCGGTCTTCGGCTAGCCCGGGCTCTCTGAATGCAGGTATCCCTCCTTGTTCCTTATCCCGCTGGGCCAAGTCAATCCTGAAGATCCCCTATACTAGATATCCTTCCGCTGGCAAAATCCGGGCCGCTAAATCCTATTCTTTGTCAGCTTCTTCCTCGGACAGTGTTAGCACACCCGAGGATTTCCAGATCAACGTCGGGTAAGACACTTTCCATTGCCCTTGTATATATTACTTCACTTTCCATGATTTTACCTAAATTACTTCTAATTTGTTTTCAGTGCCAAAGCTTTTTTGGAAGAAGAGCCGGATTCTCCTCCAGCAGCATCTCCTCCTCCAGCTACAACAGAGCCTTCTCCTATGGAGGCACATATTGAAGAACCGGCACAAAGAGATGAGCTTATGGAGCATTTAACTCCTATCGCTTCTCCAAAGAGCCCACTTGCTCCTGCTCCTGCTCCAACACATTCACCACCTGCCCAGTCACCCGGGTTAGGCTCTAGTACCAAAGAAAGCGATGATGACGTGCAGATCACCGGGCTTAAGCAGACCCCAGTGACTGGCACTTCCACTGTGATGGCCAATGTTACTACTCCTGAAGTTAAGCCGGCCGCTGCTGGCCGAGGCAAGGACCCGGTCTTATTCTCTGAATTGCCGGCTCTGGATTCCATGTCCACACCGGTTCTTTGTGATGAATACTTTTCTAGGCTAGCTCAGCACAAGAACCTTGAGACCGAACTGGTCTCTCTAATTCAAAAGCGATACCAGGTATTCTTTTTACTTGTCCTTGCTTTGTCTTACATAACTATACTGTGAGTAGCCCCCAAGCACTAAGTTTATCACTTGTTGATGAGCTTGGTGCTTATAAATCACATGCTTCATGAGACTAGAACTTCAAACCTGTAGCCCCCAAGCTCTAACTATATCACTTGTTGATGAACTTGGTGCTTATCATATACATACTGCTCAGAATAAAATTTTCCAACCTGTAGCCCCCAAGTGCCGGGTTATCTGTTCACAGCAACCTGGGACTAAAATTTAAGAACACTAACCATGTCTTGTTTAAAAACTTCAGTTTCGTAGCCCCCAAGTCCCTGGTTAGCTTGCCTGCAGTAACTTGGGACTAAAATTTATCACCATGCAAATTGTACCTTATCTGTAAAAATTTCAACCTTGCAGCCCCCAAGTTCCGGGTTTACTTTTGGACTGACCATATATCTTTGCCTTATTAAAAGAACATGCTGCCAAAGCCGGGAAGAAATTGCCCGGCTCAAAGAAAAACTGCGTTATGAATCCAACGCCCGGCTGACAGATGCTGAACAACTGCAAGCGTTAGAAAATTCTGTCACGGAGCTAACTCAAGAAAAGTCCGACCTGAAGAAGGAGCTGGAGGAGCATGAAGAGCATTGGCAGACACAATACTCGGACCTTCAGAAAAAGTTGGATTCTGTCACGAATGAGCTAACCTGGCTCAAGAAAATGGTGATCGCCATGGTCGCTTCCTTAGTGGGTAAGTATTGTTTGACTGTAACCCGGATTTTTACTTAACTCAAGCCACCAATTTTAATGCATGATTCCCTCCTTTCAGGCCCTCGTGATGGGAATCTTCGTAAAACAGCTGAAGGAAAGGTGAAATGCATGTATACTCTGGTACGCCAGTTGTACTTTGGAAGCTGTGAAGTCATCAAGGCCGCCCGGAACTGGGATAACCCGCCAAGCACTTATAATGAAGTGCTTGGTCATTTATCAACTATGCCCCAGTGGATCCAACTACTGAAGAGGTCTGCTTGCCGAGCCGGGGTGATGCGTGGCCTTGCTTTGGCAAAGGCATACCATCCAAACCTTGACCCGACACCACTTGTGTAGGGCTTCCCCCAGTACAACTCAGATGGCAGCCAGTTTGACAAGAAATCTTATGCCCGGGCTATGAAGCAAACCCGGTACGTGGCCACTGAGATCGCCAACAATATGAAGCTATCCTCCCTGCAGCATGGATACAACAAGGACAATGAAGAGGTGATCGACGATGAACCAGAACGTATTGATCTTCTTCAAAGCTATAAGGATTCCATCACCAAGAGCACAGAGGCCCCTACTGCTTCCACTGCGCCAAGCTCTTCTACCCTAGTTGTTCCTCCACCATCTCGAGCAACAGGTGAAGATGAAGATGATGAATACTTTCAATCTCTTCGCCTCATCACATGGCGTGGAGATGCATCGCCCAAGACCCGGACCAAGGAGGCAGAGGCGGCAGAAGATGACCCGGCAGCTGCCAAGGAGGATGACCCGGCAAACACTGCTGAGGAACGCCCAACCGGCTCTCCATCCCGTAACCCGGCTCCTGAAGCCGGTGCTTGAAAACTTACGCAGATATTTACTTTCTGCAAAAAACAATCTTTATTCGGCCCTTTGGGCAGTTATTGTAATAACTTAGCACTTTTATCCTTATGCCTTTGATGGTGCAACTATGAGACTATGTCTGGATCACATTTAGCCTTTGCTTTAAATGCTTGCTTGCTTTTGGTTTCGATGACCCTTTTGATTTCTTTAACTGTGAGTTGGCTTTCGCATGGATTCTCTCTGTTGCAACTTCTCTGATAAAATCAGGGTCGAACCAAATCCCAACTGGGCATCATGGTTGATTGAATTTACAGGTGAGCAATCAGGACATTTTAATTGCGAGTCACATCAAACTCATCAGCAAGAGAACCAAGAATAAAACTAGTGGCATGAGAAGCCGGGTCTCAGGATTGCAGCTACAAGCTATTCAAGCAAGAGCCCCCAAAACCCGGATCATTGTTTATAAAGTAAAGGCTTAACAATGCAACATTACCCCATTGATCCATATACTGATGAGACGCGCTCTTTGGGCATCTGCTATGATAAAAATAAACTATGCAACCATATTTACTTGTTCTACAATAGAAAACATGAATAAATAAAATTGTAAACTAAACATGCATACTAACCAACAAAAAAATACTAAAACGAACATGCTTTTGAAACTTAAACATACTCTACTTTTCTTGCTGGGTCACAAAGATTTTTCAGACCCGGATGGCCCTAAAGCCGGGTCTTGAGTGAAAAAACTGTGTCACCATGATAACCAGCCCCCAAGACCTGTCACATTATTATGCTACTGTATGACTCAACTAAAAATAACTTGATTTCAAGTAAATAAACCACAAACTAGGAAATAAAAATAGTAACAAAAACTTCTGTTCAACCTTCACTTTATTGATATGAAAGGTTAAGTCAGCAAGCCGTCTCATTAAAAACCTTCCAGTCCCCTTAGGTACCCTGGTAAGGAAAAGAGCGCGTCTGAAACCTGCTGCCTGTTACATCGTGTATTACATCTGATATCTTGATCTCAAGCTAAGTATAATACGGGCGCAGCTGGGCAATGTTCCATGGCCGCTCGCGCTCCTCCAATGAGTGAGTGGAATGCGTTGTGTCGTTCACATACTCAGACTTTTCTCTAGCATCCACCAAGTAATAGGACCCATTGTGTAGATTCCGGCTTATAATGAAGGGCCCTTCCCATGGAGGGGATAACTTGTGCATCCCTTCCTTGGATTGCGTCCATCGCAGCACTAAGTCACCCTCCTGGAAAGTGCAAGTTCTAACCCGGCGACTGTGATACCGCCTCAAATCTTGCTGATATATTGCAGATCTTTCCAATGCTTGTTCTCTATTCTCTTCAAGCAAGTCCAAAGAATCTCGCCGGGTCTGCTCATTCTCAATTTCAACATAAGCCGCCACTCTTGGGGAATCATGAATAATGTCACTTGGCAATACTGCTTCTGCCCCATACACCATGAAGAAAGGCGTCATCTTTGTAGATCTATTTGGTGTTGTGTTGATACCCCAAACTACGGATGGCAACTCCTCTGAGTAACTCCTGATTTACTCTCTCTACTTGTCCATTGGCCTGTGGATGAGAAACTGAAGCCACATCCAAACGTATACCATTATCTTCACAAAACTTTGCCATCTCTCCAAGTGACATGTTGGCCCCATTATCTGTGATGATGCTATGAGGGTACCCAAATCGATGTATAGTCTTTTTCACAAACTTAACCGCCGTAGCTGCTTCACAATTCGTGACTGGCATCACCTCAACCCACTTTGTGAATTTATCAATGGCAACTAAAAGGTGGGTTTTCTTGCAAGGGGACATGTGAAAAGGACCCACCATGTCAAGCCCCCAGACTGCGAAAGGCCAGGTTAAAGGTATTGTCCTAAATTCCTGAGCCGGCACATGAACTTGCCTTGCATATCTTTGACACCCATCACATCTACTCACCAGGCGCTCTGCATCTGCCTGGGCTGTGAGCCAAAAGAAACCGTGTCTGAATGCCTTTGCTACCAAAGATCTTGTTGATGCATGATGGCCGCAATCTCCCTCATGAATCTCTTTCAAGATTTTGCCAGCCCTCCTTTCCAGATACACACCTCTGAAATACTCCTGACACACTCCTTTTGTATAATTCACCATCAATGACCACGTAAGCCTTAGCCCGACATACTATTTGCTGGGATATAACTTCCTGTTGTGGTAATTCCCCTCGCAGAAGATACGCCAAGTATGGTTCTGTCCACTATGGATTTCATGCGTTGCTGCTATCAACTGCGAGTCGGGGTCATCTTGACATGCAAGTTCTTCCTCATCTTGAAGCTTGACTGAAGGAGTCCATAATTCATCCAAGAAAACATTAGGTGGGACCGGCTCTCTGCGTGAGCCGAGTCTTGATAAAGCATCTGCAGCATCATTTTTTCTGCGATCAATGTGATCCACCTGATAGCCTGAGAAGAACCTGGCTACCCTATCCACTTCTCTTTTGTAGGCCGCCATTGTTGCATCCTTCCTATCCCATGTTCCTGAAACTTGTTGTGCCACAAGATCTGAATCTCCATAGCACTTGATACGCTTGATGTTCATCTCCTTTGCCATGCGCAAACCATGCAGTAAGGCCTCATATTCTGCCACATTATTGGAACAGTCAAAATGAATTTGTAACATAACTCAGCTTGTCACCTTTTGGAGAAGTTAATACAACTCCGGCTCCTGAACCTTGTTCTTGCTTAGACCCGTCAAAATGCATGACCCAGGATTTGACGCTTGGTGTAAGGGTGGTGCACTTATATGTGTCCAATCATTGAGAAAATCGGCCAACGCTTGAGACTTGATAGCTGTACGGGGCTCGTAATTGATATGGTACGACCCCATCTCTATTGCCCACTTGGCAACTCTTCCTATAGCTTCTGAATTTCTGATGATATCTGCCAGTGGAATTGAACTGGCCACCGTGATCGGGTGTTCTTGAAAATAAGGCTTCAACTTTCTACTTGACATGAAAACACCAAACACCAGATTTTGCCAATGTGGATACCGCTATTTTGCCTCTGATAATAATTCACTGACATAATAAACCGGCCTTTGCACCGGGTTTTTTTTGCCTACTTCCTTACGCTCGACCACCACCACAGCACTAACTAACTGAGGCTCGGCAGCGACGTATAACAGCATGGGCTCCTTGGGACCCGCGCGCCGCGAGCACAGGCGCCTCTGATAACTGCTTCTTGAGAGCTTCAAACGCCTCATCCGCCTCTTGATTCCACACGAAGTTGTCTGTTTTTTCCAGAGTTTGTACAATGGAATTGCCTTTTCTCCCAGCCTGGATATAAACCGGCTTAGTGCTGCAACACACCCTGTGAGTTTCTGAACATCTTTCAACTCTTCAGGCTTCTTCAAGGTTTGTATAGCTTTGATTTTTTCCGGGTTTGCTTCTATTCCCCTTTCTGACACAATGAAACCAAGAAGTTTCCCTGCTGGAACACCAAACACACACTTTGTAGGATTAAGTTTCATCTTGTACTTTCGCAAGTTAACAAACGTCTCCCTTAGGTCATTAATGAATGACCCGGCTTTCTCTGTCTTGATCACCACATCATCCACATAGGCATGCACATTACGCCCAACCTGATCGTGAAAACACTTCTGAATACACCTTTGGTACGTGGCACCTGCGTTTTTCAATCCAAACGTCATGGTCTTGTAACAAAAAGCACCAAACGGGTTTATGAACGTTGTCTTTTCCCAATCTTTCTGATTAAGCTTGATCTGATGGTCCTGAGTACGCATCCAAAAAACACAAGAGCTCGCTGCCTGCAACTGCGTCAATGATTTGATCAATGCGCAGTAGTGCAAACGGGTCCTTGGGACAATGCTTATTCAGACTTGTAAAATCAATGCACATCCTCCACTCATTATTCTTCTTCAGGACTAGAACCGGGTTAGCCAACCACTCTGTGTGAAAAACTTCCATGATAAAGCCGGCTGCCAGGAGCCGGGCTACCTCTTCTCCTATAGCCTTTCTTCTCTCTGCATTCATCTTCTTCAAACCTTATTTTACCGGCCTTGCCTTGGGATCAACATGTAAGCGGTGCTCAGCGAGTTCAGTCGGAATGCCTGGCATGTCACTAGGTGTCCATGAAAAAACATCCCGATTCTCACGGATGAACTCGATGAGCGCGCTTTCCTATTTGTCAGTAAGGTTGGACCCTATGGCGAACTACTTGGAGGAGTCCCCAGGCACGAAATCTACCATTTTTGTGTCTTGGGCGGCTTTGAATTTTGCCCTGTCATCTTCTGTTGTTGGTTTTTTGAGTGCTGTGTTATCCTCCGGGTCAAGAATAGACCTATAAGCTTTTAGCTCCTCTTTCGCACAAGCATGTTCTGCCAAATCCGCGTCTCCTTCGTCACACTGTGCTGCTATGTCCTTGTTACCATGAACTGTGATGATCCCTTAGGACCCGGTATCTTCAACTGCAGGTACACATAACACGGCCTCGCCATGAACTTGGCATAAGCCGGTCTTCCGAACAATGCATGATAGGGACTCTGGAACTTCACTACCTCAAAAACAAGCCACTCTGATCGAAAGTTGTCGATGGACTCGCCAAAAGCAACCTCTAATGAAATTTTCCCCTCTGGTGTTGCTGACTTCCCTGGAACTATGCCATGAAAAACGGTGGATGTCTTTTGCAGCTGTGACTTTTTGAGGCCCATACGCAGAAACGTCTCCCAATACAAGATGTTGATACTACTTCCACCATCCATCAGTACTTTCTTCAACTCAAAGCCGTCCACTTGGGGAGCAACAACCAAAGCTAGCAGACCCGGGTGCTCAACAACATCAGGGTGATCCGCTCTACCCACGTAATCGTATGTTCTGACCACCTTAGATATCTTGGGACTCGTGCGGAAACTGCATTGACCGCCCTCTTGACTACCTTTCGCTCCCTCTTGGTCGTGCCGCTGGTGTATATATGATATTGACCAAGCTGCTTTGGCTGCTGTTGAAACCCGCCTTGATTACTTGTATTTTGACCGGCTCCTGCGTTACTGGTGGGTACTGCGTTTGCTCCTGTTAGCGGTCCCGCAACCGGGTTAACACCTGGGCCGGGTCCTCCACCTCTGTCTGCTCCTTGCAAGGCTCTATGTATTTCCTCGTTCTTCCACCTATTAAGATCCACACACTGGGCCAGCGAGTGATTGGCGGGTCTACTGTTCCTGCTATGGCGAGGACACGACATCCTGAAGGCCTCCACATGACTGGTTGGGCATGATCCTTGATAACTGTTTCCTCCATTGTAATTCCCATTGTCTCCCTGGTAACCTCTGTTATTGTCTTGATAATTTCCCTCAGTTCTTTGCCTTTGAAACCCAGCATTTGAGTTCGCCACTAACTCTGAATTCCCCTCATTGTGTCCACGCTTGTACTGATTTTGGTTGTTGTTGTTCCCATTGCCATTGTTGTTCTTTCCTCCATTATTCGTAGGACCTTTTCCCTTTTCTTCTTCATTATCATCCCAGGTCTTGTCTGTGGCTGTGTGCTGTTGCATGCATCCAATCAATTCTGCCATAGTAACTGCCTTGACCCGGTTGCTCTCCTTCATCCGGCCTAGCTTCTGGACAAGAGGATCGTACTTGCATGCCTTCTCCATTGTCTGAATCGCATTTCCGGGCTCGATGCCAGATGAAGAGTGAAGAATTTCCGTGACCCGGCCGATCCAGTGCCGGGCTGACTCGCCTTTCCTCTGCACACAACGATCAAGATCTTCAATAGAGAACAAACGCTTGCATGTGCCTTGGAAGTGTTTGATGAAAACTGCTTTCAGCTCATCCCAAGAGTTGATGGATTTCTCTGGTAAGCTCTTGAACCACAACTTTGCCGCCCCGTCACTCATCATCAGATACATATACTTCCACAAACATTCTCTATGGCATTGCGTATGCACATTGCCATCTCATAACTGCTCAACCATCTTGCCGGGTCCATACTTGGCTCATAGTTGGCTATTTTGCTAGGCTCCTCGAACTTCTCAGCGAAAAGCTCCGCTCTAATGGTATCTGAAAGACACTTTGGCCCGGCTAAGTTAGAAGAACTTGCTAAAAAATTATTGTTACCTGGTGAACTCATGGACGATGCTGCCGCGGCGCCGGGTCCTTCTTGCGGTGCTCTTGCAACAGGTGCCGCCGGGTTCGCGATGGCCGCTCTTCTCGCACGCGATCCATTGACTATCTGCTGAGCCACCGAAACTACAGGGGCGGGTTGGTGCTGCTGATTGTTCTAATTCTGCTGAGGTGGATTCTGTTGTCGCGCCGCGGCAGGCCCGACCAACGGCGGGGTCTCATCGTGGTGGCTCTTGGTACGCTTAATGTGATAGGTTGTGAAATGAAGCGCACTCTTTTCCTTCGAATACTGAACTTGTTGCACTACTGCGGTTCGTAACATGTCAATGGCACGCCGGGCTTCAATCTCTGCTGGCGAGTCTCCGAGGGGAATACGGTCGAGCGCTAAAGTTGCGGCGTACACGTTATCCGCTGGATTGGAATAATGACCCGCTGGCGTGTGGAATCTTGGTGTTCGTGGCGGCAGACCCGGATTTCCCCCCGCTCCTCCGGCGAGTAAACCTGGTGTCCCGGCCAATGTGACACCGGCTCCAGCAGTTCCTCTGTTTTGCCCTACGGGTGTCCTGATGACTGAAATTTCTTGAGTCACACCGATGGGCTGATCCACTGGAGTCCTGAATAATACGGCTGGGTTGATATTGTTTTCTCCTTGAGCCAGCCGGCTCTGGTGCCTCCTCTGGTGAACTCTAGTCATGTCATTGAAGCGATTCTCTTGTTCCTCAACCTGCCTCTGTCTAGCTGCCATCTGCTGCTTTTCTGCCATTGTTTCCCTACGCATCTGTTCCAAAGCCCGACGTGCTGTATCCAACTCTATAGCTCGCACTGCTGCATTTTCAGGGTAACCAATCTTGTAATCGCAGTTGGGTCTAAGACCAGGTCGTTGCTGAATAAGGCAGGAGCACTAGCAGTATTGTTCCTTTCTTCTCCCTGAGCCCGGTTATTGAGAAAACCGAAACTATTTCTTAACAACGCCGTGCTTTCACTTTCCTCTGTCACCGAGGCCGGCTCTCCATCCGCCCCCTGACCAGATTGCTCTAGTATTTGTGGTAACTGTTGCTGTTGTTGATCTACAATTGTGGCTGGTGGGGCAACAGTTGATGGTGATGCCCCTGCATTGATCGAGGGAGCAGTGTAAACTGCCATCCTCCTAACTGGGCTTGGGCTGGACTCTTGCTCCTCCTCATCTTCTTCTTCGGCGTCGTACCCGTACCGGCCTTCAAACAGGGGCAAGATCGATTCCGTATCATCCTCGTGTTCCACTGCGTCACCCGGGATCCATGCCGGCTTTCCCGACCGTTCCTCGCGCATGACCATTGGTAGCTCGTGCTCTGCCGTGCCTACTGACTCTTCCCGTCAGATTGGACAAGGGTGCCGGCTCCTGATTCTAGCAGATCTGATTCTGGCCCCCAGCCAAAATCGTCGACGATGGGCTCTCCTTGTGAGTTGGTGGTTATCTCGCCAAAGACGAAATCCTTGACACCATGCAAAGCTCCTCCCATGATGATGACACCTTTGGACGCAGGCCCCACGGTGGGCGCCAACTGTCGTGAGGTTGTCACGGCATATGTTACCGCAGGGTAACTTGAGTTGTAGGGCAAGGCGAAGCTAGTGTCTGGGAGTTTGTTTAGCTTTGCGAGGACAAGGGATTTACCAAGGTTCGGCCTCTCCATTGGAGATAAAGACCTACTTCCTGCTATGCTATTATTCATCTCGATCTCGATAACCTGGCTACGACAACAGAGCCAGATCTCGATGTAGGTTACAAGGCTCGCTTGGTAGCGGTGATAACTATAATTTCTCTCTCTGGTTTTCTATCTCACAAAGCTTGTCTAACTATGACCTAGGAGCCCGCTTATATAGATGGCCGGGTCTCCTGGTTCTGTACAAGGTAAGCCCGGGTTCTACCCAGACTCGGAGTTCTACTCTATTTCTTTAGCTCTTCGTGCCCTCCAAGTCTTGAACTCCATGACGCTTACCGCCTCCTGGCCTTCTAGACGCTTTCCTTATTTAGCCGGGTCACTGACAAGCTTGCTGGCCCATCGACGTAACCCGGCCCATGCTGATGGTTAGCTGGCCTGGCGGGTCACGCTTCTCTCTTCATGGGCCTACCGGGTTATAATCCCCCATCACATGTCAACACTGTCCGAATGGCTCCTTAAACTACCGGAATGCATGTAATTAGCTAGCTTACTACCCTAAATCTCCGTTGAGACAGTGCGATTTACGTCTGCAGTCTGCCTATAGCGTCGTCACTGCCCGGTGTCGGATGTCTGACTCGATGGCTTGTTTTCACTATTTGCTACAAGGCGTGCATCGAAGCCAGCGGCTGACACGCGGTCAGCGACTACGCAGGACATTTTGACCCGCAGGTGAGCATGCTTCATGCGTCAGTGTGTAAATGTGCATAGCGTGGATGTTCATATGCATGCACGAACTGGTGCCCTTGACACACCTTCGCATAGCCTTGAATAGGTAAATAACATTTAATGTTAGTAATGCCGTCAACATTTGGACATGTTGTTTTGGCTCATAAGTTTAAATTTATATGCACCTATTATAAAAAATACATTTTAAAATGGCAAATATTTCAAACAAAAATGTTGTATGCACATCCGGACATTATATGTTCACGCACAATGTTTCGTGAGAAATATTCATGATTTATAAGCTATATAAAAAGACAAAATAATGTCTCATGAAAAATAGAGAGATCACTGTTTTTCTGGGGGCACCAAATCGCCACTATCTGAAATAGTAGTACTGTGTACTAGAGAAGGAGTAGGTGAAGAAAGACGTATGTGGCATGTGTACCAGTGTGCATGCCTAGTGGACAAGCAAAAGAGCAAACTCCAGCACTGAAATTTATTTGGTTGGTGATGTGTTTTGTCCCAGTGGTCTACACACATTAATTGAGAACTAGCCTAGTCAAAACGGGCTCCTCCAGTCGCACTGACAACGTCCTGCATTTTCTCCAAGACGCAGCAGTTGATTTGCAGGAGTGCCAGGGGATTAGCAAGTGTCCTCAAGAGTGATGTGTGAATCTTGATGCTCCATCGGACGACCGGCAGAGGGGTGGTATAGCACCCCGGCGACAGCAACATATTTTCGCTCCATTTGCAGCCTGCATTTGCAGCCTTGGATCTACACGACCTCACCCCATTAGACACTGTTACATGTAACCTCCAAGGCTCCACTTCTCTCTTTGTTTGCTTGAACATTGTGTGATTGCAGTTCATCAGACTTAACCAACTGATGTACACACAAGCACACAATGTTACATTCTTTCTTTTTCTTTTGGTTGTTTGGAAATAGTAATGACATTTTCGACTGTAGTGGTTTGCCAAAATTAATCCCCGAACTTTCTCATTTTGCCTCTTCACATTTGATCTCCATCTGGTATGTCCCTTTTTTGACAACTGATTTTCTTACGTCCTCTGCCTATCTTGCGTTGTTTATAAGAAGAAATAAAGAGAGAACCAATTTTGTTGTGGATGGCACGTGAGGTATTGATCGGCTACATTAAATAAGTATGTGCTTCAGCCTTTGAGTTTCTTGTATCCTCTTAATGATAATAGGAGGCAGCCTTTGAGTGATACAATACACCTACTTGCTGGAGTTGATATATTACATATGCTTATTTCTTATATAATGGAAAAGTTTGATTACCTGTCATTCCTGTGGAACCTTATGCTGAATACTTGATTTGGTACTCGATCGTGCTTGAAAACACAAGAAAAATTGTGATCTGTAATGATATGTTTCCTCTTTGGAAAGATGCTTGCATCCTTCCTATTCCCTTTCCTATTGGTATTTGAATTATAGCTCTATTTTCTCTCCAATTGACAGGTTGAAGCTATAGCTTATTTTGATATCTCTGTCACTACCATCATCGCTGGCCCTATTGTCGGCAAGAAAATTGTTCTAGGCGAGGAGCCTATCATCATGGCCCCTTGCCGACGAGCCTATCATTGATGTTTCGCACACAGGACCTTATCTCCAGGTTAGATCAAAGATCATTCATATCGTCTACTTAAAAACAAAAGTACTTGCTCCTTGTGCGCACATATTCCAACCCCTTCTCATGTTGACTTCCATGTTTCAGGATTCTGCTGATGAATAACCTATGTCCACTCCTCAAGCTACAGAACAGAAACATCGGCGGGGCAAACCTGGTCTGTGAGTGCTCCAATTCAAACATTGTTAGAATATGGCTCCACCACTCTATTACTTCCTGGGTTCCTAAATATGAGACGTTTTGGCAAGTCAATTTGGTTTGCCAAAACATCTTATATTTAGAACACATGTAGTATATATTATGTTGTTATGTATTTGCTACGTTGTGGTTCATATGGCACTGTGCCTAATTGTATGATCTTTGTGTTGAATCCAAATGTACACCGCTCTCGACGTCGTCTCAACTT
Source organism: Poa pratensis (assembly GCA_947311845.1). Classification (NCBI taxonomy): domain Eukaryota; kingdom Viridiplantae; phylum Streptophyta; class Magnoliopsida; order Poales; family Poaceae; genus Poa; species Poa pratensis. The sequence continues at coordinate 24,110,851 of CAMZMU010000055.1, forward strand.
ATGTGAGTGTATTACTGCGTGGGATAATGTCTTATTAAATACGTACAATACATGAGAACTGCATGGCGAAATATTTTTAGAATCTACATGTTGCGCACAACGCACTTCCTTAATTAGCATATGGATATAAACCATCTTTTCAATCATCTGTATAAAATTTGACAACCACAGGCAAAAAATAAAAGAACAAACAAGTGCTGCGCGGCAAGCCGCGCCGTTCTTCATATGTTGGAAGATAGCATAAGTTGCTTGTGCAATTGGATTTGGTGTTACGTACTGCAAATTGGGGTAATGTCTGTATGTCAAATATCCTCGGATAACATTTTTTTCCTGCCATGTCGGCAAATGCTTTTGATGCTCTCAAGTTGTTCTTACAAAATTGTACCTCATATTTGTGGTCCGCCTCCAAAAGTTTAGATTGTTGCTCTTCCTTTGCGTGGCCTGTTTTTGTGTGTTGTCAGTCTAAAATAGAATTTAGAGGTATACCCTTCTTATTGATGTACTGCTACCTGTCCTTTGAGGCCCTGTATCTCTTGGTATTGGTGTATATGCCCTGTGTTGTCAATGGCTAAATGCGCTTGGTAGTAAGCAAATCAACGACATGTAGTACCCTTAAAATAATCTATATTTTAAGAGATGTATGATTTGTGCATTTGATATTTTCTTTCATCCCCCACTATTGCCCGCCC